>CAWUFW010000309.1:4405000-4837283 GCA_963921515.1 Calotriton arnoldi | reverse complement strand
TTCAATGTGTGCGGGTACGCGTTGTACCCCTGTGCGCGTTGAACAGCAATGGACCGATCGGTGCCTCCGGCCGGCCCATTGCATTCAATGTGTGCGGGTACGCGTTGTACCCCTGTGCGCGTTGAACAGCAATGGACCGATCGGTGCCTCCGGCCGGCCCATTGCATTCAATGTGTGCGGGTACGCGTTGTACCCCTGTGCGCGTTGTACCGCAATGGACCGATCGGTGCGCACCCATTGACAATGGGCTTGCCTGGCAACGGACGCGTTTCGAATTTCGAACGAGTCGGTTGCTGGGAATTCAGTTGGTCACCCACAACAATGTTGCAAAATCATGTATGTCATGAAGTTGAAGATTTGAAGGATGCTGTGGGCGTGTTTTGGTGCTGCTATTCCATGGATTGGCCAGATTTAGAAGATGCAAACGACTTGGACCTATCACTTTGGACACAAGGGACAGGATCTGCCTCTCCAGCACATATATATTGCTGGCTGTTCCCCTGAGAGCCCACTTGCCTGCACTACATGCTCCAGGACGACATCTGCCACTGCACTGCTGCTGTCTCTGCCCCTCTGGACCCTGCAATGGCACGTACTGTGGAGAGAGCCCCAGCCTTCAGCCTTGAGGAGAACCAGGCCCTGCTGGACAGCCTACTTCCACAGTACAGCAAGCTGTATGGGACACCAGGGGAGCAGGTGAGTGTCCTGTGCACTGCCTTTCTGAATGTGCATTTTGTCTGACTAGCAAGGCTGAGAGTCTGCACGCTACTGGCTAGCAGGCTCACTGAGTAGTTGTCACCCCCATAGTGTGTAGTGACTTGCACTGGACAGGTATGGTGCAGTGACAGTGCTTCTGAACAGGGTTTTACTCCCCATGCAATGATACCATGTAGTGACTTCTGGAAAACTGTCCATGGGCAGCCGTGCACTGCCTGTGTACACCATGTGCCCCTGTGATTGCGACATGTATATGCAACTGTGTCATGCACGGATATGTTGCATGTGTAGTAATGGCCTTATCACTTTGTCATCCTGACAGGCTTCTGCCCATCGGAAGCAGGAGATATGGAAGGACATCGTCCGGGCTGTCCGGTCCGTGGGGGTCTACAAGCGCCGGATCCGCAACTGCCAAAAGAGGTGGCAGGACCTTCGGGGCTGGACCCGGAGGATTGCACGGGTCCAGCTGAAGCTGTCGCCTCCTCGCAGGAGGGCGGAACACGGACCCTGACCCCCACATGCTCAGGATCCTGGCGGTGGTCTTTCCAGACCTGGATGGGCAGCTGAAGGCCAGAGAGCAGCAAGGAGGGGGTGAGTCAAAGACTGCACTGTGTACTCTGTCTAACATGCTATGTGCCCTCCTCGGGCCTGGTTAAACTGCCACAGTACAGCAGTCATGTTGTCCAGGAGCCATGTCCCTCTATTGTGCACTGCCCACTCCTCATCTGATACCCAGGTGTGGCCCTTACATGCAGGGAATTCTGTCACTTAGGACTGTGTCCTTGCAGTTTGCTTGACTCAAGGTGGGAGACAGCATCTGTTTCCCTGACTCTGTGGTGGGCATCATGGGTGGGTCCATTGCTTACACAATGCCTGTATTCTGACATGTATTCAGCGTGTTACTTTGATCTGTGGTCCAATTGCTGAGCTGATCCACCACATGTGGCTGGGGTATCTGGCACACACCTATGCTGCGGGTGGGAACAATGTTTGGGCCCCAGGAGTATGTATATGACGTGTGTCACACATACTTAGCCAGCTGCCTACAGTCCAGGGCTCATCCCTCATTCATGTGGGGCTGGACAGTCATGCCTACTCCAGGCCATACAATACACTCTGTACTCCCACTCCCGTGTATCAGCTGACACATTGTGCGCAGTGATTTGACCCCTCAGGTGTCTGCCTCTGTGTCAGTGTGCTGTGGATTAGTCGCCAGGACTGCTGTGGAGTTTCTTGGTAGGGGCTCAGCATGCCACTGGAGATGTGACCATAGGAGACGATACTTGTGTGACACATAGGTGTCTGATCAGCTGCCCATGCAGACTGGGGCATGTGAATGTGAAGTTCAGGCAGCTGTTCCCCATGCACAGCAGAGTGTGAGGGGCTCAGGTTCAGAGGGTAGTGTCACAGGTCTACCATATGTCCAATAGGTATGACCTGGACAGATGAGGGTTAAGAGGATGTGTTGTGGGGGGATGTACATGTGCACTTGTGCAGCTCCAGGACTTGCATTCCCCATGACCTACTATTGTGACACAGTGCAGAGTGTTGTTGTCTGGCTGCAAAGTCATACATCACTGAGACAGTGATGTATGACTTTGCAGTCATGCCTCCGCCATGGCATGTGTCTACTGATTGG
Organism: Calotriton arnoldi; assembly: GCA_963921515.1. Taxonomy (NCBI): domain Eukaryota; kingdom Metazoa; phylum Chordata; class Amphibia; order Caudata; family Salamandridae; genus Calotriton; species Calotriton arnoldi. Next base: position 4,834,927 of record CAWUFW010000309.1, on the reverse strand, counting down.
TGAGCCTGCAGGGGAGTGACATGTGCTACATGCACACCATAGTGGCGCTGGCTATCAGGACATGGGTGCATCATGGTGTCTGTCGCTGGTATGCATCACATGCATTTCCTATTTGACTCTGGGCATCCCTTTCATCCGGACACCTGTACTGACTCACTGGCAAGAGTTGTGATGTGTGCATGTCCACATGCCACACCGTGTCCTCTGCACTGTCCAACTACTGTGTACTTGGTGCATGTGTCAACACTGGGGTGTTGCAATCCAACAGACACCAGACAGATGGGTGCAAGGCCATGTGGGATGTGAGTGCCATGCTTGGCATCAGACTGACAATTGACTTCTCCTGTTCAATTAGGGCACTTTTAGCAATGTACAACTGATGATGCCAGGGCTTGCTCTGTGATGTGCTGTGCTCACAGTGGTGTGTGCGTTATGTGCAGGTGACTGATGTCTGTCTGTATCCCCATTGTTTGCAGATACATCCACGGCCACGGAAGGGGACAGCTCCACGGACCAGGAGGAGCCAGAGAGCCAGACTGGGTCAGCAGCCGAGGAGTGGTCGGAGGGACCCAGTGGCACGGAGGGCGAGGGAGCCACACCGAGGAGTCCTCAGCAGCATCCACCTCAGCTGAGGACCAGAGCAACTCGGAGGATGACTCCCTTGTGGAGGCGGGTGTCAGCAGCCACCACACCCCAGCTAGTGTTGCTGTCCCCGCCACCACCAGCACCACCACCGCCCTCCCATCGGCTCCCATTCCCCAGGTCCGTGGAGGCTCCCATGTCCGGGAGCGTGTTTCCTTTGGGCCAGGCACCGCACCCCCTGCCCCTGTGTCCCCTGCTGCCCTGAGTGAGGAGTCTGTGTACCTCCTTCGCCAGCTCCATGTAGGGCAGACAGCCATGCTGAGTGTCCTCCATGCGCACAACGCGCTGTTGACTCAGCTGGTGTCGTTCATGGAGGGCATCTCATCGGGCATGTCTGACCTACAGAGGGGCAATAGGTCCATGGACTCCTCCCTGACGGCAGCAGTGTCCCTCCTCAAACGGTCCCTCACCCCTCCTGCCTCTGCTCCATCCACACTCCCCAGCACCTTACCCATCCCAAGCACACACACACCGGCACAGGCACACACCAGCACACACACATCCAGCACACTGACACACACGCCAATGACAAAACGCACACGCATGCACATTCAGGGGACTGAAGCCAGACTCACAGGGGATGGGGCCCTGGAACACACACACGCATCCACATGCACTGCGCAGTCCTCAGTTCCCTCTCCCTCCAAAGCACCCTCCCTTGCCTCACCTGCAACCCCAAAGTCACAGCAGCTCTTCCTCTGTGACCTCGGCCTCTTCCCCACCGATGAAGCTGCTCCATCATCCCGGGGAAGAGGAAGCCCACCCACACGGAGCAGAGTGCCCCTCGCACCCGGACACCCTCCCCCAGGCGCAGACGGACTGAGGCCCCCAACCGCAAGTCCCCCGGAGTCCTAAGAGCAAGACCCCGCCACCGCCCTGCAGCTCAGGCACAAGGTCTCCGTCCTCCATCCCTCAGGCCCCCACTGCACAGGTGCCCCCACCACACCCTGCCCCAGGTTCCCCCACCCACAGATATACCATCCCCAAGAGGATCAGGCCTTCTCCCCTGCCACTTGCTCTCCCAGCACCACACCCCCGCTGCGCTTGTCTGTGCCACTGATGTGGTGAGGGTGTCCTCCCCCTCTGTCCAACCCACCTTGCCTGTTCCCCATTCTCCTCCCCTGGAGGTAGGCACTGCAGTGGAGTCCACTACCGCCCTGTCTGACTTGGGCACTGCAGTGGCGGACCTGTCCACTCCATCTGCAGGGTCCACTGCAGTTGTGCCGGCACCCACGACATCTGAGTCATGCCCCCAGTTGTGCCGGCACACACCATGTCAGACACCTCCACTGCAGTTGTCAGTGGCTCTCCAGCACCCACCACCCCTTCCCTGACTCCCCCTGGTGAGCCCTGATCCTGTCCCTGCGGTGCCTGGCCTGCCCCCCCGGTTGCCCCTCCTAGTGGATTGTCCCTGGTTTTGTGCAGGCATGCGTAGGGTGACATCTGCCAGTGTCACCCTGTTTGAACTTTGACAATGGACTGGCCATTGGCCTTTGCTCTATTTTTTCTGGACGTCGTTTTCAATCAACACATATGCTGAATAAAGCAACTTTCTTTTCTCTAGTGCTCATGCTTCAGATGTACATGTTGTTGGTGCTGCTAACCATGCCCTTGCTGCAGTGATGGTGATATCTGGTCTCATGATTATGAAGTGTTACTGTGCAGGAACCCATGTGGTCCAGGGGGAATGTGTCCTATCATGTGGTGTATCCATGTCATCAATAGCAGCATCTGAGGGTGTCATGTGTTCAGTATTTGGCAATGGGTTTCCTACTTACATTGGCAATTTCATATCTGTGGCTTCCACCCCTGCACATCTGTTGTGCCTGCCATCGTTGCATTTGTCTACTTCCCTGACCGTGTTGCCATCTCCAGTGGACATGCAGGTTTGGGCATCAATGGGGAAGGACTCATCCGTGTAGTCAGTGCAACATTGCTATACAAGTGTGTTGGATCTGTGCTGATGATTCCGTTGGCACATCCATGACCAGGCTGATGTGATGGGAGCCCTCATTTGGTGCTAATTGTTGATTGTGTGACCAAGTGCTCAGCTGACATGATGGGGCCCTACTGAGGCAACATATGGCACAGCTTTCCTCACACAGGAGTGGAGTCCCCTCATGACAGTGTGTACACGTGTGACATTGCCTGCGCCCAAGGTGTGTGTTGTGTGTGCATGTCTGTGTGTTCACTTCCATTTATCTGCGCATGCTGTGATCCCTAGTGTTGTACCTGTTTGTGATGCTTGCTGACTTGAGCTATGTTCCCCCAAAGTCTTCTCCCTGTGTTCTCTGTGATGTGGGTGCATGGCACATTACTGGTCATCAGGGTGTCATCCATAGGTGTGTTTTCTGTCAGGGCTGAGTTTGTGTGCAGACGCAGATGGGTCACAGTCAGGTTTCCCCTTGGCACTTGTTGTTTGCCCCTGTCATGTGATTTTCAGTTCGTGTTATCTTTCAGTGATTGTGACACGTTGTGTGTGTGACTGCTGGCACTCCTCAGGGTCCGGGCTGCAATGTTGGTTGTTGTCTATGTGTGTTCTTTGTGGGTGACCTTGGCTTCTTCATTGGTGTGTGACTGTGGCTGGGATCCCATTGGTTGGTGTGGTATCGCCGTCATGTCCATGTACAGCGTAGTGTGCAGTGTGTCAGACATTCAGGAGTCTTGTTGAGTGGCCATGTGTGATGTGTTTCTGCACCTTGGTTCCTACCCACCACCCTGGAATAGTCATGGGTGCATGTGCAATGTCACCAGTGCATGTGTACTTCACTGCTGCACATTGTTAGAGGTCGAGGGGTGTGGTCTTGAGTGTGTGCAGATGGGAGTTGTTGCCCAGCTAGTCCCCTGCCTCCATGTTGGCCTTGGCTTACTGGCCATGCTGATTGATTTGTGCTTGTGTAGGTGTGATGGTAGTTTGTTGCTCAGGACACCTGACTGTGGTTCACAGTGTGAACGACATTTAGCTTTGTCATCACAGTGGTATTTTTATTCAGCCCAGGGTCACCACATTGTGGGGGCCCTGGGGGTGGTGCTGTGGTGTGTCTGTGTCTTGCTGTGTCAGTTGTTGTTCCTACGTGCCTGTGTGACATGTGTGTTTTGTGCTCCCTCTCATCTGACAATGCCTGCTTGCCCACATAGGGGATTTGGATCCATGAGTTACCTTAGTGTGGCAGTGTATGCACATCTGTATGATTGGTATTCAGCTCTCCTCATGTGTTGTGTGGTTGCCTGGGGACACTGGCACCCCCACCCCTCACCTGCTGTGTATGATGACAGTGTTGGTCTGCCTGTTTGTGTTTGTGCATCTGCACCACTGCATTGGCATATCTTGGGTGTGCCATTGGCTGTATGTTGTTTGGTGTGTTTCCCCTGCTGTCCCTGGGACTCCTAGGTCATCGGTCAGCACAGTGATCATGGTTTGTGTGTCCCATTGCTGCCATGGTATGGTATCTGTTCACCTCACATCTGCTGTCTCCACAGGATATCTGCATTTGTGTGCCCATTGGTGCAAATATGTGGTTCTGCATTCTGATGGTCACTTCTGTCATTGTGTCATTGATGACTGTTGACGGTCTCAGCCCCCATGGGTGTTGTTTGTCTGCACATGGCCAAAGGAATGTTTCATTTGCACTGCAGTATTTGGCTCCCCCAATTTATGTTGCAATGGGACACATACACTACTTTGCCACAGATGAGTTTTTGGTTCTGTGACCAGGAATGATCCATGCAGTTTGGCAGTTGCAGCTCTTTCTTTGTCAACAATTACCTTTTGGTCACTGTGATGATGAGGGTGTAGACCCCATTGCCACAATGGTCAAAATGTGCTTCAGCTATGGACCCCACACTTGCCTTTTGGTCACTGTGATGATGGGGGTTTAGACCCCATTGCCACAATGGTCAAAATGTGCTTCAGCTATGGACCCCACACTTGCCTTTTGGTCACTGTGATGATGGGGGTTTAGACCCCATTGCCACAATGGTCAAAATGTGCTTCGACTATGGACCCCACACTTACCTTTTGGTCACTGTGATGATGGGGGTTTAGGCCCCATTGCCACAATGGTCATGGGCTGCTTGCATTGTGGGTGCCACACACATATATGTGTGGCACATGTGCTAGGGGGTCACATTGTATGTTCAAAGTCATGTTCGGTGTTGTAGGCATTTGACACAGCCTACACACGCTTGTCATGGTGGTGGGGGGATGTCTTAATCTTGCATTCCCTAGGTTGTGGTGTGCTTGTTGTGTCATGCATTGTCCATCCTATGAGTGGGGGTGGTAGTAGTGGTAGGCATCCAGCCCCCTGGCTAAGGGTGGTAGTAGTGGTAGGCATCCTGCCCCCTGGGTGAGGGTGGTTGTGGTGGTGGGCATCATGCCACCCCTGGCTAAGGGTGGTAGTAGTGGTAGGCATCCTGCCCCCCTGGGTGAGGGTGGTAGTAGTGGTGGGCATCCTGCCCCCTGGGTGAGGGTGGTAGTAGTGGTGGGCATCCTGCCCCCTGGGTGAGGGTGGTAGTAGTGGTAGGCATCCAGCCCCCCTGGGTGAGGGTGGTAGTAGTGGTAGGCATCCTGCCCCCTGGGTGAGGGTGGTAGTAGTGGTAGGCATCCTGCCCCCTGGGTGAGGGTGGTAGTAGTGGTGGGCATCCTGCCCCCTGGGTGAGGGTGGTAGTAGTGGTAGGCATCCAGCCCCCCTGGCTAAGGGTGGTAGTAGTGGTAGGCATCCTGCCCCCCTGGGTGAGGGTGGTAGCAATGGTAGGCATCCTGCCCCCCCTGGGTGAGGGTGGTAGTAGTGGTGGGCATCCTGCCCCCCTGGCTAAGGGTGGTAGTAGTGGTAGGCATCCTGCCCCCCCTGGGTGAGGGTGGTTGTGGTGGTGGGCATCCTGCCACCCCTGGCTAAGGGTGGTAGTAGTGGTAGGCATCCTGCCCCCCCTGGGTGAGGGTGGTAGTAGTGGTGGGCATCCTGCCCCCTGGGTGAGGGTGGTAGTAGTGGTGGGCATCCTGCCCCCTGGGTGAGGGTGGTAGTAGTGGTAGGCATCCAGCCCCCCTGGGTGAGGGTGGTAGTAGTGGTAGGCATCCTGCCCCCTGGGTGAGGGTGGTAGTAGTGGTGGGCATCCTGCCCCCTGGGTGAGGGTGGTAGTAGTGGTAGGCATCCAGCCCCCTGGCTAAGGGTGGTAGTAGTGGTAGGCATCCTGCCCCCCTGGGTGAGGGTGGTAGTAGTGGTAGGCATCCTGCCCCCTGGGTGAGGGTGGTAGTAGTGGTGGGCATCCTGCCCCCTGGCTAAGGGTGGTAGTAGTGGTAGGCATCCTGCCCCCCTGGGTGAGGGTGGTTGTGGTGGTGGGCATCATGCCACCCCTGGCTAAGGGTGGTAGTAGTGGTAGGCATCCTGCCCCCCTGGGTGAGGGTGGTAGTAGTGGTGGGCATCCTGCCCCCTGGGTGAGGGTGGTAGTAGTGGTGGGCATCCTGCCCCCTGGGTGAGGGTGGTAGTAGTGGTAGGCATCCAGCCCCCCTGGGTGAGGGTGGTAGTAGTGGTAGGCATCCTGCCCCCTGGGTGAGGGTGGTAGTAGTGGTAGGCATCCTGCCCCCTGGGTGAGGGTGGTAGTAGTGGTGGGCATCCTGCCCCCTGGGTGAGGGTGGTAGTAGTGGTAGGCATCCAGCCCCCCTGGCTAAGGGTGGTAGTAGTGGTAGGCATCCTGCCCCCTGGGTGAGGGTGGTAGTAGTGGTAGGCATCCTGCCCCCCTGGGTGAGGGTGGTAGTAGTGGTAGGCATCCTGCCCCCCTGGGTGAGGGTGGTAGTAGTGGTGGGCATCCTGCCCCCTGGGTGAGGGTGGTAGTAGTGGTGGGCATCCTGCCCCCTGGGTGAGGGTGGTAGTAGTGGTAGGCATCCAGCCCCCCTGGGTGAGGGTGGTAGTAGTGGTAGGCATCCTGCCCCCTGGGTGAGGGTGGTAGTAGTGGTAGGCATCCTGCCCCCTGGGTGAGGGTGGTAGTAGTGGTGGGCATCCTGCCCCCCTGGGTGAGGGTGGTAGTAGTGGTAGGCATCCAGCCCCCCTGGCTAAGGGTGGTAGTAGTGGTAGGCATCCTGCCCCCTGGGTGAGGGTGGTAGTAGTGGTGGGCATCCTGCCCCCTGGGTGAGGGTGGTAGTAGTGGTAGGCATCCAGCCCCCCTGGGTGAGGGTGGTAGTAGTGGTAGGCATCCTGCCCCCTGGGTGAGGGTGGTAGTAGTGGTAGGCATCCTGCCCCCTGGGTGAGGGTGGTAGTAGTGGTGGGCATCCTGCCCCCTGGGTGAGGGTGGTAGTAGTGGTAGGCATCCAGCCCCCCTGGCTAAGGGTGGTAGTAGTGGTAGGCATCCTGCCCCCCTGGGTGAGGGTGGTAGTAGTGGTAGGCATCCTGCCCCCTGGGTGAGGGTGGTAGTAGTGGTGGGCATCCTGCCCCCTGGGTGAGGGTGGTAGTAGTGGTAGGCATCCAGCCCCCCTGGCTAAGGGTGGTAGTAGTGGTAGGCATCCTGCCCCCCTGGGTGAGGGTGGTAGTAGTGGTGGGCATCCTGCCCCCTGGGTGAGGGTGGTAGTAGTGGTGGGCATCCTGCCCCCTGGGTGAGGGTGGTAGTAGTGGTGGGCATCCTGCACCCCTGGGTGAGGGTGGTAGTAGTGGTAGGCATCCAGCCCCCCTGGCTAAGGGTGGTAGTAGTGGTAGGCATCCTGCCCCCCTGGGTGAGGGTGGTAGTAGTGGTGGGCATCCTGCCCCCTGGGTGAGGGTGGTAGTAGTGGTGGGCATCCTGCCCCCTGGGTGAGGGTGGTAGTAGTGGTAGGCATCCAGCCCCCCTGGCTAAGGGTGGTAGTAGTGGTAGGCATCCTGCCCCCCTGGGTGAGGGTGGTAGTAGTGGTGGGCATCCTGCCCCCTGGGTGAGGGTGGTAGTAGTGGTGGGCATCCTGCCCCCTGGGTGAGGGTGGTAGTAGTGGTGGGCATCCTGCCCCCTGGGTGAGGGTGGTAGTAGTGGTAGGCATCCAGCCCCCCTGGCTAAGGGTGGTAGTAGTGGTAGGCATCCTGCCCCCCTGGGTGAGGGTGGTAGTAGTGGTGGGCATCCTGCCCCCTGGGTGAGGGTGGTAGTAGTGGTGGGCATCCTGCCCCCTGGGTGAGGGTGGTAGTAGTGGTAGGCATCCAGCCCCCTGGCTAAGGGTGGTAGTAGTGGTAGGCATCCTGCCCCCCTGGGTGAGGGTGGTAGTAGTGGTGGGCATCCTGCCCCCTGGGTGAGGGTGGTAGTAGTGGTAGGCATCCAGCCCCCCTGGCTAAGGGTGGTAGTAGTGGTAGGCATCCTGCCCCCCTGGGTGAGGGTGGTAGTAGTGGTGGGCATCCTGCCCCCTGGGTGAGGGTGGTAGTAGTGGTAGGCATCCTGCCACCCCTGGGTGAGGGTGGTTGTGGTGGTGGGCATCATGCCACCCCTGGCTAAGGGTGGTAGTAGTGGTAGGCATCATGCACCCCTGGGTGTGGGTGGTAGTAGTGGTAGGCATCCAGCCCCCCTGGGTGAGGGTGGTTGTGGTGGTGGGCATCATGCCCCCCTGGCTAAGGGTGGTAGTAGTGGTAGGCATCCTGCCCCCCTGGGTGAGGGTGGTAGTAGTGGTGGGCATCCTGCCCCCTGGGTGAGGGTGGTAGTAGTGGTAGGCATCCTGCCACCCCTGGGTGAGGGTGGTTGTGGTGGTGGGCATCATGCCACCCCTGGCTAAGGGTGGTAGTAGTGGTAGGCATCATGCACCCCTGGGTGTGGGTGGTAGTAGTGGTAGGCATCCAGCCCCCCTGGGTAGGGGTGGTGGTGCGCATTCAGGCCCCTGTGTGCATATGTGGCATTGGTGATGGGCATCCCGCCCCTATGGTGCTGCTGTTGCTGGTGTAAGTATATTCAGAATCCCCGTGTATGTGTGTGATGTGTCGTGTACGTGTTGTATGTGTTTTGTGGTTGGTGTCTGGCTTACCTTCTGCGCCGTACGCGTCCGTGCCTGTTCCGGTAGTAGATGTAGAATATTGGTATGATCGGGACGAAGGGATTCATGGTTGGTTAGTGTCGTTCGTCCTTCTCGTTGCTTCGCGTCGTCCTCGTCGCTTCGCTTCGTCCTCGTCGCTCGCGTCGTCCTCGTCGGTGCCGTGTTCGTCTCGTAGCCGTGGATCGTGTTGTGGCGCGATTCGGAGCTTATGTGCGCCTCTCCCGGATGCTTTGACGTGCCGTGCGTAGCGACGGGTTCGGCGCGTACGGGAAGCGCATCGTACTTGTCCGGCCGGACGGGGCTGCATTTTTCCTTCCGTGCGACTCGATTCGGCGTTTCCGGATTCGCCTCGGTCGGAGAACAGGACCTGGTTTGGGTGAGTACGGCTCGGCCGGAATTTTTGCTGTTGTGCGCATCGTACTTGCTCGTTCGGTGTGCTGTACGGATCGGTCGGGAAACAGGCTTTCGCATGGCTTTTTTCCCGACCGAATGGTATTGGGTGCGCCTCCGACCGAGATCGGAATCGGCCCCTAAGTTTGTCCCTGCTATGAATGGGATAGAGGCATGAAAGTTGACACCGTTCAGCAGCGTTACTTCAGCACTTTTGTGCACTTTAAATCGTGATGCTAGCTGTTACGGTTCCAGAGTTATAGTGTGGAATGTGCGCTGCACTCTGATTGACCGGAGGCTAAAAGGTAAAATAACTATAAATTCAACAATAAATTCGTACCTCTTAGGAAGGGGATAGAAGCATGAAACGTGGTCCATTGAGCAGCTTTACCTCCGCACTATTGTGCACCTTAAGTTGTGATACTATCTATTACGGTTCCCGGGTTATAGTGTGAAATGTGCGCTGCACTCTGATTGACCTGGGGCTAAATGGCAAAATAACTATAAATTCAACAATAAATCCGTACATCTTAAGAATGGGATAGAAGCATGAAAGTTGGCACCATTGAGCAGCTGTACCTCAGCATTACAGTGCACTTTACATTGTGATGCTATCTATCACGGTTTCCGAATTATAGTGTGAAATGTGTGCTGCACTGATTATTGACCGGAGGCTAAATGGCAAAATAACTATAAATTCAACAATACATCCGTACATCTTAGGAACGGGATACAAGCATGAACTTTGGCACCATTAAGCAGCTTAACCACAGCATTATAGTGTACTTTAAATCATGATGCTAGCCATTATGGTTCTCAAGTTATAGTGTGAAATGTGCGCTGCACTCTGATTGACCGGAGCTTAAATGGCAAAATAACGATAAATTCAACAATAAATTTGTACCTCCTAGGAATGGGATAGAGACATGACAGATGACAATATTCAGCAGCTTTACCTCAGCACTATTGTGCACTTTAAATCATGATGCTAGCTGTTACGGATTCCGAGTTATAATGCAAAATGTGCGCTGCACTCTGATTAACCGGAGGCTAAATGGCTAAATAACTATAAATTCAACAATAAATCCGTACATCTTAGGAATGGGATAGAAGCATGACAGTGGCACCATTGAGCGGCTTTTCCTCAGCATTATTGTGCACCTTAAGTCGTAATACTATCTATTACGGTTCCTGGGTTACAGTGTGAAATGTGCGCTGCACTCTGATGGACCGGAGGCTGAATGGCAAAATAACTATAAATTCAACAATCTGTACATCTTAGGAATGGGATAGAAGCATGATGGTTGGCACCAGTCAGCAGCGTCACCTCAGCATTACTGTGCACTTTAATCCGTGATACTATCTGTTACGGTTCCCGAGTTATAATGTGAAATGTAGGCTGCACTCCGATTGACAGGAGGCTAAATGACAAAATAACTATAAATTAAACAATAGATCCATATGCCTTAGGAATGGGATAGAAGCCTGAAAGTTGGCACCATTGAGCACCTATGCGTCAGCATAGTCCTGCAATTTATAGTGTGATACTACCTATCACGGTTCCTGATTTATAGTGTCAAATGTGCTGTGCACATTGATTGTTCACAAGATGGCAATAAATCGAGAACCATGATAGATAGACTCAAATTGAAATGCACAATAATGCTGATATACAGCTGCCCACATGTTCCTAATTTCATGCCTCTGACCTATTCCTAAGTTGTACAAATTAATATTTGAATTTTAAAGTCATAAGTCAATAACCGAAATAGCTATTGAAATAATTCAAAGTGCCTAATGTTTTCAAAATCAGTTTGACTCTGCCTACCTAACATTCGAGCCTCTGGCATATTTTGTGGCTTTGCTGCAACTTTTAGCTTGCTTAGGGCAATATTGCTTCCAAACTTTAAGGGGTGTGTCTACTGGTTGTTGCTGCTGCCCTTCTTATGCCAATGCAGGAACCAACTCTGGCCTTTTCCTAATGGCAGATACTTATCACTGAGATGGCCAACACTTCACACCTGGCTGAGGAAAGGCCACAGCAGCAACCTGCAGACACACCCCTTAAACTTTGAAAACAATATTGCCTTAAAAAGCTAAAAGTTGTAGCAAAGCCATAAATATGCCAGTGGCTCGAAAGTTAGGTAGGCAGAGGCAAATTGATCTTGCAAACAATAGGCACTTTGAATTGTTTTTTAGCTATCGCGGTTATTGACTTATGACTTTGAAATTCAAATACTATTTCATACATCTTAGAAATGGGCTAGAAGCATGACTGTGGGCATCATTCAGCAGCTTTACCTCAGCATTATAGTGCACTTTAAATCGTGATTCTAGCTGTTACGGTTCCTGAGTTATAGTGTGAAATGTGCGCTGCACTCTAATTGACCGGAGGTTAAATGGCAAAATAACTATAAATTCAACAATAAATCCACACATCTTAGGAATGGGATAGAAGCATGACAGTTAGCACCATTGAGCAGCTTTACCTCAGAATTATTGGGCACTTTAAACCCTGACACTATCTATTACGGTTCCCGAGTTATAGTGTGAAATGTGCACTGCACTCTGATTGACCGGAGGCTAAAAGGCAAAATAACGTTAAATTCAACAATAAATTTGTACCTTCTAGAAATAGGATAGAGGTATGAAAGTTGACACCATTCAGCAGCTTTACCTCAGCATTACTGTGCACTTTAAATCCTGATGCTAGCTCTTACGGTTTCCCGAGTTATAGTGTGAAATGCGCGCTGCACTTTGATTGACCAGAGATTAAATGGCAAAATAACTATACATTCAACAATACATCCGCACATCTTAGGAATGGGATAGCAGCATGACAGTTAGCACCATTGAGCAGCTTTACCTCAGCATTATTGTGCACTTTAAATCCTGATACTATCTATTATGGTTCCTGAGTTAGAGTGTGAAATGTGTGCTGCACTCTGATTGAATGGAGGCTAAATGGCAAAATAACTATAACTTCAACAATGAATTTATACCTCCTAAGAATTAGACAGTGGTATGAAAGTTGACACCATGGAGTAGCTTCACCTCAGCATTATTGTGCACTTTCAATCGTGATGCTATCTATCGCGGTTCTCAAGTTATAGTGTGCAATGTGTGCTGCACTCTGATTGACCAGAGGCTAAATGGCAAAATAACTATAAATTCAACAATAGATCCGTATGCCTTAGGAATGGGATAGAGGTATGGAAGTTGGCAACATTGCGCAGCGTTACCTCAGCATTATTGTGCACTTTAAATTGTGATAGTATCCATTACGGTTCCCGAGTTATAGTGTGCAATGTGCGCTGAACTCTAATTGACCGGAGGTTAAATGGCAAAATAACTATAAATTCAACAATAAATCCGTACATCTTAGGATTGGGATAGAAGCATGACAGTGGCACCATTGAGCGGCTTTTCCTCAGCATTGTTGTGCACCTTAAGTCGTGATACTATCTATTACGGTTCCCGGGTTATAGTGTGAAATGTGCGCTGCACTCTGATTGACCAGAGGCTAAATGGCAAAATAACTATAAATTCAATAATAAATCCGTACATCTTAAGAATGGGATAGAAGCATGGCAGTTAGCACCATTAAGCAGCTTTACCTCAGCACTTTAAATCCTGATACTATCTATTATGGTTCCCGCGTTATAGAGTGAAATGTGCGTTGCACTCAGATTGACCGGAGCTTAAATGGCAAAATAACTATAAATTCAACAATACGTTTGTCCCTGCTATGAATGGGATAGAGGCATGAAAGTTGACACCATTCAGCAGCGTTACTTCAGCACTTTTGTGCACTTTAAATCGTGATGCTAGCTGTTACGGTTCCAGAGTTATAGTGTGGAATGTGCGCTGCACTCTGATTGACCGGAGGCTAAAAGGTAAAATAACTATAAATTCAACAATAAATTCGTACCTCTTAGGAAGGGGATAGAAGCATGAAACGTGGTCCATTGAGCAGCTTTACCTCCGCACTATTGTGCACCTTAAGTTGTGATACTATCTATTACGGTTCCCGGGTTATAGTGTGAAATGTGTGCTGCACTCTGATTGACCTGGGGCTAAATGGCAAAATAACTATAAATTCAACAATAAATCCGTACATCTTAAGAATGGGATAGAAGCATGAATGTTGGCACCATTGAGCAGCTGTACCTCAGCATTACAGTGCACTTTACATTGTGATGCTATCTATCACGGTTTCCGAATTATAGTGTGAAATGTGTGCTGCACTGATTATTGACCGGAGGCTAAATGGCAAAATAACTATAAATTCAACAATACATCCGTACATCTTAGGAACGGGATAGAAGCATGAACTTTGGCACCATTAAGCAGCTTAACCACAGCATTATAGTGTACTTTAAATCATGATGCTAGCCATTATGGTTCTCAAGTTATAGTGTGAAATGTGCGCTACACTCTGATTGACCGGAGCTTAAATGGCAAAATAACGATAAATTCAACAATAAATTTGTACCTCCTAGGAATGGGATAGAGACATGACAGATGACAATATTCAGCAGCTTTATCTCAGCACTATTGTGCACTTTAAATCATGATGCTAGCTGTTACGGTTTCCGAGTTATAATGTGAAATGTGCGCTGCACTCTGATTAACCGGAGGCTAAATGGCTAAATATCTATAAATTCAACAATAAATCCGTACATCTTAGGAATGGGATAGAAGCATGACAGTGGCACCATTGAGCGGCTTTTCCTCAGCATTATTGTGCACCTTAAGTCGTAATACTATCTATTACGGTTCCTGGGTTACAGTGTGAAATGTGCGCTGCACTCTGATGGACCGGAGGCTGAATGGCAAAATAACTATAGATTCAACAATAAATCTGTACATCTTAGGAATGGGATAGAAGCATGATGGTTGGCACCAGTCAGCAGCGTCACCTCAGCATTACTGTGCACTTTAATCCGTGATACTATCTGTTACGGTTCCCGAGTTATAATGTGAAATGTAGGCTGCACTCCGATTGACAGGAGGCTAAATGACAAAATAACTATAAATTAAACAATAGATCCATATGCCTTAGGAATGGGATAGAAGCCTGAAAGTTGGCACCATTGAGCACCTATGCGTCAGCATAGTCCTGCAATTTATAGTGTGATACTACCTATCACGGTTCCTGATTTATAGTGTCAAATGTGCTGTGCACATTGATTGTTCACAAGATGGCAATAAATCGAGAACCATGATAGATAGACTCAAATTGAAATGCACAATAATGCTGATATACAGCTGCCCACATGTTCCTAATTTCATGCCTCTGACCTATTCCTAAGTTGTACAAATTAATATTTGAATTTTAAAGTCATAAGTCAATAACCGAAATAGCTATTGAAATAATTCAAAGTGCCTAATGTTTGCAAAATCAGTTTGACTCTACCTACCTAACATTCGAGCCTCTGGCATATTTTGTGGCTTTGCTGCAACTTTTAGCTTGCTTAGGGCAATATTGCTTCCAAACTTTAAGGGGTGTGTCTACTGGTTGTTGCTGCTGCCCTTCTTATGCCAATGCAGGAACCAACTCTGGCCTTTTCCTAATGGCAGATACTTATCACTGAGATGGCCAACACTTCACACCTGGCTGAGGAAAGGCCACAGCAGCAACCTGCAGACACACCCCTTAAACTTTGAAAACAATATTGCCTTAAACAAGCTAAAAGTTGTAGCAAAGCCATAAATATGCCAGTGGCTCGAAAGTTAGGTAGGCAGAGGCAAATTGATCTTGCAAACAATAGGCACTTTGAATTGTTTTTTAGCTATCGCGGTTATTGACTTATGACTTTGAAATTCAAATACTATTTCATACATCTTAGAAATGGGCTAGAAGCATGACTGTGGGCATCATTCAGCAGCTTTACCTCAGCATTATAGTGCACTTTAAATCGTGATTCTAGCTGTTACGGTTCCTGAGTTATAGTGTGAAATGTGCGCTGCACTCTGATTGACCAGAGGCTAAATTGCAAAATAACTATAAATTCAATAATAAATCCGTACATCTTAAGAATGGGATAGAAGCATGGCAGTTAGCACCATTAAGCACCTTTACCTCAGCACTTTAAATCCTGATACTATCTATTATGGTTCCCGCGTTATAGAGTGAAATGTGCGTGGCACTCAGATTGACCGGAGCTTAAATGGCAAAATAACTATAAATTCAACAATAGGTTTGTCCCTGCTATGAATTGGATAGAGGCATGAAAGTTGACACCATTCAGCAGCGTTACTTCAGCACTTTTGTGCACTTTAAATCGTGATGCTAGCTGTTACGGTTCCAGAGTTATAGTGTGAAATGTGCGCTGCACTCT
Organism: Calotriton arnoldi; assembly: GCA_963921515.1. NCBI lineage: Eukaryota > Metazoa > Chordata > Amphibia > Caudata > Salamandridae > Calotriton > Calotriton arnoldi. The sequence continues at coordinate 4,819,585 of CAWUFW010000309.1, read as the reverse complement.
GATTGACCGGAGGCTAAAAGGTAAAATAACTATAAATTCAACAATAAATTCGTACCTCTTAGGAAGGGGATAGAAGCATGAAAGGTGGTCCATTGAGCAGCTTTACCTCCGCACTATTGTGCACCTTAAGTTGTGATACTATCTATTACGGTTCCCGGGTTATAGTGTGAAATGTGCGCTGCACTCTGATTGACCTGGGGCTAAATGGCAAAATAACTATAAATTCAACAATAAATCCGTACATCTTAAGAATGGGATAGAAGCATGAAAGTTGGCACCATTGAGCAGCTGTACCTCAGCATTACAGTGCACTTTACATTGTGATGCTATCTATCACGATTTCCGAATTATAGTGTGAAATGTGTGCTGCACTAATTATTGACCGGAGGCTAAATGGCAAAATAACTATAAATTCAACAATACATCCGTACATCTTAGGAACGGGATAGAAGCATGAACTTTGACACCATTAAGCAGCTTATCCACAGAATTATAGTGTACTTTAAATCATGATGCTAGCCATTATGGTTCTCAAGTTATAGTGTTAAATGTGCGCTGCACTCTGATTGATCGGAGCTTAAATGGCAAAATAACGATAAATTCAACAATAAATTTGTACCTCCTAGGAATGGGATAGAGACATGACAGATGACAATATTCAGCAGCTTTACCCCAGCACTATTGTGCACTTTAAATCATGATGCTAGCTGTTACGGTTTCCGAGTTATAATGTGAAATGTGCGCTGCACTCTGATTAACCGGAGGCTAAATGGCTAAATAACTATAAATTCAACAATAAATCCGTACATCTTAGGAATGGGATAGAAGCATGACAGTGGCACCATTGAGCGGCTTTTCCTCAGCATTATTGTGCACCTTAAGTCGTAATACTATCTATTACGGTTCCCGGGTTACAGTGTGAAATGTGCGCTGCACTCTGATGGACCGGAGGCTGAATGGCAAAATAACTATAAATTCAACAATAAATCTGTACATCTTAGGAATGGGATAGAAGCATGATGGTTGGCACCGGTCAGCAGCGTCACCTCAGCATTACTGTGCACTTTAATCCGTGATACTATCTGTTACGGTTCCCGAGTTATAATGTGAAATGTAGGCTGCACTCCGATTGACAGGAGGCTAAATGACAAAATAACTATAAATTAAACAATAGATCCATATGCCTTAGGAATGGGATAGAAGCCTGAAAGTTGGCACCATTGAGCACCTATGCGTCAGCATAGTCCTGCAATTTATAGTGTGATACTACCTATCACGGTTCCTGATTTATAGTGTCAAATGTGCTGTGCACATTGATTGTTCACAAGATGGCAATAAATCGAGAACCATGATAGATAGACTCAAATTGAAATGCACAATAATGCTGATATACAGCTGCCCACATGTTCCTAATTTCATGCCTCTGACCTATTCCTAAGTTGTACAAATTAATATTTGAATTTTAAAGTCATAAGTCAATAACCGAAATAGCTATTGAAATAATTCAAAGTGCCTAATGTTTGCAAAATCAGTTTGACTCTGCCTACCTAACATTCGAGCCTCTGGCATATTTTGTGGCTTTGCTGCAACTTTTAGCTTGCTTAGGGCAATATTGCTTCCAAACTTTAAGGGGTGTGTCTACTGGTTGTTGCTGCTGCCCTTCTTATGCCAATGCAGGAACCAACTCTGGCCTTTTCCTAATGGCAGATACTTATCACTGAGATGGCCAACACTTCTCACCTGCCTGAGGAAAGGCCACAGCAGCAACCTGCAGACACACCCCTTAAACTTTGAAAACAATATTGCCTTAAACAAGCTAAAAGTTGTAGCAAAGCCATAAATATGCCAGTGGCTCGAAAGTTAGGTAGGCAGAGGCAAATTGATCTTGCAAACAATAGGCACTTTGAATTGTTTTTTTAGCTATCGCGGTTATTGACTTATGACTTTGAAATTCAAATACTATTTCATACATCTTAGAAATGGGCTAGAAGCATGACTGTGGGCATCATTCAGCAGCTTTACCTCAGCATTATAGTGCACTTTAAATCGTGATTCTAGCTGTTACGGTTCCTGAGTTATAGTGTGAAATGTGCGCTGCACTCTGATTGACCAGAGGCTAAATGCCAAAATAACTATAAATTCAATAATAAATCCGTACATCTTAAGAATGGGATAGAAGCATGGCAGTTAGCACCATTAAGCAGCTTTACCTCAGCACTTTAAATCCTGATACTAACTATTATGGTTCCAGCTTTATAGAGTGAAATGTGCGTTGCACTCAGATTGACCGGAGCTTAAATGGCAAAATAACTATAAATTCAACAATAGGTTTGTCCCTGCTATGAATGGGATAGAGGCATGAATGTTGACACCGTTCAGCAGCGTTACTTCAGCACTTTTGTGCACTTTAAATCGTGATGCTAGCTGTTACGGTTCCAGAGTTATAGTGTGAAATGTGCGCTGCACTCTGATTGACCGGAGGCTAAAAGGTAAAATAACTATAAATTCAACAATAAATTTGTACCTCTTAGGAAGGGGATAGAAGCATGAAAGGTGGTCCATTGAGCAGCTTTACCTCCGCACTATTGTGCACCTTAAGTTGTGATACTATCTATTACGGTTCCCGGGTTATAGTGTGAAATGTGCGCTGCACTCTGATTGACCTGGGGCTAAATGGCAAAATAACTATAAATTCAACAATAAATCCGTACATCTTAAGAATGGGATAGAAGCATGAAAGTTGGCACCATTGAGCAGCTGTACCTCAGCATTACAGTGCACTTTACATTGTGATGCTATCTAACACGGTTTCCGAATTATAGTGTGAAATGTGTGCTGCACTGATTATTGACCGGAGGCTAAATGGCTAAATAACTATAAATTCAACAATACATCCGTACATCTTAGGAACGGGATAGAAGCAGGAACTTTGGCACCATTAAGCAGCTTAACCACAGCATTATAGTGTACTTTAAATCATGATGCTAGCCATTATGGTTCTCAAGTTATAGTGTGAAATGTGTGCTGCACTCTGATCAACCGGAGGCTAAATGGCAAAATAACTATAAATTCAACAATAAATCCGTACATCTTAGGATTGGGATAGAAGCATGAAAGGTGGTCCATTGAGCAGCTTTACCTCCGCACTATTGTGCACCTTAAGTCGTGATACTATCTATTACGGTTCCCGGGTTATAGTGTGAAATGTGCGCTGCACTCTGATTGACCAGAGGTTAAATGGCAAAATAACTATAAATTCAATAATAAATCCGTACATCTTAAGAATGGGATAGAAGCATGAATGTAGGCACCATTGAGCAGCTGTACCTCAGCATTTCAGTGCTCTTTAAATTGTGATGCTATCTATCACGGTTTCCGAATTATAGTGTGAAATGTGTGCTGCACTGATTATTGACCGGAGTCTAAATGGCAAAATAACTATAAATTCAACAATAAGTACGTACATCTTAGGAATGGGACAGAAGCATGAACGTTGGCTCCATTGAGCAGCTTTACCTCAGCATTATTGTTCACTTTAAATTGTGATACTATCTATTACAGTTCCCGGGTTATAGTGTAAAATGTGCGCTGCACTCTGATTAACCGGAGGCTAAATGGCAAAATAACTATAAATTCAACAATAAATTCGTACATCTTAGGAATGGGATAGAAGCATGACAGTGGCACCATTGAGCGGCTTTTCTTCAGCATTATTGTGCACCTTAAGTCGTGATACTATCTATTACGGTTCTCGGGTTATAGTGTGAAATGTGCGCTGCACTCTGATTAACCAGAGGCTAAATGGCAAAAAAACTATAAATTCAACAATAAATCAGTACATCTTAAGAATGGGATAGAAGCATGAAAGTTGGCACCATTGAGCAGCTGTACCTCAGCATTACAGTGCAGTGTGATGCTATCTATCACGGTTTCCGAATTATAGTGTGAAATGTGTGCTGCACTGATTATTGACTGGAGGCTAAATGGCAAAATATCTATAAATCAACAATAAGTCCGTACATCTTAAGAATGGGATAGAAGCATGAACGTTGGCTCCATTGAGCAGCTTTACCTCAGCACTATTGTGCACTTTCAATCATGATGCTATCTATCACAGTTCTCGAGTTATAGTGTGCAATGTGTGCTGCACTCTGATTGACCGGAGGCTAAACGGCAAAATAACTATAAATTCAACAATAAATCCGTATGCCTTAGGAATGGGATAGTGGCATGAACGTTGGCAAAATTGAGCAGCGTTACCTCAGCATTATTCTGCATTTTAAATCGTGATAGTATCTATTACGGTTCCCGAGTTATAGTGTGAAATGTGTGCTGCACTCTGATTGGCCGGAGGCTAAAAGGCAAAATAACTGTAAATTCAACAATACATTCATACCTCTTAGGAAGGGGATAGAAGCATGAAACGTCACACCATTGAGCAGCTTTACCTCCGCACTATTGTGCACCTTAAGTCGTGATGCTAGCTCTTACGGTTCCCAGGTTATAGTGTAAAATGTGCGCTGCACTCTGATTAACCGGAGGCTAAATGGCAAAATAACTATAAATTCAACAATAAATTCGTACATCTTAGGAATGGGATAGAAGCATGACAGTGGCACCATTGAGCGGCTTTTCTTCAGCATTATTGTGCACCTTAAGTCGTGATACTATCTATTACGGTTCTCGGGTTATAGTGTGAAATGTGCGCTGCACTCTGATTGACCAGAGGCTAAATGGCAAAAAAACTATAAATTCAACAATAAATCTGTACATCTTAAGAATGGGATAGAAGCATGAAAGATGGCACCATTGAGCAGCAGTGCCTCAGCATGACAGTGCTCTTTAAATTGTGATGCTATCTATCCCGGTTTCCGAATTATAGTGTGAAATGTGTGCTGCACTGATTATTGACCGGAGGCTAAATGGCAAAATAACTATAAATCAACAATAAGTCCGTACATCTTAAGAATGGGATAGAAGCATGAACGTTGGCTCCATTGAGCAGCTTTACCTCAGCACTATTGTGCACTTTCAATCACTCTGATTGACCAGAGGCTAAATGGCAAAATAACTATAAATTCAACAATAAATCCCTACCTCCTAGGAATGGGATAGAAGCATGGCAGTTAGCACCATTGAGCAGCTTTACCTCAGCATTATCCTTCAATTTAACGTGTGATTCTACCTATCACGGTTCCTGATTTATAGTGTGAATTGTGCGGTGAACATTGATTGTTCACAAGATAGATGGCAATAAATCGAGAACCGTGATGGACTCACAAATTGAAATGCACAATAATGCTGAGATACAGCTGCCCACATGTTCCAAATTTCATGCCACTGACCTATTCTTAAGTTGTATAAATTAATATTTGAATTTTAAAGTCATAAGTCGATAACCGCAATAGCTAGTGAAATAATTCAAAGTGCCTAATGTTTGCAAAATCAGTTTGACTCAGCCTACCTAATTTCTGAGCATCTGGCATATTTTGTGGCTTTGCTACAACTTTTAGCTTCTTTAAGGCAATATTGCATCCAAAGTTTTAGGGGTGTGTCTACAGGTTGTCTACAGGTTGTTGCTGCTGGCCTTTCCTTCAGCCAGTTGTGAAGTGCTGACCATCTCACGGCTAAGTATCCTGGTCTGCCATTAAGAAAAAGTCAAAGTTGGTGCCTGCATTAGCATCGCCATCAGACAAGGGGGTTAACCAATGAAATCTTTCCAAGGAATGTTCTTCCCACCTGAAGGTCTGTATAAATAGCAGGATTATTTCCCACTAAAAACCAGTGCTTGAACATCTTGCTCAGGCGTATTGAAGCAGGGTCCTGTTTTACCATATAAATGCCTTAGGCCAATTCTGCCCCACACCTGAAGCATGAGACCCTCATATGGCCCCACCAGCCAGCATATAGGAATCTGTTAAATTGACCATACTGTTTTCAAATATTTCTAAACACAGTAGGCCCTATGCCTCTTTGATAAAATCACAACACTTCTCCTCTGCAAAGGACACCAGCCAGTCCCAGCTCCGTCTTCTTGGTAAACAAACTCTCACCGAGCCCCCACTCCTTCGTTGTCCACGGAGTGCGGTTCTCTTCTCACGAACACTGACCACAGAAACAGGGAACATCTCAAGCTAAGAGGAACACATGGGGTGCATTGGGGTGGGGGCCAGGTGCAATCTTTCACTTTCTTCGATAATATTGTATTTTTGCTAGCTTCACATAACTAAAGACAAGCAACTTGGCGTGAGAACATGACCTGTAACCTTTTGTAATATTCCGCTTTCTTATAAACATTCTGTGAAGTGACGTATATCAGTTCTGATAAATGTACACATTATGATATGATTGACAGCTAACACCTGTCATGTGACGGACTTGTGGTCAAGCTCTTCCTCATTAAATCAGTATAAAAGAGCTGCCCACAGTCCACTCGACGGACCACCTTGCACCGTGAAACTACTTGAGTCACGGGCTCTGTGATCCCCGGTTAACCGTTCTCATTTTTAGGAGTCTTATTAAGGTTGTGCATTATTCATTCAAACGTATTTCTATCATTGCATTAGTATGATTTTAAGCCTCATTGAAAATGCATGGTGTTGCTCACCATTTTAAAATATGTCTTTAACACTTGGTCTTTGCTAAAACCAAGTAGCTTTATAATTAAGTGACATTATTGTTTGGAATTGTGTCTCCAAATAAATTGTAAACAATCTTGATTCAGTTCCTGCCTCTCACACGTGTATTTCCTTATTTTAGATAGAGCACCCCGGCACAATTTAAGCTGGTGTAAAAACCACCCTTTAACAGTATACTGGAGTTCAGAAAAGTTTAGTGCTTGCCAGATTTCTTTTTACTTTTAAAATGGTTTCACCTGTAAGGTAAGTCTATATGTATGTGTTGTCTTTGCAATTTTTGATTTTGGAATGCTTTCAATCAATGTTTATTGTTTGGTCATTTACATTAGTAACCAATTAATTTTTGAATCTATAGTTTGTTTTGCTTTTTAGCAGTGATGACATCAAAATACATTTTACATCATACATCATGAACCATAATAGATAGAAAATTAATTTAAAGTGCATATTATTGATTGGCAACATCAGTACACCCCATTGTGCCACGTTTCATGCATTTGGCTCAAAGCTAAGTGGGCCACCATTAATTTTGAATCTGTCGTAATTTTTCATTTTTCGCTGCAACTATATATTGCTAGCCAATCAATATGCAGCTTGCACTTTAAACTACAAATCAGGAACTGTGAAAGATAGAATCATGTTTTTAAATGCACAATAATGCTGAGGTAAAGCTGCCTATAGGTGCCAACTTTCATGTTTCTAGCCCACTCCTAAGAGGTACGCTTTTATTGTTGAATTTATAGTTTTTTTGCCATTTAGCCTTCAGTCAATCAGAGTGCAGCTCACATTTCACACTATAACTCGGGAACCGTGATAGATAGATTCATGAATTAAAATACACAGTAATGCTGAGATGGGGCTGTCTCAATATGCCATGTTTCATGCCTCTAGCTCATTTCTAAAGGGTATGAATTTATTGTTGAATTTATAGTACATTTGCCATCTATCATTTCACACTATAAATCAAGAACAGTTATAGACAGAAACACAATTTAATGTGCACAATAATGCTGAGATACAGCTGCCCACACAATCTAAATGTCATGCCTCTAACCTATTCCTAAGATTGTTAGTTCATTTGTTGTTTATCTGCTAAAAGGTATGAAATAATTTTTTAATTTTTAGTTCATTATCTTTTTAGCTGCATTCAAAAAACAGTGCACATTTTACACTATAAATCAGGAACCATGAGAGATAGATACACAATTTAAAATGTACAATATTGCTGAAAGTAGGGTTCCCATCTGTGCCAATTGTCATGCCTTTGGCTGATTTTTAAGTGGGACAAATTAATACTTGAACCTATAGTTTGTATGGCTTCACAGGATCAGTTCACCAATTTTCATACATTTGGCATATAGCTAAGGGGGTCAGCTTCCATGCCTATGTCATGTTTTCTAGACTTGATACGACTTTTAGCTGTTTAATGCAATATTTGATTTACATGTACAAGGGGTGTGTTTGCAGGTGGCTGCTTGAACTAAATGGTCCTACCTTTCCTTCAGCCAGGTGCAAACTACCTGTCATGTTAGGTCCTGAACAGCCTGAGCTGAAGGATTAGGATAAGGTCACACTTGATGCTTACATTAGCATAGCCATCAGAGAGCCAGATCACATCCAAAGTTCAACCTGTCTGTCAACAATTAAATGTTTTACAGACATATGGGTTTCAATAATTCTTTTTATATCTCTTTCATTATTTCTGTGTTTATACATAGTGTTTGACTTTAAATAGCAATATATTGAATGTAATTTTGTCAAAAAATATGCTATTGTAAATGTGCAACTTTCTTTTTCTTCCTCGCAAAGTCAATCGCATTCCTCTCGTTTGCATGAAATGTTTCAAAAACAGTGTGCAGTTGCCACTTCACTTGTCCAGAGTCTGCATGAAGGGAAGCACTCCTGAAGAGATTGGAACAGCAGTCAAAGAAGCTAGATCATCCATGATTGACCATCTTGTGAAGGGAAGGACGAGACCTCCAATGGCTCCCCGTCGAGAAGAGGGTCACCTTCAAACTCCTCACCCACGCCTACAAATCCCTCAACAACATCGGACCCAAATACCTCAATGCGAGTGTATCCTTCCACGTACCCAAGAGGAACCTCCGCTCACCTCGCCCTAGCAGAGGTCCCCCGCATCCGCAGAAACAGAACAGGCGGGAGAGCCTTCTCCTACACCGCGGCCAAGACCTGGAACGAGCTCCCTGTGAACATCAGACGCTCCCCGACCCTGCACACGTTCAGGAAGGACCTCTAGACCTGGCTGTTCGACTGATCCGGAGCTGCTGCCCCACCCCCCCTAGCGCCTTGAGACCCTCACGGGTGAGTAGCGCGCTCTATAAAACCCCTGATTGATTGATTGATTGAAGGATCTACAGTTATGAGAACAAAATGTTGGACACAAATGGTTGTTTCATTATTGGAAAGCCAGTTGATCCAGTTGTTGTGTAAGTAAACATTTTTTTAGGTCATTATTGTTAATTTACTATTATTGTTAACTCTTTAAACATTATCAATTGTTATATTTCCTCTATTTCACTAACAGATTATTTTAATTCTTGGGAGGGTCTCTATTCTACCCATGCATATTGTTGCAACCTTGTGAGGAAACCTATGTTTTATTACCTCTTGTATTTGTCCATTTTTAAGGCTCAAATATAACCCTTCCTTTTCAGACTTCCTGTGAGATCAGAAGAAGAAATGGATTCTGAACTTCAGAGAGAAGAGGAAGAAGAAGAAGAAGAATAAGGAGATGATAAAGAATCTGAATTATATCAACCGTAAGTTTAAATAACCACAATCTGTTTGCATCACATGCATCTCGGTTAACTATTTATTTTTAAACAGTTTGTTTTCTAAAACATTTCACCATTCCATTCAACAGTCCAAGAGGAAAATCATGGCAGACATCCATACGCAAGAAGGTTAATGACATTGGACTTTACAGGAAGCATTCTTTGGATTGTAAACTTTTAGTTGGTTTCCGCAACTATTTGAAAGAGGATCTCTTCATCTGCAACTTCAAGCAAGAGATAATGCAAAAAGGCTCTTACTTACTGCTACTACTACTAATCCTAATTCTCAGCAAAGTATATAATAACTGTTATCTGTATTTGTTTTAATTGAAGCTGGAAAATGTAGCAAGAGTTCTACAATCCTGAAGCACCAACGACAAATTTCATGAAGGACATCCCGCGGACACGCAAGTTTTTCAATCTCCTAAAATCAACAGGCTTGGCCCAGCAGACAGTTGTAAACTCTTGAAAAATCTAAAGCGTTTCGTCCATTATCTTATTGTTGCTCAGATTTGAGAGAGCGGGAAAATTATCTATTTACAGCGCTCAACATTTTCTCTGTGTAATGAAGGATATGCAGAAAAAAATAAGTAGAGTCATTTCTAAAGAAGTGACACACAGAAGGTAACAGTTTATGATTTGTTAAGTACAATAGCCATCAGATGAAAATAAACAATAACATTTCCTTTAATTGCAGATTCACAATTCCTCTCTGACACTTACTATATCTTTCCAAATATTTCTTAGGTACAAGGAGTTTACTGCAGAGAAAATTACCCCTGGAAACTATCTTGGTCAAAGCAAAGAAAGACTTCCTTCAAGTCATAGAAAAACTCTCCAACAAGCAGGAATTCTCTTTACTGGATACATCGCTGGTATTATACTATTTAGAGGCACTATTGCTCCTAAAACATGTACAGAGACCTGGGGTTGTGAAGAATTTTCAGGTATGTGAACAAAAAAATCAATGATTAGGATCCATCAATGCAGCATCACAGCCTTCCTTCTTCCTCTGCATGACCATGCTCAATGTTAAATTTTTCCATCTCCTTAAAGAAGGACTTTTAAAGAATTACAAACACTATGTAATTATTATAAATATCTCATAATTTTACCGGTTAAAGAATGGGAAGAACGAAGATCATACCACGATGAGGAGGGAACCTACTATGCAATTGCTGCAGTCAAAGAACACAAGACTGCAGCTCAGCAGATTGTATTATTTTGTTTAAGGTGTGAAGAAGAACAGGTATTCAGTGAAGAGGAAACTGTTTATAACAAGATAGTCACATACCCAGCACTACTACGTTAGATACAATCTTCACATCCCTATACTTGTTTGTTTTAAAACTGCTTCTTTGAGTGCCATTCATTTAGTGTATAGACAGTTTAATTTGTATTGACCTTTAAAATATTACAGATTGTGAATACTTCAGTCACAGATGCATTTTCAATGTGAATTCATATTAGTTTCCCTCTTTACCTGCAGTGGTTTGAGCAATATTTCACCATGATCAGGCCTGAAATGTTAAGGAAAAGGAAGACAGTTTCAACAAATGATCCGTTTTTTACATCATCCACTGGGGGAGCAATATATAACCCGTCTAATGATCTCCACCGATTTCATGAAAGTTATTATTGCAGTGCTGGCTGCACACTTTTGAGTTCACATATTCCTAATGGCTGATCTTTGTCTACAAGTTTAATATGGACAGGGGTTCATTTGGCATTCAAATAGATGACTTTAGTATTACTTCTGCTGAGAATGGTATCAGCTCATGAGCCATATAAAACCTTTAAATAAATATTCATAGTATGTCGAACAGGTTTCACATGTAAATAATTCTTACAGATACAATGTCCCTTCGATCACAAACCAGAAAGCAAGACAGGTATATGAGACAGCAATAAAAAGAGACTGCTCTGATGCTGAAAAGAGCCTTGTTGCTGATTATATGGCACATTCCACACCAACTGCTGAAAAGCAGTACCGCATGATGAGAATGGACAATATCTGTGCTGCAGCAAAACTGCTAAATAAGCTTACCCAGGAAATACCACGATGAGAAAACAATCATTGGTTTTGCTCTCTCTGACTTCTAGAAAACATAGTTGCAATACCCATAATCATTATATTTAATGACAAATAATTGTTATATTTAGACCTTTATTTCAAACAACCACTAACCATTAATATTGTTTGTGTTCATTAACAGAGACTTGAAACAAAAGTCTACTGTGCATTTTGCAGCCCTCCCTAATGAACAACATCAAAGGTATGCAATGTAATATGTTCTCTTTTGTTTTTCAAATATGATTCTCTATGTCATAAAATTATGAAATCTTTGTAGATCATGTTTTACTTTTTTCTATTCTTTAATTTACGCATATATTCTGTAAGATGTTGTTTCAGAATTCAGCTACTAAAATTTAAAGGGTTTCCTGCATTTTGCAAATCTAAAATAACCAAACCTGTGAATGATCTCTATCAAAATCATTCCCTTTTTATCACACAGCACTTTTGGGATCTGTTAGCGCCATAATTTCAATATTTTTTTATATTTAAAGGGCACATCAGAGTCTATTTCCAAAGGTTCTACAGAAAATGGGCATGATATGCTTATGCACACTGAAAACAAATTCCCAGTAACACTGAATGGGAATCCACCAAACAAAAAATATCGAACTGCACTCGCTGGAATTCATGAACGGCAGGTGTATGATAAGTGGCGTATTAGGCAGCAACCCTGAGTAAATGAACATTCAGATTTGCTGAAATGTATTGACAAGCATACATTTTAGAAAGCATTATTCAATTTGTTTTGTTTGTTTAAATCACAGAACAATTGACACGAAGGCAACCGACAGAAAAGCTGGTGCTGAAGTTCTTCTCAAAAATGACATGGATGAGGAATGCTCCGAAGTAGAAGCTGTCATTCACAGCCGGAAGCCAATGGCAGAAGCCACATCACCAATGATTGATAAGCACATTCAGTCGAGTGTGCATCACCAACGGTGGAGTGGAGTCTCTGTCATTGATGAAGAAGGTACAATGACGGTCATAACGAATCGCATTTTTTATAAAGGAGAGGTGGTGTGTGATTTTCATGGCCAGATAATTTTTGTGGATGAAGGACTAAACAAGATAAAAGAACTCCATAAGAATGAGATGAACCACTTATTATTTTTTACAAATTATAAGGATCCAGACTGCACGGATGCCACCATTAGTCCATGTTCATGCCACCCTACAATCGAAACCCCTGGTAGATTGCTACACACTTCAAAAAATAAATGCAATGTTAGCCATTGCTAGAGACAGTTCTCGCAGGTGACACGTGTAGATATGCTATTTTGTTTGTGGTACTGGAAACTATTATGAACAAATGTGAACTTAAGTATGACTACTCTCTGTCAACCAGAGCCCACAGAGGACAGGTGCCACCTTGGATTGCTTAAACAAATTCTCACAAAAGATTTGGGCCTTTTTCAGAGTTTGGAGGAAAGCTCACTCCATCACAAATGTGACGGATGTTCTATCCCATTTATAACAAGCTCCTTATGGCCTACAGGACTTAGGATACAGAGGATGGGTAGGCAAACGTGTTTTGATGTAGTGTTTTCTCCGCCAAATTCTAAATAAGACCCTTATCCATAGAACTCTCTGCACCTTGGTTATTGGACAGGAGTTCTCATTGTAAAAATGTATATAATATGCTTTGTAAATAATGAATTTTCTTTTTCCATATTAACCTTAATTAGGGATCCCGGTTTTATGGCATTTATTTTTTTGACATTTCCGTCTGTATTTATCCATATTTATATTTTGTCAACTTTATCTGTATTTATCAGTATTTATTTTTTAATAAAAAGTTTTGTGAAAAAATATAGCTGAAACTGGTATATTTCCACATTTATTTAACCAATAAATATGCAGTCATGCTTGAATGTCTGCCAGGTTTCAGTGATATGAACACCCACAGAAGATAAATCAATGCACCAATATAAAAATATGCACATTTCAGTATCAGCCTTGTGCATATCTACTGCTGTTTAAGCCTCTTTACACAAATTCCTTTTTTTTAACCCCTTACCTATAAATCCACACAGTTATTGGCCTGGCAGTCATGGCAAAGTGTATTTAGAATCACTCAAAAAGCACCCACATTCCGGTTTTTTCCACATTTTTTTAAATTGCTTTTATTAATTTACCAGCATTAACACAGTACATCATTAGCATTACCTTTCCATTGGGACAGGTATTAAGCACATTCGAACAGTCAAGATATATGGTGGTTCTTAGTTCTGGATTGCTAAATGTAACTGCAAGATCTATACCTGTGTCCCATTTCCTTGCACGTTAGAGCTCCCCGCTCACATAGTTCGGGGGGAGACAGAAAGAGCATAAAAGAGAAGAGAAGGGGGCTAGAGGGGGTGCTCTCTGGCCTCTAAGGATGACATATGTGTAGGCTGAATGATCTGTGCTGGCTGTGCACCCGTGGATACCGTCTTCCCCACTCTTCCCTACTCGCCTGCCATGGGGGTCTCATTTTGGTCAAGTGAGTGAGACTGGAAGTAGCTCTTTAACGGTTCGCAGATATCCCGGGGGCGTGCCTGTGCAGGCATCAGCTCCCAGTATTTAGACAGTGGTTGTGGCAGAACGCTGCGTCTTTAAGCCAGTCAGTTACGTGCGGACTCCTGCGATGGCCCCAACAAATCACGATTCTCCTCTTGGCTAACATGGCTTGGCAGTTCGGGCTGGACTGTTCCCATGAGGCACAGTGTCAGACTGATTTGCATATGGCCATGTCTGAACTGGGGTGGTGGAGTGAGCTAAAGAATGATGATGGATTAAACCCAGATCAGTTGACTGGGGGTGAGTGTTTGATTAGCTCAAACGCTCCGTCCATCATCCCCTTTGGTATAACATTAGAAGCATAGCCGCTAATTTCGTGCATGTCGCCGGCCCCATGCGCACATACCCAAGCAACGCAATCAGAGGGGAGCGCTCATAAGTGTGCTCTAACATCGCCTCCAGCACCTCAAATGTGGTTTCCCGGTTTCTCGCACTATCCGGACAATACCAGGCAAGGTGTAAAAATGTTGCATCTGAAGCCCAGCATCTCACACATCTCGCATCCTCAGTCAGGCCGATTTTGTGAAACAATTCAGGTGTCCTGTAAAGTCTGTGTATGAACTTAAAGTGGATCAGCCTCAGTTAGGGGACAGCTCCCATGCCTGCACGCAGCAGTAAGCCCATTTATCTCCCTCTATGGGTATCTACAGTATCTCCTCCTACTCGCGTCGAGCCGAAGGGACACTGACATGTGCCATGCGCTGCATGTCTGAGTATAGCCTGGTAATGAGTTTACGCGGTGACGGATTACCTGGAAAGTCTTCTAAAACGTGGAACGTTGTGGGCACTATAGGGAACGAGGCAAAGTGGCCTCGCAACGCTGCTCGGAGCTGGTAGTATGTCGTTCTGTCAAGTAAGCCTGTATTCTCCCCTGACAGTGTGCTATCCAGTGATATAAAGGACCCATCGGGGAACACGTTCCCCATAGTGTGTAACTGGAGCTTCTCTGGCATACTCCAGTGTCCTCCGAGAAAGGTAGCACCGGGTGTCTCAGCAGCAGCATCGAAGGGGCAAACATTCTCTAGTTGTGCCCTGTCTCTCGGCTCTCGCCATGCCCAAACAGTGCATCCCACCGTGTTTATCTCCGAGTGCGGCCTAGTCTGTGGTCTGTAGAGGACCATGTGTAGCGGTGTTGGAGCGACTTGGTCATGTTCAGGTGCCATGTGCGCCATAAATTGAGTTGGAAAGAGCCAATAGAACCCAAACCGGGCCTGTGCACAGTTGTAGCACAACTCCATGTCTGGGGCACCCAGGCCCCCCTGTTCGAAAGGCAGCGTCAGAGTCTCCCAGGAGACCCTGGGTTGTTTACCCGCTCAAGCAAGGGCAATCATGTTAGAACACAGTCTGCGCCTGAAATCGGTGCTAAGGGGTAGCGGGAGGTTGACAAATACATACAGAAACTTAGGGAGCACTACCATCTTTGCTATGGCTAGTCGTCCCGCGAGGGACAGCGGTAATACCTTCCAGCGGCCTAAGCGGCTCTCGAACCAATCCATGAATTTCCCGTATTTATATTGCCAGAGCTCCTCAATGTTTCGGCAGAGCCAGACACCCAGAAATTTCACCGGGGTCTCCGCCCAGCTAAGTGGGTTTTCCGACTGGATCCGGTTGGTGACCGTGGACAGCGGGAAAATAACCGACTTTACCCAGTTAATGGTGATACTTGATAAACCACCAAATCTTATGATTTCCCTGATCAGGGGGTCAAGATTCTCAGCAGGGCGTTGACATATAATCTCACGTCGTCTGTATAGTGCAACACCAGGATCACTCTTGGGACGAATCCTAGGCCGCAATGCGCGTGGTGATGTCTCAGGCGAGCAGCGAGGGGCACCATGGCCATAGCAAATAGGAGGGGGGACAACGGGCAGCCTTGTCTCGTGCCTCGAGCCACCGATATGGGGGAGGAGATTATTCTATTAATCCTTAGCCTCGCCATCGGTGAGGAGTAAAGCAGGGCGACTAGTTTTAAAAATTTAGGGCTAACGCCAAAGCGGGAGAGAAGTGCGAAGAGATATAGCCATTCCAAGGTATCAAAGGCCTTGGAGGCATCCAAGAAGATCACGGCAGCTGGGATGGAGGGGTCTATTTCTTGCATGGTCGCGAAACAGGTACGTAAATTGTGGGAAGTACCCCTACCGGGGACAAAACCACACTGATCGGGTTGTAGCACCGTGGGCAGCAGCGGGAGAAGCCATGTCACGATTAATTTAGCGAGTATTTTATTATCCACGTTGATCATCGATAGTGTTCTGTAAGAATCACAGAACAGCGGATCCATATCTGGTTTAAGGATCGTGATAATAAGCGCTTCCCTGAGGGATGAAGGGAGCACTATGAGCTCCAACGACTCCTCATACATGTTGAGGAGATGTGGCGCCAGCAGCGGAGCGAACTCTTTATAAAAAGTGGCCGTCAGACCGTCCAGTCCCGGGCAAGGCGCACATCACTCCTATTACCTCCTCCTCTGAAAACGGCTTGTCCAGATATCTGTGGTGGCCGTTTCCCAGCCATAGTAGCTGGATGGATTCAAGAAAGGGGTTCAATTCAGGGTGGACGTCAGATTGTCTCGCAGCATAGAGTGAAAAGTAGAAGGGTAGCATTTCGGCTTGGACCGCCTCCGGCCCAATCGCCCTCTCATTGTCGGTAGTTCACAGCTCGCAAATATAGTCGCTGGTCCATGGTTTTTTAAGAAGGCCAGACAGTGTTTTGCCGGCGCGGTCCCCCGTGCCATGCCTTCTGGCACAAGCCTCTTTCCCTAGGTAGTGCGTTTCTCTTTGGGCTGCCACTTCAAACTCAGCGATTTTCCCTTTAATATTCCCCAGGACTGATTAGTGGTGAAATATTCCATTTCAAGCTCCCGTATCTCTCCCTCAAGGCGCCTGAGCACTCCCGCCTGCTTAGCTATACACTCACCCCGGATCACAGATTTAAAAGCCTGCCACAAAGTGGAGGGGGATTCCACTGTGCCCTCATTCAGTGCAAAGTATTCCACTATGGCGGAACGGATTGCATTTCGAAATACTTTATCTCGCAGAGCTCCCGGTGGGAGTATCCAGCTAAAGGCTCTGCTAGGGGCACCTGGTAATGAGGGCATGAACAATACTGGAGCATGATTAGATAGCGTTCAGGCAAGGTGGGCTACTTTGGAAACCCATGTTACTACATCCTTCGAGGTCAGCCAGTAATCTATTCTGGACCAGGTAGGGACCGACGAAGACACACACGTGCCTTCTTCTTTGTGCATGTTGCGGTGGCGCCATATGTCCACCAAACCATAGTCGGACATAATAGTCTGCAGCTGCTCCGCCGCTCGTGGGTGTGGGCGATGAGAGTCTCCGGATCTGGCCCTGTCCGAGTCCAATATTACATTGAAGTACCCTCCACACAAAACCGCACCTGGGCCAAGCGTCTCAATCAGTTGCCACACCTCCCAAACAATTCTGGGTCATCTACATTGGGCCCCTACAATGAGACCAGCCGAATTGGGTGGCACCCTTTCTCTCTCGGTACTATTACATATCTCCCTTGTGGGCCGCATAGCGCTGTACGTGTGCGCCAAGGTTGTCCTTTTCTAAGGATGATCGCGATGCCTCTCGCATAATTGGAGTAGCTTGCAACAAATTTCTCACCCATCCATCCCGCACGCAAGCGCGTGCAGTTGGGCTCCGTTAAATGCAGTTCTTGTAAGAAGCATATATCCACCCCATGCCGGTTAAGATATACGATCAGCCGTACTTTCCTGCAGTCATTCAGGCCACGGACATTCCATGTCACAGCTTTTAACTCACTCGCGCTTTCAGCATGCGCCCATACAGTCAATTGCAGAGTATCCTGCATGCTTGTAGCTTCAGTACCTGCCAGTGTGAAGCCGAGGGAGGCCGGAGAGGGGAAAGAAGTAGTAGCGGGGGGAGAAAGACAACAAAGCAATCGTGGAACGGTATGCTTAGGCTTTCCTGTTTTCAGTTTCTATTTTTGGTAAATTCTGGTGGTGTTTTTTCAGTGTTTTCCAGTGATTTCAATACTTCAGAAAATCAGTGCTTTTCAGTGGTTACTCATTTTCGCGCCATAAAAAACAACTGAAACAGTGTTTTATCGGTGTTTATGGAACGCTTTGCTTTTATTATTGCTTTTTCCATTTTTCTTTGTCAATAGCTCAAACTCGCGTAAATGCGAGACCTATTGCATTGCAAATGCTTGTTTTTAGAAGCAGGCACATCTTGCTACTGCGTGTTTTTTTGTAGCTGTGTTTCTTCGCCCCATAATTTTTTTTGTTTATGTGGACTTTTGTTGCAAGTATATGGTATAGAGATTCCAACTTTGAAAATGGGAAAGCATGTACTTCAGGTCTTTTGATTTCAAATGCAGTTTGTGCCACTTCTTTTGTGCGTGTGTTTATTTTGTAATTAACTGTTTCGTTTCTCACAGCGCGTTAATTATACCAGTATGATTTTTCATTCTTAAAATGCAGTCCGTGTGACTATTGTGGGGCATAGTTCCAGCTCAATAAATACGAAAGTCCAATGAATCAATAATTGCCATAACAAACATTTTTTTACATTTTCGGTTGATTCTTACAATGGATCTATTCAATTTAGAATTTTTATTGTCTTCATGTTAACTTATATTCAGCTGTTGATTTTTATTCTATAACAACCTCCTGGAGTGCCACAAATAATCATATTCTTGCTGCAATGCCTTCAACTAAATTGGATTGTATATAAAATTAATAATCAACATTGGAGCGCTTACCATCTAAGTTTTATTCCTACACAAGCGATTTGAAGCACGGGTTGTATTTCCGAGCTACTATAACACAAGGAGCTTTTTCTTCTTTCTCCAAAGGCAATCCACTGTTAGCTGTGCTTTTTTGCACTCTCAGGCTCTTTGTCTTCAGGGATTTTTATTGCAAGGCTTTGGCATTACGGTTAGAGAAACTGACTTAGGAAATTAGGAAACGTGTTTGATTCTCTGCATCGCCTTTACATTCTGTGATTGTGTGCACCTTCCAGTCCTTATCTGATTTCAAATGCAATCTTTGCCAATGTGTCTGTGCTTGTGTTTATTTTGTTATTAACTGTGTCTTGCCTCATGGAGTTCGTTAATTTTACTAGCAGGCTTTTTCATTCTTAAAATGCAGTGCGTGTAACTGCATTGTGGGGCACAGTCTCGATTCAATGGATACGAAACATCGAACAGTGTGTGGCATTACAGACAGAGCTGATAAACCTGCAAATAGAGAAACACATTTGACACTCAGCGTCACCCTAACATTTTGTGATCTTCCGCAATTAGCAGTCTTAAAACCCATTCAGTGTGGCAACTCCAACAACATTACAGCGCTTGATAAAATCTCTTCTCACTAAGGAACCAGCCAGCCAGTGCTTGCTTTCCGCACTTGGACTTTGATGTGCAAACAGCATGCTTCAAGCTTAAACCATATGTGCCATGTACTATCCTCGGTTCAGTTGTTTTAAAAGCTTGCGGTTAGCCACTCGGTCTATTACTTCGAAGCGTGCCTACAATGTGACTTTAAATTTGAAACATATTCAATTGCCACTTTTCTTTCTCAACGCCAATATTTTCCTATTAATCGCGTATTACATGCCTTTTTACAGCAAGATTTACCCTAAAACAGCAGTTTTTCCCTCGTTAAGTAAATGGTCTTTTTAAAGACCTGTGAAGTACTCGGGTGCGGCCGCAGTAAGACAGCCGGCAGACCACAACAGCTCCTCTCCCCCCCACGTGAGCCAGGCAGGGAGCCTGGTGTTCCTCTGGCCCTCGGGCCATTCACACCTCGTCTCCCCATATGCAAAAGCAGTGTTTTCCCCTGACACCTTCGCGCCAGGCCACCACAGGCAGGCCGATGGTTTGTAATGCTTTGGCTCCATCAAGTGGCGCAACAACGATGAAAATCAGTGACACTCGGTTTAAAACGGGTCAGCTGATTTTCATCCGGTAGGGTACTGTCGGGCACAGTCGGTTTTAACCGATTTCCGGACAGCCTAGGTATGCTGTACGAGCTAAAGTTCTGCCAGGATGTCCATGTGGATGTCCTCGAGGCCTAAACAAGGGCTACCCTCCATAAATCAAAGGGTACTCTCAAGTGCTGGTCTATCAGCCCTATCACTCCCCTCAGCGATCCCCACCATGTTACCCGTCTCATTGACTCTGGTCCGATCTTGTAGGTGGATGACTGTCGCATTACGTTTTTTCGGAGGGGAAGTGGGGGAGACAATATAATTCCTGTTCATCCAGCTAAGCATGAGTACCAGGGAGACACGAGTACCTGAGAGAATGAGCAATCGCTGCCATTGACTGATGTGGAGAAATTTATTGTTTGTTACTGTTATTACTACTGTATTTCGAATCATCTACTCCTCACCAAAATACTGTTTAAGACGATCTATATTACATATGTAACTGAATTCCAGTGCCTCACTGTCTCGATCAGTATACCATGTGGAAAACAAAAACAAATGTTTTTTTTAAAAAAGGTTATGTGCTTCAACAGAAAGAAGTGCTTACCCTCCAAACAGCTGTGATAATTAGTTTATCCATCTGCTTGAGCCAGCCAGGCTCTTTATCTAGCAACGCTACTGTGTTTCATCTTTCGGTCGCACACATGCCACTGTAAAGTATGGAACTTGTGCTTTAAGTTCACCCATATGCCACTGTGCCGCTATTAAACAACGTCACCTAGGTGATTAGATCATTTTGGTATTATTCATCTATGGCTGCAAACTGTGAAAGCTTATGCTCAATACAGCAGGGCTTTGGACTGCTACCCTGAGCGATTCCCATTGGTTAGACTATTTCTCCCACCATCTTTTGCTTCTATTACTTTAATTTAAAAGCCAAACCTATTTGCATTGCCAGTGCTTGTTCTTTTTTGTAATACAAGATTTAAAGATATACAATATTCAGCCCTTCGTAGACCTGTAGGCTAAATACATAGGGCCATATGTAGGTGGGCTAATACCGGTCGGTAACGGCCGAAAATCGGTAAATTTCCCGTTACCGACCGGTATTTAGCCCTTTGCGATGTAGGAGGCCGGATTTAAGGAGTCGGTAATTTACCGATTCGTTATTTTAAGGAATCGGTAAATTACCGATTCCTTAAATCCTATGTAGGAGCACTCAAGTGAGTGCATTTTTGGTTTAAGGATTCGTTATTTACCACCAACTACAAGTTGGTGGTAAATACCGAATACCTTTTAAAAAGCAATTTTGTGCTTTTTTAAAGTGCCATGTGGCAGACATACATGCCCTTAGGGCATGTATGTGCGCCACATGTGCCCACATGCACGATTCAGGGGTGCAACAGGGTGTCAATTTGACACCCTGCCACCCTTGAATATGCTCCCTATTACCGATTCGGTATTTACCGAATCGGTAATAGTGAATGGCTTCCCATTCATTCCTATGGGCCTCCAGGCCCATAGGAATGAATGGGAAGGTATTCCTTATTACCGATTCGGTAAATACCGAATCGGTAATAACGAATATTACCGAATCGGTAAAATTTACCGAATGTTTACCTACATTCTATTTACCGATTCTTAAATACCGAATCGGTAAAATTCGGTATTTAGGAATCGGTAAATAGAAATTACCTACATATGGCCCATAATTCCCATTCATCACAGACAATAAGTGGTAAATGTAGAAATGATATATAAGATCTTCTTAACTGCTGACCTTGAGGTCCTTAGGAGAGATGACAATGATTCTCACATTTTAGACAGAGGAGACCTCAGTTCTTCCAGTCAGCAAATGGTCAGGGTCTGGTTATCCTATCCTAGGACCTCTGTTACAAACAAAGCCAGATTTAGCTTAGATGGGCCATCACTGTATCCTGGCTGTTGGTTTCACTATGAAGGTCTTAGTATTGACAATGCGTAGTTGGCATGACAAATCATTTTGTTTGTACATATTTTTTAACATTAAATTCAATTTATATAGATTTTAAGTACAAATAAATTTATTTATTTGAACATTATTTGATATGGAGTTGTATTTAAAGTCCCTGCCTCTTTTATTTTCTGTGGGAGGGTGTTGCACTACCAGTGTTTGGTCATACATGGCACTGGACTTACTCCCGGTCTGAGCTGGAGTAGGCCTACTACTGTTCTGCGTCTTTTTTGGCTGTAGTAAAATTAGAAATGCAGTTTGTGAATAGCAATGGGGTACTCTTTTGTTGATGAATGTCTGCAACGGTAAATAGTAATTAGTCTGGCATTCTATCCGAAACCTACAATAAGCTATTATGTATCTAGTAATATGTATCTGTCCATACCGAAATAATCTATCTGGTATCCAGTAATTTGTTTGGTATGCTGTCTGTTACCTACAGTAATTTATTTAATATCTAGTAATCTAACTGGCATACTGTCAGGTACATATAATAATTTATCTAGCATCTTGCAACCTGTCAGGTATGCTGTCCAATAGCTATAATACTTTGTACAGTATCTAGTAGTCTATCTGGTATGATGTCTGAAACTTTTAATAATCTATCTGGTATTTAGTAATCTGTCAGGTATGATATCTGATATCTAAAGTAATCTAGCTAATATATAGTAATTTGTCTGGTACACTGTAGGATACCTATATTAATCTGCCTACTATCTAGCAATCAGCCTGGCATTCTGGCCTATACATATAATAACCTATCGGTATGTAGTAACCTAATATGCTGTTAAGTATGTACAGTAGTCTGTCTGGTATATGATACTATCTGGCATTCTAACCGATACCTACAGTAGTCTACCCCTTATCTGGTAATCTGTTTAATATGATGTCAAATTCCTACAGCAATCTACACAATATCTAGTGTTCAGGTATGCTGTCTGATACCTATAGTAATCTATCTGGTATCTGGTAATCTGTCTGATATGCTGACCGATACCTATAGTCATCTATCTTGGATCTGATAATCTACCTGGCATGGTGTCCGATATCTACCTAATTTGGCCATTACCTAGTAATCTGTCATAATCTGTTGGTTGTGCTGTCTGATACCTACAGTAATCTATCAGGTATTTAGTAATGTGTCTGGTATGCAGCCTGATAACTAAAGTAATCTATCAGGTATGTAGTATTCTGTTGGACGTACTGTCTCAGAAGTACAGTAATCTCTCTGTACATAGTAATCTGTTTGGGATAGTGTTTGATAACTAGAATAATCTACTCCGTATGTGGCAATTTGTCTGGTATGCTGTCTAATACTTAAAGTAATCTGTGTACAACACTCCTCCTCCCCACCACAAGAACCATGACCCACAAGCGGATCCTGCTGCTAAACTCAAGGAAATAAACCAGGAACTTCTAAATCTCAAAACTGTCATTCAAAATCTCATTAACACCACCGCGGAGCTAGCCCTTGATCTCTCTTCCAACAAGACCCCGCAGGAGATCCTGCATTTGATCCAACACCACCATAACCTACCATCTCCTTCCACTATCTTACCGATTGACCCCGGGCAGAAACCCCCAGGCCAGAACTGGATTACCACTCCCTACCCTAACGCCCCATCTAGACCCGCCAGATCCAATAATCATTTATCAGAACCAGATATTCTCTCACTCCTACGAGCTTACAACGCCCCTCTAAATGCCCCTGAAATGACCAATCCCAAACAAAGCAACACGGAGGCTATACAAAGCATCACATCTAACCCGCATAGAGCTCCCAGACTCAACGCCATTGCCTTAAACATTAATAACCTCATGCAGATCCCCATTACGCAGCCCTCGCTCACTGACCACAAATCACACCTGAAATGCATGTTACTCAACTGTAGATCAGCGGTGAAACATGCCTCTGACCTTGCAGATCTCATCCTGGTTCATGAAGTTGACCTCCTTATCCTCACCGAAACTTGGCTCACCGACTCCTCAGGCCCCATCCTTGACATTCTAGTCCCTCCCAGCCACAATATTATCAGACTCAACCGAGTTAAGAAAACGGGAGGTGGCTTAGCCTGTATCTACCACAACTCTCTCGCAGCAAAAAAGTCCCCCTCAGCTAATCTCTCATCCTGTGAATATTTATGCATAGACATCACTAACAAGCTTAGACCCTTATGCAGCCTGCACATCTTCTACCACCCTCCAGGAGACAACCTCCCTCTAATTGAACAAACTATGGAAACCATCTCCTCCAACCTGGGCCGACACTGTCCCCAGATCTTCCTTGGTGACTTCAATCTCCTTTGGAATGACCCGCATGATCAGGCGGTTAATACTCTCAAAAACTTCCTAACTGACCTCTCCCTGACCCAATTCTGTGACAGTCCCACGCACAACTTAGGCTCGACCCTAGATCTAATCATCTCCAATCCCAACTCCATTCGGCTCGAATCTATTCTCCCCTGTGACTGGTCGGACCATCACTATATCACCTTCCGTATCCTTGAAAGCTGGAACTCCAAAAGATCACAACCACTAAAACAAAAACAGTGGAAAAGATCGTTCCATAATACTAACGTAAATGAGCTCATATCCCACTGCAATATCTCCCTTCTGCCGCCTGCATACATGGCCGACGTTCACAACCTCACTGAGCACTATACCAACGCCATGTTGTCTGCCCTGAATGCAACTGCCCCCCTTCAACTAAAAAGAAAACCCATCAAAGACTCCAAACCTTGGTTCAATGACAGCCTAAATGCGGACAGATGCAGCCTGAGATTAGCAGAACGTGCTTGGAGTTCCACTCCATCCACTGGTCTACTAAAAACTCTAAGACTAAAAAGGAGTAGATACAACAAACTCATCAGAACGGCGAAAGCAACGCTCTTCAAATCCCAACTGGACAAAGCCAAAAATCGCCCGAAAAGGCTATTTGAGTTGATTAAGTTACAATCCAATAACACTTCTGGCCAATCCCCGCACATCTCCTGCCCTCAGCCAAACTGCGATGCCGTTGCTGACTTCTTCCACGAAAAGGCGAGTAAGATCGAATCAGACCTAAAGTCTGCTCTAATCGAACTCTCACCCTCTCCTGACTCCTCCTTACCCCCACCCCCTCTTACGCCGCCCTATCTCTCCCCCAAAAACAATGCCTCTTGGAGTCAATTCACACCCCTCAACGACACTGTCATCCTCAGCCCACTCTCATCCCTGAAACCTTCAAAACACTTCAATGACCCCCTCCCCCCCAACTTCTTTAAAGAAATGATAGGATCACTAGTCCTGCTCTGGTCCATGATCATCAACGCCTCTCTCCTTCAAGGTGAGATCCCGGACTGCCTGAAGGTGGGCCTAGTTCTCCCTATTCTCAAAAAACCCACAGTGGACCCTGAAGACCTGAATAACTATCGACCAATCACAAACATCCCTACCCTGGCAAAACTCCTTGAGAAATGTGTACATGAACAACTGCGCAAACACATTGAGCAATTCCAACTTCTCGACCAATTCCAATCGGGCTTCCGCTCTGGCCACAGCACTGAAACGGCCATTACTCATATAGTGGACAATGCTCTCACTCTGCTGGACCAGAATGAAGCTTGCCTACTAATACTACTCGATCTCTCCTCTGCATTTGACACGGTCAAACATGACAACCTACTTAACCTCTTGGAATGCAGGATGGGGCTCTCAGGCACTGTCCTAAAATGGTTTGCCTCCTTTCTCAGCAACAGAACTGTTAGATTTGGGGGTCTCTAGTTGGCAGAGGTATGTACCTTTGTCCAAATAGGGACCCTTGCGTCTAGTCAGGGAAAGTAGGTACACTCCCGAAATAACCCCTGCTCACCCTCTTGGTAGCTTGGCACGAGCAGACAGGCTTAGTTCAGAGGCAGTGTGTAAAGCATTTGTGAACACATACAGTAATCAAGTGACAACACTACAAATGGACACCACACAGGTTATATATTTATAAAAATAGGTATACTTTATATAGATTTATCACAAGACCATAAACGACAAAAATAATCCACAATACTGTTAAGAATACTTAGTTCTGATCAAAAAGGCTTAATTCAAGGTTCTGTGCGAGTCGGTAGCCTCCTCCGGCTACGGCGGAGTCGAGAACAAACAGAGTCTAACAAATCCAGCTGACCGCGTCGAGACGGGCCAACACAGCGTAGACAGACTCGGTCACAGTACCTTTACTTGAAGCGGCAGGCACGGGCGTGCGAGCCGGATGGCTGTTCGTCGCGGTCGCGATGCAAAAATGGAAGCGTTGCAGGACGCGTTGTCCCTCGATGCGGTGCAGGCAGCGGCTCGTTGACGTCGTCGAGACGGAGTCGGTGAGACCAGGGCCGTGCGTTGCAGGGCGAGACGGTGCTTCGACGCGGTGCTGGCAGGTTGCGGTGCGGCGACGGAGCCGGATTCAGGAGCTGGCGTCGATCAGTCCGGACAGCGGTGCGAGTCGGGCGGTGCGTCGCAAAGCGTGCGAGCGGTGCCCAACTCCGGTGCGGTCACAGGACTCGAACTCAGCAGCAGTGACCGTGTCGGTCGGACCAGTTCGATTCGGCGTAGCGAAGCGTTGCAGGACGCGTTGTCCCTCGATGCGGTGCAGGCAGCGGCTCGTTGACGGAGTCGGTGAGACCAGGGCCGTGCGTTGCAGGGCGAGACGGTGCTTCGATGCGGTGCTTGCAGGACACCGAGTCGGTCGTGAGAGTCGGTCACAGCTCCCTACCTCTGTAGCCACTGAAACAGAGTTTCCAGCAGCAATTCACAAAGGGGTGAAGTCCAATGGTCCTGGGACTTCGGTCAGGGGGCAAGCTCTCTTCCAAGCCCTTGGAGATCCTTCACAAGTTGATGAAAGTCACAGCAAAGCAAAAGTTCCTTTCTCCTCTCTTTGGCAGTCAGGCAAACCACTGCAGGCCAATCCCCCAAGCAGCAC
Organism: Calotriton arnoldi; assembly: GCA_963921515.1. Classification (NCBI taxonomy): domain Eukaryota; kingdom Metazoa; phylum Chordata; class Amphibia; order Caudata; family Salamandridae; genus Calotriton; species Calotriton arnoldi. Next base: position 4,792,657 of record CAWUFW010000309.1, on the reverse strand, counting down.
TTCAGGCTTAGGGATAGTTTCTCCTCAGTTTCTTCTTGGTTCCGCTCCTCAGTAAAGGTTTCTTCTTGTTCCCAAAAGTGATCTAATCTTCCTGGGGTCTGGGTGCCCCTCTTATACCCTGATTCTCTTTGTTCTCTGGAGGCAGAGAGGCCTCTGCCTAGTCCAAAACCAGTTCTGGTCAGTCCTGGAGCACTTTGTTTTTCTGACTCCTTCTTTCCTTTCAGAATGTGGGGCAGAGTGCTCAGCCGCCCGGCAGGAGGTGGAGCCAGCATTGTGGAAGGCAGGCACAGCCCTATTCAGACCCAGGTGCAACTCCTCCCTCCACTCTGGCTGCGGATCTTTCTATTCAGCCCTGCGCTGACTCACCCTGTCTCCGGTAGCCACCCCCAGCCCCTGTCACTCAATCTCCAGACAAGGAATACACAACCTAGCAGAGGCAGGCTTGGATAGTTAGGCAAGAAAATACCCACTTTCTAAAAGTGGTATTTTCAAACACAGAATGTTAAAACCAACTTTACTAAAAGATGTATTTTATCATCCTGAGTTCAGGCATACTAAATTCGTTTTTCTACCATGTTCCCGGGGTCAGTTCTGACTATAAGGTGTAATAGTCAGTCTGCCCATTCTGGCCTATGGGGAGCAGGTAGCCTTGCAATAGTGAAAAACGAAAATGGCTGTAATTCACTATTAGGACATGCCACACACACCAGGGCATGTCCTACCTTATACTTACAATGCACCCTGCCCTAGGGCCTACTTTAGGGGTGACCAACATGCAGTAAAGGGAAGGTTTTAGGGACTGGTAAGTGGGTGTACTCACCAAGTCGACATAGCAGCCCTAGGCTGCACACAGGCTCTGCGATGGCAGGCCTGAGATACATTTTACCAGCCGCTTCTGTGGGTGGCACAACCAGTGCTGCAAGCCCACCAGCGGCATTGGATTTACAAGCCCTGGGCACACTGAGTGCACTGTACTAGGGACTGACAAGTAAACCAATCATCCAATCATGGAGTCACTAATACATATATCAATTACCGATAGGGAGCACTTGCACTTTGGCACTGATTAGCAGCGGCAAAGTGCCCATGAGCATCTAGTCCAGCAAAAACATATCGGCAACAGTGGAGGCATTACGAAAAAATGGAAGGGAGACCCACGCCAAGGATGCCAGGTCTAACACGTGTCCCCTCCAGCTGAAATGTGGGGAGAACTATCCTACCCCTAGGGAGTTCTCATCGCTAAGGCGGAAAAATCTGGACAGTCCATCAGCATTGGCGTGTTCTGTACCAGGGCGGTGTTCCACCGTAAAGTCCATCCCCTGTAGGGAAATGGACCACCTCAACAGCTTTGGATTCTCACCCCTCATCTGCATCAACCATCTGAGGGGCCTGTGGTCTGTCTGAACCCGGAAGTGAGTCCCAAACAGGTATGGTCTCAGCTTCTTCAGTGCCCAGACCACAGCAAATGCCTCACGCTCAATAGCACTCCATCTCTGTTCCCGGGGAAGTAACCTCCTACTGATGAAGGCTACAGGTCGGTCTAGGCCCTCCTCATTGATCTGTGATAGAACAGCCCCTACACCATGCTCTGAAGCGTCGGTCTGAACAATGAACTCATTGGAGAAGTTGGGTGCCTGGAGCACAGGCGCCGTGCACATGGCAGTCTTCAAGGTGTCAAAAGCTTTTTGACAGGCGTCAGTCCAAATCACTTTCCTGGGCTGCTTCTTGGAAGTCAGCTCTGTCAAGGGGGCAACAATGCTGCCATACCCCTTGACGAATCTCCTGTAATACCCGGTGAGTCCTAGGAAGGCTCTCACCTCTGTCTGGGTCTTGGGGGCTCCCAAGCCAGAATGGTATCAATTTTCGGTTGGAGGGGCGCCACCTGGCCGCTCCCAACCTGGTGTCCCAAGTACACCACAGAACCCTGCCCAATCTGGCATTTACTCGCCTTGATTGTGAGGCCTGCTCTCCGCAGCGCCATCAACACTTCCCAGAGGTGGCGCAGATGTTCTTCCCAACTGGCACTGAACACTGCGATGTCATCCAGGTAGGCGGCACTGAAATCCTCCAGTCCAACCAACACCTGGTTGACCAACCTCTGAAAGGTGGCAGGGGCATTCTTCATCCCAAAGGGCATCACCCGGAACTGGTAGTGCCCATCTGGTGTGGAGAATGCTGACCTCTCTTTGCCCCATCAGTCAAGGCGATCTGCCAGTACCCAGACGTTAAGTCAAACGTGCTGAGGTACCGCGCAGCCCCTAACCGATCTATGAGCTCATCAGCTCTGGGGATGGGGTGGGCGTCAGTCCTGGTGACGGAATTGAGTCCCCTGTAGTCCACACAGAACCGGAGTTCTGGTGTGGCACCAGGCGCGGCAGCTTTTGGAACCAAGACCACGGGGCTGGCCCAAGGGCTGTTAGAGGACTCAATCACCCCTAGCGCAAACATCTTGGAGACCTCCTCCTTGATGCAGGCTCTGACCCTGTCAGTCACCCTGTAAGCCTTGTGCTTCACAGGAAGACTGTCCCCAGTGTCCACATCATGGACGCACCAATGAGTGACACTGGGAACCAGGGAGAACAGGTCAGGGAACTGTCCCAACAGTTGGCGACAGTCACCCTGCTGCTCAGGTGTCAGGGAGGTAGAGAGGTTTACTCCCTCCACTGATCCATCTTGCTCTCGGGCTGACAGGAGGTCAGGAAGAGGCTCGGTCTCCTCCTCCATTCCATCATCTGTAGCTAAGAGCATGCCCACTTGGGACCTCTCCAAGTGGGGCTTCAGGCGGTTCACATGCAGGACCCGCAAGGGGTTCCTGGGAGACTGCAAGTCCACCAAATAGGTAACTGGACTCTTGCGCTCCACCACCGTAAAAGGGCCGGTCCACCTGTCCTGGAGCGCACAGGGCTCCACAGGGGCCATGACCCACACTTTCTGACCAGGCTGAAGCTCTACCAGAGTGGCATTCTGGTCGTACCACCGCTTCATCTCCTCCTGGCTGGCTTCCAGATTTGCCTCAGCAAGCTCTCTGAAACGCCTAGTCTGGTTCCTGAAGGCCAGCATGTAACTGTATACATCCTGGGGAGGTTTCCTGGGAGATTGCTCCCAGCCTTCCTTGACCAAACTCAGAGGTCCTCGCACCGGGTGTCCATAGAGGAGCTCAAAGGGACTGAACCCTAGAGATTTCTGTGGCACCTCCCGGTATGCAAACAACAGGCATGGTAAGAGGACGTCCCATTTACGCCTCATGGGTTCTTCCAGACCCATAATCATGCCCTTGAGGGTCCGGTTGAATCTCTCAACCAGACCATTTCCTTGAGGGTGGTAAGGAGTGGTGAACTTGTAAGTTACACCGCACTCCTGCCACAGGGACTTCATGTACTTGGACACGAAGTTGGTACCTCTGTCAGACACCACCTCTTGAGGGAATCCCACACGTGAGAAAATTCCCATCAGTGCCCGTCCCACCACGGGGGCCGTCACTGTCCTCAGAGGGATGGCTTCAGGGTACCGGGTGGCATGGTCCACCAAGACCAGGATAAACCTGTTGCCCATGGCTGTCTTGGGGTCCAGTGGCCCCACAATGTCAATACCCACCCGTTCAAAGGGGGTGCTGACCACAGGGAATGGCTGGAGAGGAGCCTTGTGCTTCCTCCCACTTTTTCCACTTGCCTGGCAAGTCTGGCATGTCCTGCAGTGAGTGGCGGCACTCCTGCGCATCTGGGGCCAATAGAAATGGGTAACAAGCCTGTCAAAGGTCTTGTCCTGCCCCAGATGTCCCGCTAACGGTACATCATGAGCCAACCCCAGTAGGAAGGCTCTGAAGCGCTGGGGTACCACCAGCACACGGGCTGACCCAGGCTCAGCAACCTTAGGCTCTGAATACAGGAGACCATTCTCCCAGTAAACCCAATGTGATCCAGACTGATCACCTGCTGCCTGGTCTGTGGCCTGTTGCCTCAGACCCACGAGAGAAGGGCATGTGTTCTGCTCCTTGCAGAACTCTTCCCTGGAGGGTCCTCCTTCTTGCTGCCAATGGGTCAGCTCAGGTAGGTCCCCCAGTTCAGCTACCTGTTCCCCTGTAGGCTCCAGGGCATCCCCCTCAGGGTCTGCCTCCTCCTGGACCGTGGGAACCTCGGGGGCCGGTTTCCGCGCCCCCTGCCTCCTCTCTCTCCGGCAGGCACCTGGGCCTCCCTCTCAGGCTCCAGGTCCTCTTGAACACCTTTAGCTGCCATTGACCGGGTGGTCACACATGCCCAATCAGGCAAGCCCAACATTTCTAAATGCGCACTCCGCTCCACCTTAGCCCAAGGTGAGCTCTCCAAATCGTTCCCTAACAAACAGTCAACAGGCATGGCTGGCCTCACAGCTACTTGAAGAGTACCCGAGACCCCCCACTCAAAGGGAACCTGAGCCACCTTGCAGTGACTCTCTGTGTTGTCAGCGGCAACAACCGGATAGAATGCATCAGGGATAACCTGCTCTTTAGACACCAGGTGACACTTGACAGCTGTCACACTGGCTCCTGTGTCTCTCAGAGCCTCCACCCTATGGCCATTGATGGTCACCCACTGCCTGTATTTCTTAGTGTTCTCAGGCAGCGGGGTCCTAGGGACCATCTCAGAGTCTCCTAATGAGACAAGGGAAAACACTGTGGGATCCCCCCACCTTGGGCACCCAACTCCTCCCCCAGGGCTACACTAGCCAACTGCCGGGGGACTGCACTGGTGGGTGCTGGTTTTCCATGCAAAGGGCAACGAGGATCGTTTGCCTTGTGGCCAGGGGCGCCACACTTGTAACATACCAGTGGTCCCTGGTGAACAGGGGGCCTGTCAGGGCCACTGGCTTCTTCTCAGGGGAGGCTGGGAACCTTTCCCTTGGTTCCCTTGGGGTCTACTTTGGGGCCCTTTATGGAACTCCTTCTGTTTACCCTTGTCCCCCACTCTTCTGCTGGGGACCCTGCCCACCCTTGGCGGAGTCTCCCACGTGACCCTTGTGGACCCGGGTACTCACCCAGCGGTCCGCCTCCTCAGCAAGCTGCCTAGGGTTAGTCAGCTTACTATCAATCAGGTGCTGGCGTAGCTCAGGAAAACAATTACCGGACAAGTGCTCCCAGGCAATCAAATCAAAGAGCGCCTGAAAATCAGTCGCTTTGCTACCCTTTACCCAACCATCCAAGGCTCTGCAAAAGAAGGTCACATATTCAACCCAGGTACTGCTTTCAATCTTACTACAGTTCCTGAACCTTTGCCTATAAAGCTCAGGGGTCAAACCATATCTAGTCATTAAGGCATCCTTCATGTGGCTGTACGAATTATAGACTTCAGAGGGCAAATCCAACAAGGTATCCCGCCCTTCACTGAGGAACCGTCCCCACAACCCCGCTCCCCAATCCTTCTCAGGGACCCGGTGGGAAGACATGGCTACCTCATAGGCTTTGAACCACTGCCCTATGTCGTCATTTTTAAAAACTCCTTCACCACATCTTTGGGAATATACACCCTAGCTTCAACAGGCACAGGCGGTACACTGCCACCAGAGGGAGTAATCTCTAAGCTCTTGGCCTTCAATTCCAACTCCCTCAAAACTTTCTCATGTTCAAACTGCATTTTCTTTTCCTCTAGGGCTAATTTCCTTGTTTGCATTTCGAGTTCTAACTGCTTATTCAGCTTGAGTTTGGTCAGCTCCATTTCGTGCACCCTACTCTCTTTCCTGTCCTCCAACTCCTCTGGAGACAGTCCTCTGGCAGAAACACTGCTACCTACTGGGGAAGGTGGTCTTCTAGCCCCTAGACCCAATAGCCCCTCCAGCTGCCCTTCTGCATTCTCAGCCCCCTCCACAGGGGCACTCCTTGATTCGACCCAGGCCCTCAGCGCCTTTTGGAGGTCCTCCTTCCTGGAGATCCCGGTCATGGACACTTTAAACTTTTTGCAGAATTGCTTGAGCTGCTTAAGGGTGTAGCATTCTAGCCTCTCTTCTTCCCAATCACATTCAACAGAGGCTACTGATGCTGGTTTCTCCATAGTGACTGAACTTGGCATTTGCAAAAATAGGAAATCCCAGAAAAAATGCTATTAAAGTATGTGGTTGCGTTTTGGTCTGCACTCACTAAGTAGTGTTCACCAATCACTGTACATGAGTCACAAATGCAAGTCCAGAATCCTCACCGCTGACCACCAATGTTAGATTTGGGGGTCTCTAGTTGGCAGAGGTATGTACCTTTGTCCAAATAGGGACCCTTGCGTCTAGTCAGGGAAAGTAGGTACACTCCCGAAATAACCCCTGCTCACCCTCTTGGTAGCTTGGCACGAGCAGACAGGCTTAGTTCAGAGGCAGTGTGTAAAGCATTTGTGAACACATACAGTAATCAAGTGACAACACTACAAATGGACACCACACAGGTTATATATTTATAAAAATAGGTATACTTTATATAGATTTATCACAAGACCATAAACGACAAAAATAATCCACAATACTGTTAAGAATACTTAGTTCTGATCAAAAAGGCTTAATTCAAGGTTCTGTGCGAGTCGGTAGCCTCCTCCGGCTACGGCGGAGTCGAGAACAAACAGAGTCTAACAAATCCAGCTGACCGCGTCGAGACGGGCCAACACAGCGTAGACAGACTCGGTCACAGTACCTTTTACTTGAAGCGGCAGGCACGGGCGTGCGAGCCGGATGGCTGTTCGTCGCGGTCGCGATGCAAAAATGGAAGCGTTGCAGGACGCGTTGTCCCTCGATGCGGTGCAGGCAGCGGCTCGTTGACGTCGTCGAGACGGAGTCGGTGAGACCAGGGCCGTGCGTTGCAGGGCGAGACGGTGCTTCGACGCGGTGCTGGCAGGTTGCGGTGCGGCGACGGAGCCGGATTCAGGAGCTGGCGTCGATCAGTCCGGACAGCGGTGCGAGTCGGGCGGTGCGTCGCAAAGCGTGCGAGCGGTGCCCAACTCCGGTGCGGTCACAGGACTCGAACTCAGCAGCAGTGACCGTGTCGGTCGGACCAGTTCGATTCGGCGTAGCGAAGCGTTGCAGGACGCGTTGTCCCTCAATGCGGTGCAGGCAGCGGCTCGTTGACGGAGTCGGTGAGACCAGGGCCGTGCGTTGCAGGGCGAGACGGTGCTTCGATGCGGTGCTTGCAGGACACCGAGTCGGTCGTGAGAGTCGGTCACAGCTCCCTACCTCTGTAGCCACTGAAACAGAGTTTCCAGCAGCAATTCACAAAGGGGGTGAAGTCCAATGGTCCTGGGACTTCGGTCAGGGGGCAAGCTCTCTTCCAAGCCCTTGGAGATCCTTCACAAGTTGATGAAAGTCACAGCAAAGCAAAAGTTCCTTTCTCCTCTCTTTGGCAGTCAGGCAAACCACTGCAGGCCAATCCCCCAAGCAGCACTTCAGGCTTAGGGATAGTTTCTCCTCAGTTTCTTCTTGGTTCCGCTCCTCAGTAAAGGTTTCTTCTTGTTCCCAAAAGTGATCTAATCTTCCTGGGGTCTGGGTGCCCCTCTTATACCCTGATTCTCTTTGTTCTCTGGAGGCAGAGAGGCCTCTGCCTAGTCCAAAACCAGTTCTGGTCAGTCCTGGAGCACTTTGTTTTTCTGACTCCTTCTTTCCTTTCAGAATGTGGGGCAGAGTGCTCAGCCGCCCGGCAGGAGGTGGAGCCAGCATTGTGGAAGGCAGGCACAGCCCTATTCAGACCCAGGTGCAACTCCTCCCTCCACTCTGGCTGCGGATCTTTCTATTCAGCCCTGCGCTGACTCACCCTGTCTCCGGTAGCCACCCCCAGCCCCTGTCACTCAATCTCCAGACAAGGAATACACAACCTAGCAGAGGCAGGCTTGGATAGTTAGGCAAGAAAATACCCACTTTCTAAAAGTGGTATTTTCAAACACAGAATGTTAAAACCAACTTTACTAAAAGATGTATTTTATCATCCTGAGTTCAGGCATACTAAATTCGTTTTTCTACCATGTTCCCGGGGTCAGTTCTGACTATAAGGTGTAATAGTCAGTCTGCCCATTCTGGCCTATGGGGAGCAGGTAGCCTTGCAATAGTGAAAAACGAAAATGGCTGTAATTCACTATTAGGACATGCCACACACACCAGGGCATGTCCTACCTTATACTTACAATGCACCCTGCCCTAGGGCCTACTTTAGGGGTGACCAACATGCAGTAAAGGGAAGGTTTTAGGGACTGGTAAGTGGGTGTACTCACCAAGTCGACATGGCAGCCCTAGGCTGCACACAGGCTCTGCGATGGCAGGCCTGAGATACATTTTACCAGCCGCTTCTGTGGGTGGCACAACCAGTGCTGCAAGCCCACCAGCGGCATTGGATTTACAAGCCCTGGGCACACTGAGTGCACTGTACTAGGGACTGACAAGTAAACCAATCATCCAATCATGGAGTCACTAATACATATATCAATTACCGATAGGGAGCACTTGCACTTTGGCACTGATTAGCAGCGGCAAAGTGCCCATGAGCATCTAGTCCAGCAAAAACATATCGGCAACAGTGGAGGCATTACGAAAAAATGGAAGGGAGACCCACGCCAAGGATGCCAGGTCTAACAAGAACGCAGAGTCAAATCCAATCAAAATCTATCCAACTCCAGTCCCTGCACGCTGGGTGTCCCCCAAGGGTCCTCACTCTCCCCCACGCTCTTCAACCTTTTCATTGAACCATTGACTGTAATCCTCAAAGCATCCAACATCCAATATCACATGTATGCGGATGACACCAAACTGTACATGAAAATATCTTCACCCGAAGATATCAAGTCACTCAACGGAACCCTGCACAAAACCTTAAATTGGCTAACCTCCAACCATCTCAAACTAAACGCCTTAAGACGGAATTCCTCCTCATTTCACCCACTAGGCAAACCCCCACTGTTGTGAAATATCTAAGAAACCTCACCGCTCTCAACTGCACACCTCACATCCTTGACTCCACGAAATCACTGGGAGTTGTGTTAGATAAGAACCTAAACATGCAAGATCATATCAGAGCATCTACCAAAGGAGCGAACTTCCAACTGAGCATCCTAAGAAAACTTAAACCTAACCTTCCACAAGATGACTTCAAATCGGCGGTGCAAGCACTAGTCATCTCAAGACTTGAATACGGCAGTGCTACTCTATCCGGACTTCCGAAACTCAGCTTAGCCCCCCTCAGAGCTTCCCTGAATGCTGCGACTAGACTCGTCACTGGTTCCAAGAAATCCAACCACATCTCGCCGGAACTGAAATCGCTCAACTGGCTTCCTTTTGAGGCAAGGATCCAGTTAAAAATTGCTTGTATGACCCATAGAGCACTACACTTCAATACCCCTCTCTACCTGACAAATAAGCTTGAACTATCGGGGGTCTCCCGGCCCTCAAGGAGCACCAGCACACTGCTCCTTAAGCCGAAGAAATTCAAAAACTAAAGACCTACAAGCGTACATTCTCTGGCATTGCCCCGAGAATCTGGAACTCCCTACCTGTGGAAACAAGACTGATACCCTCAACAGTTGCCTTCAAAAGGGAAGTGAAAGCTCTACTGATGAACACTGCACTGAACTAGAAGCTTTTTTCCTTTGTCGTCTATCTTGTTTAGCTGATTTAGATACTACCTGGCTTCTGTTACGGCCCATTGTCGCCCGCCAATATGTCATTTTTTGTTCCTGATGTATATTGCTTTACTTTCCTCCCGCAACTATCTACCTATGTCTTCCGCAACCTGTATGTAAAGCGCGCAGATACTCGCGAGGGTCATGTTCGCGCTATACAAAACTTTAAATAAATAAATAAATCTGGTATCTAATAATCTGTTTGACATACTTTCTGATAACCACAGTGAATATCTGATACCTAGTAATCTACTTGGCATACTTCAGTCATTTTCCTGGTGGTTTAATGTGTGCTTTATACTTTGCCCTTATCAGTGACCTTGTGGACGGAGTTGTAGAGTGGCATGGTTGGACGACACATCTCATGACCAGTCATTGCACACTGTTACTTCATGAGACCAGTTATTTTGCCCAGAGCAATGAACATTGGCATAATTATCATAAGTCTCCTAACTTCCTTAACATGGGGTGCAGTTTGACAGAATAGTTTATCACTGGAGTCTCCAATCAAAGAGCTATCCTATATCGGTGTTGTTTTTCCTTCTGCATATTTAACACATTATGAATTAAACCTATGCTAACCTAGGTTGTGTTTACACTGTCCTCCATCTTGCATCGGTTTCACGATCTATCACGTGATGACTATTGCTGTCTGCTTGCTCTAAATAAAGAATTGCAAGAATCTCACGATTAACCAGTGTTCCTAGAGACTTTCCCTCACTGTACCTAACCGAGGACATTTTAGCTGTCCCAGGCTATTGTTATACAATATATCAATTTGAATACTCAAATAAGATATGAGAATGTCTACAAGCCCAACTTATTACTATTATGAGAGAAACTTTGAATATATTCTATAGTAAAATGTTTCCAACTGCTTGGTCACTATTGGTGTATATCCTAAGAACCATGTATTCATGTAGAATGTATGAACGTCTGTTAGAAGCGCTATAACGGAACGCATAGATTTCTATGTGCAGGTGACCCTATTACCCACCATTAGAAGGTGAATATATGCTGGATTTCATATAGAACTGTAAAGAGTTCTCTGCACTTATGATCTGTATGGTTTGCTACTAAATTTAATTATGGCATGTTTTATATAATTTGCCTATTAATCAGTTATATAAAACCTTGAAATGACAACCCTTGTCTGTCATTTTTATAAGAATGTTACTCACCTGCTACTGAGTTTAATCAAAGAGAAAAGTGAAGGCTGCAATGAACGAGCACCAAAGTCTGTATCAGCACTACACCACTTCTGGTGCCAGCAGTTAACGTGCCTATGAGTTGGATCTTAGTATAAGATTGCGTGCCAACAGATCTGGTATCTGAGGTGATGGTTCCGATTGGAGCCGACAAACTGATTGGCTGTAGTACATAGCACTGCACCTTTATGGCCTAGACGGTTTTCACTGAGATTTAAATTGACCCAGTCTCAACCCGATCCTGGTGCCGGGCAGATGAGGGGCTGGAGAAGAAACGACGACGTTAGTATCAATAGGGGTTGCAAAATACAGGGAAAATAGTTGTAAACAGTGCATGTTGAGAGTTGTAGTGGATGTATTGTGATGAAATGCAGTGGACTAGTTTTGAGAGTAGCTATTATGTGGCTTTAATTGCTGGGCTTGAAGGAACAATCATTACCGTGATTTTGATGATATTCTTGGACTTTTGAAAGAGACGAATGTTAAGAGTTGCTACACAGATGGTACAGAGTTAAAGAGAGGGAGCTCAAGTTAGAACACTGAATTTTTGAACTTGCCTGCTAGGTGAGGTGTGCTTTAAGGCGCTTCTTGTACGAGTGTACTAACCAAGCCCAGTGGCAATTGGTTCCTTAGTGCACGGGGAGTGGAGATACTGAGTATAGTGACTTTTGCAGATCAAGGGCTCACTGTGGTATGTAAGTCGGTAGTATTCTTATTGCTATAGAAACTCTTGTGTAGTTGAAGCAGGCAAATGATGAAAAAAGTTGTAAATCGGTTCAGAATCTGTCTGGTGGCATTGGAGTGTCACGTCATTAGGGTGCCTTACAGCGATTGGCTGGCAGATGCCATAGCATCGCTGTGATAGGGTGACCTTTGACAGAGAAGCACTGATATTGATGCACGCATTGCAAACTTGTTGGTGCAGAATTGAACAGGGAGTGAGTTGGACATTGCCAATGGCACGAATATAAGTCCAAAGATGTGGAACTAAGATTCCCATTGAGTGGTACTATTCACATCCCTCGTATTGAGAATTTAAGGAGAAGAATGTATGATCTAAAACCACAGCCTAGGCCCACACAGTTTGAAGCTTCAAACCTCTGGGAGCAAATGGGCAATAAAAAGTAAAAGAAATAATTTGAACTAAAAATCTGCAATATGGATAATTACTGGAGAAGCGCACAGGACAAAGACAGGCAGAGAGGAAGTCATTAAGATCGTTGGAGCATATACCTTGATAGAGAGTTAGGAAAAAGAAAGTGAGAAATCAAATTAGAAAACAGACATGGATAGTGAGAAGGAGGATGCCTTTATAGACAAAGTCCTCAGTGGGAGACCTCTCCCATACAATGCGATAGCTGCTGCCCAAAGCACCACAGTCTCAGCAGTAACTGAAGTCGGCATAGCTGAATCCCCTACAATAGTCCGTGCACCCCGAGCTATACAAACCTACCATCCCGTCCCCTACTCAGACCCCCGTGCCCGCAATGCTAGGTACTCTGCCTTCGGCCAGTACCATAATCACTTCCTTGGCTGAGACACTTGTTAGTACCATCCCGAGTCAACTCAGCAATGAGGCATGGAGGGACGCCATTAGTCCCCTTACTAGGAGGGAACTCAGTCAGTGTCGGGATGGGAGGTCAAACTACTTGTACAGACTTATCAGGTAACTCGCCAAGTGCAGGGCAAATTTCACAACGAATCAAACTCTCTCAGCTGAAAACAGAATTTGAAGAAATTATTAAGGGAAATGTAGGAATGGATTATCTAGAGCATTGCAGGAAGAATTAACTGCTTTTTATGAGTAAAGAGGCAGCGAGAGTGTCAAGAGAAGCGCATGCAAGGATGGAAAGGGATGAATGTGGAATTGATATAACTCAGCATAACAAGCTGCAGAAAAACTGCTAGAATGGCAATGGGTGAGAATGTACTAAGAATGTTAAAATTGGGAGGGTTGAGAACACACGCAAGGGAATTGATTGAAAACATTAGGAAATGGAGCAATACTGAGAAATTTTGAGAATTATCGTCCAAGAAAGAGAAGGTTAAGGTGAAGCAGGAGAGGGAGGGATGAAAGGAGTATGAGGAAGAAGCTGTAGGGGGAGTGGCAAAGGAGTATCCCTTGTGGAAAGTGCAGGGAGGAGCCTATGTACACGTCCCATGATCACGATCAGACCTCTTTCACTTCTGGAACACCCTTCCAAAACTTAAGAGCGAATCCTGACAAATGGTACACCCTGCTGGAACAGACTGTGACCATCTACAAAGTTCCTTGGGAAGACTTGGATATATTGTTTGAGGTGGTGGCCCCAAAGGATCTGTGGGCTAAGTGCAAAAGAGCAGTTGATTGGCCAACCCAGGAGCTGCCAAGGTGGGAGGGACGAACGTACCTTCTCCCATTGTTAAAACCAAATACGAGGTCATAAAACCACTAAAAATGAAAATTCCCCAAAGGGGGATGAATTGGCCCAAGACTTTCAGAACCTCTCAAGAGCCAAAGGAATCAGTACACGCTTACTTTGAGAGACTGGCACAGGTGTATAGAGAGCACAGATGGATGAATAGTTACCTATTAGGAGACAACATGGGAGGGTTTCTCGCATCCTTTGTGTATGAGCTAAGGCCAGAGATTAGCAATCAAATCAATTAAGAAGTCCTCTGTTGGCAGAGTAAACCTGTTGACTAGATCTTACAATATGAGAAATATTGCAGTGACATGCTGGAAGCCAAAGAAAGGGGCTTAAGGAGAAGTTCATGATAGACCAAACACCGCTCTTACAAAAAGGAGGGGCTAAGGTACTTAATGTTCCATTCCAAGGAGCCAAGCTAGACCCCAGTTTTGGAGCAGAAATGCAGGGAATTACAGTGGGAGCGTCCCAGGGATGTAGAGAGGTTGAGGCAATGTGGCAGGGACCAGCATGAGTGCCTTAAAGAAAGTTACCCAATGTCACATTTGAAACAGAGTGGGGCACAGGAAGTGGGAGTGCTGTTATAATCCTAATCAGAGATTTTCTCTGCAAATTCAACTACGCAATTTATTGCACACAGGGTGGGATCAGAATTGAAACACAGGCTGCTGATGCCGAGTTCAAGTTGAAGTCTCTGGAACCTGTTGTCAGGTTACACCTGGTCATTACAACGGAGGACTTGCCAGTGAAGTTGAGAGACACGGTTGGGGAAGAGGCCGAGATTTTACTGGGAGAGAGATTGGGTTGATTAAAGGTGCCAAGCCCCTAAATATCACCCTCCAACCAAATTTGGTCTTTCTACAGACTCGCCAATATAAAATGACCCCAGAAGCTATTGTAGGGATCACCCCTGTCATTAAGAGTATGATAGAACAAGATATTTTGATGAAAGTGTTTGGGAGCCCATGTAACTACCCAATCATGGTGTTACAGAAGGCAGACAAAAAGTGTTACCGGACCTTGCCGTGATCTTGTTTCAAATTCTCCCAGAGTGTTTAATTTTCATTGACTTTTGCCACTCCTTCTTCTTGGTCCTGTTACACAAAGAGAGATAGTTTCTCTTCGTGTTTCAGTTCCAAGAGAAGACCGTCGTGTGGGGTTGTGTCCCACAAGACTATACAGAAATTCCACCCTACGGACTTTGCAGTTGCTGTGCAGTTTGTCATTAATACAATTCATCAATGACCTTTTGATCGCCTCAATGACTAAGTAAGTTTGCAAACAAGACACGATTGCTTTGCTAAACCATTTGGTTGAGAACGGACATAAGGTGTCACCCAAAAATTACAATACTGTCAAAAAGAAGCCATGTATTTGAGACATCAGATAGAAAAGAGAGTGAGGAGAGTGTCCCATGAGTGCATAGAGATATTCCTTAAAACTAAGATCCCAACCACCCAGAGAGAGGTGTGGATGTTTTCAGGCATGGTTGGCTACTGCCGACAATGGATCCTGAACTTTTCCTTTGTGGCAAAGCCTTTGATAAGGCTGACGCACAATGATGTCAATGACCAGGTACCAAAGGATGACAAAAGCATGGAGGCCTTCCAGGAGCTCAAAAACCTGCTTTGTTGCGCACCCGCTCTTGGAATGCCTGACTATATGAAATAGTGTGTGCTTTTGTTTCACAAGAGAGATTGGTGTGCTATGTCTGTACTAACACAAGCCCATGGGAAGACTAAGCGCGCCATCGGATACTTCTCAGAAACATTTGATCCAGTGGCAGCAGCATTGCCTGGTTGTCTCAAAGCAGTTGCAGCAGCGAGCCTTAGTATTCAGCAAACTGAGGGGATAGTGATGGGTTACCCCTTGACTGTAATGGTACCACACTCCATTGAGATCCTCACGACCCACCCCAGAACCCAACATCTGACAAATAGCCGCCTAAAGTGCTATGAGAGAATCATTATGACAGCTGAAAATGTTTCCATTCAGAGATTTAACACACTAAAGGCTGCTTCTCTGTTGCCAACTACAGAGGGAGATGATAAGAGTGAATTTGACGATGACTGCGTTAGGTTACCGAGTTGTGCACAAAACAGAGACACAACATACTGGATATACCCCTTCCTGAGTCTGACCATACACGTTTTGTTGATGGATCTTTTCTGAGGGACCGATATGGTATTTTGAGAGCCACTAATGCTGTATGTACACTGAGAGGAGTTGTAGAAGTGTCTTATTTGTGCTATGTAATGCCTGCACAAGTGGCTGAACTGATTGCCCTTACCAGAGTTTGCTATACCTCAGATGGCTCGCAAATCAATATTTACATTGACAGCCAGTATGCATTCGGAGTTGTGCATGACTGTGGCCGGTTATGGTCGCAGCAAGGATTCCTGGCATCAGGCGGCACCCCTACCCGTAACAGGCTGTATGTTTGAAATTTGTTAGATGCTTTGCAAATGCCGAAGGAAACTGCTGTATTGAAGTGTGCTGCACAGAGGAGAGGCAGTGATTTTGTCACCAGAGGCAACTGTTATGCAGAAGGAATTGCCCAATGCTGTGCTTTTGAGTCCAACATCTTCCATTTAGATGAACCATGCAATGCAGGAGTGACTGTAACCAACATGGTACTGAATACCGTACATACCGTCAATGAGTTCAGGGAATTGCAGCAACTGCCCCTAGAGTTAGAGAAAGTCAAATGAGAAAAGATGGGATGTGTGAGGGATGCCTGCAACATTTGGGTGTCCAGTGAGAGAAAACAAGTTCTTCCTGATTCCCTCATGCCCGTGACACATGCATGGTCCAACCCATGTGGGCGGAGATGGAATGGTGCCTACCTTCCAGTAATATTGGTACAATCCCCATTTCACATCAATGGCAGAGAATGTTTGTCAGCGCTGTGCTATCAGCCAAAAACAGAACGTGGGCAAAAGAGTTGCTGTGTACTTGAGCCACAATGGAAAGTCTGATGGTCCCTTCAACCGTCTCCTAATCAATTTTGTGGAAATGCCCCGATGTAACCATTTGAGGTATATCCTCATCTTCGTGTGTCTTTTCTCATGACAGGTTGAGGCAGATCCTACCCGGAATGTGACAACCTAACAGTCACAAACTACTGTTGTGGGAGATGATACAGCGATTCGGGGTGTCACTTCAAGAGTGAGATAATGTAGTTACTGTGCACAGCCTTAGGGATTGACCAGATATTCCACTGTAGCTACAAGCCGGAGGCATCAGGTGTTGTAGAAATACTGAATGGGGCAATCAAGGCTAAGCTGGCTAAAACATGTGCCTCAATATCGCTCAAATGGCCTGACGAGCTTCCATTGGTACTAATGAGCATTCAAAGTACCCCTTGTAAAAGAACTGGACTGCCTCCTTATGAGATGCTGATGGTGAGAGTTATACAAATTCCTTCTGTTCCTACAGCTGCTCTTGTGAATATCACAGATGACCTGGTCCTTGAGTGCTAGAAGGGACTGTCTGATGTGGTGCGTTCTATCCCTCATCGGGTCGATGACGCTACTCGGGCTGTCCGAGAGTCCCTAGATCTTAACCTAAACCCCGGTGATTGGATCCACATAAAGAAACACGCCCATGTTTGGAGGAGTTCTAGACAGGGCCCTACCAGGCGTACCTGGTCACTGACACTAATGTCCAGTGTGCTGGTCTCCCGAGCTGGATACACGCATCCTATACCAAGATGGCAAAGCACAAAGAGAAATAAGCAGATCCAACATCCACTGATTTCTCGAGTCGCCCCAGGTCTGAGGTGGGAGGAGGGAGACCAGGCGGAGGGTCCACAGTCTCAATCGGGCAAGCAACACTCAGAGCAAAAGGATGATGAGAGTACTGTGGTCCCAGCTACCACTGTGATACCGACAACCAGATTGATAATTTGCAACCACCAGGACAGAGAAAATTCATGGAAAGCTGAAACTAATCCGCCACAGCAAACCTCAATGAGTAGAGGTTGTGAAGGGGCAAGGAATCTCCACCTCAAAGAGCGAGTCAGCCTCATCAGAGACAGAGATCTCAAGCACTTCCAAAGGTCAAGGTCCAACTTAAGACGATTGGCTGAAACCTACAACCACCCAGAAAAGACTGTTGGCGCCTAAAATGAGATCAGATATGATTAGGGAAGACAGTGAGTTAGAAGAGCAAGAAAAGGCCGATCAGGTTGACATTGTGGATGAAAGTTTGGACTTGATCAATACCAAGTGACCCAAAAGGGAAAGAAAGATCAATCGAAAGCATTCCGGTCCAGACTGGACATACCTTGCCAAAATCAAGTTTGACTCTTATGACTGTCTGACTGACACTGACAAAACTCCTTGAGATAAAGAGATGCTACAACAGGAGCCTATCCAGATTGACTATTGACAAACATTGAAAGGATGGCCAGAGAGGTAGGGCAACGGTCAAAGAATGATCAATCAGTCAGCATTTGTATAGTGCAACACTGTCACCCCTAGGGGTATCTGGGTGCTGATGGTGCTGTGTCTCTGTCGAAAAGCTAGGTCTTCAGCTTCTTTCTGAAGTTAGCCAGGGAGGGTGTTGTACGGAGGTGGAGGGGCAGGGCGTTGAAGGTCTTGGCAGCAATGTAGGAGTAGGAGCAGCCCCCGCTGCTAAGGATGCAGGGGGTGTGTGCGAGAGAGGCGGATCGCAGGTGTCTTGCGGGTGGGTGGAAGTTCAGTTGATGGTTGATGTAGAATGGTCCATGGTTGTGTAGGGCCTTGTATGCGTGTGTGAGGCTCTTGAACTGGCATCTCTTCTGGATGGGTAGACAGTTGAGGTTTTTGAGGTGCGGGTTGATATAGGTCCGTCGGGGGGGGGGTTCCAAGATGAGGCGGTGTCCTGAATGGTCTGGAGTCTTTTGTGGACCTTGGTGGAGATTCCGGCATAGAGAGCGTTGCCATAATTGAGGTGGCTGGTGATGAGGGCGTGCATGACTGTCTTTCTAGTGTTGATTGGGATCCATCTGAAGATTCTGTGGAGCATGTGAAGGATGTGGAAGCAAGAGGAGGCGATGACATTGACTTGTCATTTCATGGTTAGTTGGCTGTCGAGGATGATGCCTAGGTTGCGTGCATGGTCTGTCGGCTTGGGTGTTGGTCCGAGTTCCGCTGGGCACCAGCTGTGGTCCCATGCAGATGTGGTCTTCCCGAAGATCAGTACTTCTGTTTTGTCGGAATTGAGTTTGAGGTAGCTGTTGATGGAGCAGAGAAAATAATTTTTTTAACCCCTAACAACATTTTATAAATAATTAATAAAAATGTTCGTTTAAATGTATTAATCAACAATGTACGTGAGGGAAGGGTAACACGCAAGTATATATGCTGAATAATCTATTAACGAATGTCTGTGTGTCTAATTATAACATAAAATAATTGCGTACTAAATAAATAATAAATGCATGATTTGTGCTTCATAGAATATAAACGTGTCGTTGCAAAAACAATAGTGATGGTAAGTAAGGAACAGCTTAAATGTTGCTTTCTGCTAGGTAATAACTAATTGGGGTACGTAGATGACGGGAGGGAAACGAAAAGGCTATGTTTCTCTATTTTAATTATGTTTTGTTTATTTCTAAATAGTGCTTCTAAGTCTAATCGAGTGGCGATATAAAATGGCTGCCGGTTATTAGAGTGCGCATGTGCTGAGAAAACGCGTGACAAGGGAGAAAAAGTTGGAGAAAGGCTAACCACGTGATGGTGTTGAGAGGCTAAGATGCAAGAATGGTCAAGGCTGATGTGACCTAATTGAACTGATAGTGTGCCGTGGTGATCAGCAAAGAATCGTGGGAAACCGTTTTAAGAGAAAGGACAATGCCTGCAGAGTTCTCGAATGTATCGAAAGAAGTTACAAATGTACTGATCGAAGCGGATGGAAACATGTCTTGAACTGTGAGAAAGGAAATGAACATATACATTCCAAAAGAACAAGCTGGATCCGGGAGAACTTGATTAAGAATGAATAGATGAAATGAGTGGACCAATGAGAGAAAAGCGCGTTATTAATGTTGCAACAATTTAGTTAGCAAAGTTAGAATTAGGGTATAAGAAGGCCTACTCTTAGTGGGAGGGGGTAGTCAGAGTCGGTGTTGGAGTTGGTGGCTTCCAGTGCTTGGTGTTCCAGATCGATCCATTTTACTGAGCGGGAGATGCTGAAAGACTGTTAGATGAGACGGGTTGCGGTAGCTGATGCTGACGAGCTGAAGTTTCTGTTGCTGTCTTATTTTTCCAGTTGAGTATGAGAATCAGGTTATTTTTAAATCTTAAACTTAGGTTAGAAATCATTAGGCTAAATTAGGAAGATAGGCAGGTAATTAGGGTTTTGCTTCATGACAAAATTTCCTTTCTGCAATAAAATTGATTTTGCTTAATAAATATTTGAATTAATAATGAATGAATAATTGAATAAAAAGTCTAAATTCTTTTTCATGCCTTTAAAATTATATAAAATTTAAGATTCTTAAATCAAACGACTCAGTGGTTATTTTACTAAATGTTTGTGAAACTGGTAATTGGTTATTGTGATTTAGCTGGTCTTAATCACTATAAACTGATTTCTTACTAGATGATCCATCGACAAAACAATGAGCAGGAATATCTTAAGAAATAACTAAGAAAGCGATAGGTTAAGGTAATAAGGTATCCCGGCTCCTTCCAGCGGTACATCATGATGTTTTTCATTTAGTTCTCCTATTTCTCCTAGGAGTATAGAATTTCGTAAAGGTGTAGAGGAAATCCAGGTGTGTGTGTGTGTGTGATAGGCAATGTTATGGGCCCCATCGTCATGTGGATGTGAGAAAATATAAGTCGCCCCTGGATGACCGATAAGTGACCTAGGAGGAAAATAGTTTTTATTGTATCCGCTGCATCAGATTTCTTGGTAGCAGAGTTATGGTTTCTATAGATTAGTTTGGTGATTATTGATTATTGATTATTTTTTGATGACTAATACTATATGTTGAGTCGTGTTATGTTATATGTGAGTTTTCACGCTTCTGGGATGTAGGAAGTGGAACACGTGTGGCAAGAGAAGTCACATGGAATTTGGTACATGGTCTGAATTCAATTTTGGTAATAACACAGGTTGTGTTATGTTAGGGATTTCTGTACGAAAGGTGTGTAACTGAGATAGCAAATCACGTTTTCTTGTGAAACTCTGGCCTTAATTCTCAGGAGCATAGTCTCCACATGTGTCTTATCCCCAGAGAAACGGGTTTACTGTTTGCTTGAAAGAAGGGTAAGGTAGAGGGAAGTGCTACTTTATCGGCGAAAGTTAATAATTCTGTGGTAGGGTAGAGGTAAGCGCTGCCTACTGGAAATACAGGATTCTTGTGTAAAAGGACAAAGCTGTCACTTTGGTTTAGCGAATCAGACTATGGAATTGTTTTAATTGTTGTAACTAACGAAGAAACAGTGAAAAGAAAAATTGCCGATAATTTTTGTAAAGGAGGGGTAAAAGAGCAGGAGTGACATCGACAGTGCCGCGCTAGGATTGGATAGTGCGCTAGTCACGTGAACACAGAGACAAGAGTGACGTAGAAAAGTGCCGCGCTAGGATTGGTTGGTCCGCGGACGAAGGGAATCGTTCTGATTGGTGTGTTGGTGTGAGTCGCGCTGTGTTTGGTTGAAGTTCCGTACACGGAACAGTGCTGGTTTGAAGAGAAAAACCAATCGAAAACATGCCGTATTACGAGTATGAAAGGGAGAGAACGTCATGGACGACAAAAATTAAGAATTTCTTTAAGAAAGACAAAAAGGTTGTGACTAGAGAGGGACAAGTAATTCCTCCGCCGAAATCAGCAGCTTCACATATGATGCTGAAATATGGATATCATACATGCATATGGTTAGAAAATTGGGCAAAGTATACGAAGAATGATGGTGCATTAGCTTTCCCGGAGAATGGTTCATTTAGTGTAGCGGTTTTGCGAAATTTGAGAGAAAAGATGACAAATTTAGAACCTAGACCTAGACCGACACAGTTTGAAGCATTGACGGAATGGGAAGATGAGATGTATGAGCGAGAGAGATTCAGAGGTTTAAGGGATCATGAGTTTATGCCTGGAAGAATGTGGGGAATAAATCATGAGGATAGAATAAAACGATGGAGATGTGCTAACATGACAGGAGGTTTGTTTCCGGCTTTTACAGTTGAGGAAGAGACTAAGAGAAAACGTACTGAGAAAAAGAAACATATGGAGAGGGAAAAATATATGCATGAGAGTGAAACGGATGATGAATTGCTGGAAGATATTCTAAATAGAAATCCCCCTCCGTATCAGCAGAGTTCCACAGTGGTGACACCAAATGCGCCGCAAATAGAGACTGTGCGAAATAAAAGTCCGGTAAAAAGAATTGAAATAAATAGGTCACAAGATCAAATAAGAACTTCACAAAATGAAGGAGTAGAAAGTGACAATGCAACTGAATTAGCAAGAACAACAAAAGAACTGACTGAGAAAATTAGGGAATTAACGAAAAACATGGAAGCTGTGACTGTACCTGTAACAATAGGTCCAGTAATACCAGTTTTTGAGAATCAGAAAATTGATGAACGGTCTTTAGTGATTCCTATGAGTTCACAATTTCAGAGAGAAAAAGAAAGGATGGAACCAAGTGCAAGTACAAGTAATTTGGCTAGTACCTACAGACCAAGTCCACCTACAAATTTGACTGTGAATGAGTGTAATGGTAGAAAAATGCATATGGTAACAGAATCTGCAACAGAGACTCCTGAAAAGAGTGGTAATTGGATAGAACTAAATAATACACCCATAGGTCCGACTCCTGATGAGTTAAATGAGTGGATGAAGGCATTTAAAATAAAAGAACCAGAAGAAAAACCATTAGATGTAATTAGGTTAAAGATTGACATGGAAGAATTAATTTTAGGGACGATTGGTACAGAAAAGCTAAAAAATTACCAGGATGATGAAATCATGTTTCTGTGCAAAAGTATTACATGGAGAGCTAAAAATTTACATGACAAACTAGAAGAGATAGCAAGTGAAATTGGAGTAGATTTTGCGAAAGTGAAAACATTGCAGAAACCGTACAGAGTAGACTTTTGTGAGAAAGATATTGAAAACTTGAACACAGCAGGAAGGCTGACACAGATAAAAGAGTTAATTGTTTTACTGAGAAAATGGGGTGATGTGGACAGATGGAAAGTTAGATGGACAAAAAAGAATGAGAAAACTGCAGACAAAGCTTCTTTGGCTTTTATGATAACTGAAAAAGAACCTGTTGCAAGAGAATACCCTATGAGAGAAACTCCAGGTGGTAGTTATGTGCATGTTCCCTGGACTAGACAGGATATACTGTCATTTACAAATG
This sequence comes from Calotriton arnoldi, assembly GCA_963921515.1. Lineage (NCBI taxonomy): Eukaryota > Metazoa > Chordata > Amphibia > Caudata > Salamandridae > Calotriton > Calotriton arnoldi. The sequence continues at coordinate 4,770,077 of CAWUFW010000309.1, read as the reverse complement.
AATTTCCGAAGCTGAGAGAGAAACCAGTTGAATGGTACCGACAAGTGGAGAGGTTTGTGAAGGTTTCAAAAGTGTTGTGGATAGATTTAGATGGATTGTTTGACATAGTGGTGCCAACTGATTTGTGGTCTGAGTGTAAAATTACAGTTGACTGGCCAACTACAGAATATCCAAGAGATCCTAAGACAGGAGCTCCAGGTCCTGAGGTGATGAGGAAGTACGATAAGGTGATTACCTTTTTGAAAAATAAGATTCCTCCTAAAGAAACAGATTGGGTAAAAATCGATAGAACTACACAGGAAAGTAAGGAGTCTGTACATGCCTATTATGAGAGGTTGTTGTTGGTTTTCAAGCAGTATAGTGGATATGAGGAGTTGAGTGAAAAAGATATGAGTCATTTCGTATACAGATTTGTGTTTGGGCTGAAACCAGAGATTAGTGAAATGATTAAACAACATATGATTAACTGGCAAAATGGCACGGTAGATGAGGTACTGAGGTATGCTAAGTATTGTAGTGATGATATTGAGAGTAGACAGCGTAAATTGAAAGAGAAGGCAATGTGGGCACAGGTGAAAGTGGCAGAAAAGCAAGAAGCTCAATTGGACAATAATAGTGGGAATGAAACAGGACAGAATAAATCGCGACCTAACATAGGTAAAGGGAAAGGTCAAATGAGTCTAGAGGAGGCAAAGAAGAAATGGCCCTGTCATAATTGCGGAAAATTAGGGCATTGGAGAAACGAGTGTAAGTTCCCACCTAAACCTAATCCGGAAAATCAATCATTAACTCCACAGGTGCAGAATGAGGTAGTTGTTCAACAAGGTCAGGTGCCACAACCACCACTTCCCAACACTGTTAACCAGCAAAGATACAGTACAGAAACAGGATTCTACGGAGGAGAGCAGGTAACACAGTTGCCGCGAGCAGCTAACATTTCTCAGTATTGGTTGCGACAGAGTGAGGATGAGGCGGATGAAAGTTTCTGACGGTGCCTAGGAGAGGGAAAAGAGTGCGTACTTGGCGCAACTCTAGAGGTAGATCAGTCTGGTCCCTTTGTGGATGGAGAAGTGAATGGTGCAAATGTAACATTCCTTGTCGATACTGGAGCTACCCGTTCTACTGTTAGATCAGTGGAAATTCCAAACCTTCCTCTCTCAGGTGAATACATCCAAGTAGTTGGAGTAGCGAATCAGCAGATTAAAACACCACTTACTGAATTAGTGGAAGTAAAAATTGGTTCTTTTAGCAAAATGCATAGATTCGTAGTGTGCGATTGTAGTCCTGTAAATCTCTTAGGTCGTGACCTTTTGTGCAAAATGAATTGCACAATTTATTGTACGCCAGATGGAATTGGATTTCAGACCCCAGATGAAGATGTATTGTATAAAGTAACATTGATGAATCAGGAACCTGAAATGAATGGTTTGTTTCCTGCATTTGATGCAGAAAAACTTCCAAAAGAACTGAAAAATGCAGTGAAAGAAAATGTGTGGGATTTTACAGGAGAAGATATTGGATTAATGAAAGAAGTAGATCCCGTAAAAGTAACAGTAAAAGAAGGAACAACTTACCCAAATACGCCACAGTATAAATTGACTCCAGAAATAATTGAAGGAATAACTCCTGTAATAAATAAAATGATCGAACAGGGAATTCTAAAAGAAATAATGAGCAGTCCATGTAATTCACCTATTATGGGACTGAAAAAGCCAAACGGAACATATAGAATAGTACAGGATTTGAGAAAGATCAACAAAATAGTTGTGCCTTGTTGTCCAATAGTGCCAAACCCTGCAGTAATTCTATACCAAATTCCACATGAAGCTGAGTGGTACACAGTGATAGATTTGTGTCACGCATTTTTCTCTATTCCTTTACATCCAGATAGCCAGCCATTATTTGCGTTCCGGTTCGGAGAGCGTATTTTGGCATGGTGCCGAATTCCTCAGGGGTATACAGAAAGCCCCTCAATCTTTAATCAGATTTTAAAGAAGTCCCTGGAAGATTTGAAAATGCCAGAAAAGTCAGTGATGGTGCAGTATATCGATGACCTGTTGGTGGCATCGAAAACAAAAGAAGCATGTGTAAGCGATACAATTGCTTTACTGAACCATCTAGAGAAAAGAGGACATAAAGTGTCCCCTTCGAAATTGCAATTTTGTCAAAAAGAAGTCCAATATTTAGGGCATAAAATTGAGAAAGGAGTGCGAAAGATAGCGACAGAAAGAATAAAAATGATTCAAGGAATGAGAGCACCAATGACGCAAAGAGAGGTAAGAATGTTTCTGGGAATGGTTGGATATTGCCGACAATGGATAAGTGGTTTTTCCTTGATTGCTAAACCATTACAAAAACTGACCAAGAAGGATGTAAAAGACCCTTTTGAATTGAATGACGAAGAAATGAAATCTTTCAAAGAGTTGAAAAAGAAATTGTGTGAGGCCCCTGCTTTAGGAATGCCTGACTATGAAAAGGATTTTGAATTGTACTGCAGTGAAAGAGATGGATGTGCATTTTCAGTACTGGTACAAAAACATGGAACAATGAAGAGACCAATTGCTTATTTTTCAGCTGTTTTAGATCCTATAGCAAAAGCGTTGCCTGGATGTCTGAAAGCTGTTGCTGCTACTTGTGTAAGTCTGGAACAAAGTGAAGGTATAGTGATGGGGTATCCACTGAGAGTATATGTTCCCCATTCAGTAGAGATTCTTTTGACAAGAACAAAAACACAGTACATGACACATAGTCGGCTGACTAAGTACGAAAAAGTAATCTTGAGTGCAGAAAATGTGACCATAGATAGATGTATGAATGTGAATCCTTCGACATCATTGCCAGATGAAGAGAGTATAATTGAACAAGATGAAGTAGATCATGATTGTCTGAATGTGCTGGAATATTGCACAAAACCAAGAGCTGACATAAAGGATGAGCCTTTAAAAGAATCAGATTATGTCATGTTTGTGGATGGCTCATGCTTGAGAACGAAAGAAGGAGTTCTAAGCGCAGCTTACGCAGTGTGCACAGTGGCAACTGTGATGGAAGCGTCTTGTCTGAAAGGAATAAGGTCTGCCCAAGTTGCAGAACTGATTGCTTTGATTCAAGCATGTAAGTTGGGAAGAAATGTACGAGTTACGATTGTGACCGATAGCCAGTACGGTTTCGGTATAGTGCACGATTTTGGTCAGATTTGGTCACAAAGAGGTTTCTTGACGTCTGCAGGAACACCTATCAGAAATGGAGATTTTGTTAAGAAACTGCTTGAGGCGATACAGCTGCCTAAGCAGATAGCTGTAGTGAAATGCAAAGCACATAAGAAAAATGAAGATTACATAGCTGTTGGTAATAATTACGCGGACGAGATAGCCAAATATTGTGCAGAGAACATGGTATCCCTAAATAAGAATCGCGAAAGGGAGCATATCTCTTCTCCTTTGCTTTTTACTAACACTGTCGAGACATGGGATGAGGTGAGACAGTTACAGGAAGTTGCAAATGATGAGGAAAAAGATTACTGGATAAAAGCAGGATGTAGAAGACAAGAAAACAATGGTGTGTGGGTTTACAGAGATGAAAGACCAGTTATGCCTGATAGCATGATTGCAGACATGGCACGGATGTACCATGGACAAGCTCATATTGGGAGAGATGCAATGATCAGACTTTTTAGACAAACATGGTATAACCCAAAATTCAGAGCCATAGCTGAAAGTCTTTGTCAAAGATGTCTTATTTGTCAACAGTTTAATCCAGGAAGAAAGACAATAGTGAGTCTAGGAACAATAGGACGAGAAGGAGGTCCGTTCACTAGAATGCAATTAGACTTCATCGAAATGCCCCCTTGTAACAGACTAAAATATGTTCTAGTGGTCGTCTGTTTGTTTTCTCGTTGGGTGGAGGCATACCCCACTAGAAGGAATGATGGAATAACGGTAGCAAAACTTATGCTGCGAGAGTTCATTCCAAGGTATGGTTTTCCAGTCACGGTTGAGACAGATAGAGGAACACATTTTCAAAATGAGTTGATTCAATTAATTTGTGAAGCATTAAGTATTAAACAAAAACTGCATTGTGCATACAGACCAGAGGCTTCTGGGGTAGTAGAGCAAATTAATGGAACAATTAAGAACAGGTTAGGAAAAATGTGTCAAGCTACAGGACTCAAATGGCCCGATGCACTGCCCCTTGTCCTGATGACCATCAGAAGCATTCCTGAAAAGAAAACTGGACTTAGTCCTCATGAGGTGATCATGGGACGAGCAATGAGACAAGCACAAGTACCTGTCAACAAGTTATTGACTATAACTGATGATCTAGTACTGGATTATTGCAAAGGACTGGCTGATGTGGTGCGTTCTGTGTTTCATCAGGTTGGACCGGATGCGACCACTCTTGAAAGAAAACCAGCCCACGACTTGAATCCAGGAGACTGGGTCCGCATAAAAATCCACAGGAGAAGAAACTGTCTAGTTCCTCGCTGGGACGAGCCACGACAGGTAATCCTAGTGACAACAACTGCAGTCAAGTGTGCAGGAGTGAAAAACTGGGTCCATGCCAGCCACACAATCAGAGTTCAAGAACCTGCAGATCGACATGTGAGTCGACGTCTGGAAGTGTGGGATAAGAGTTCAGCGACTGGGACAGAAAGAATAAGAGAAAGGGTGCCAGAACTTGAAGATCGACCTGAAAGTCGACATCTGGAAACCCCAACTGCAAGCACCTCTAAAGAGGAAGAGGAAGAAGAAGAAGAAGAAGAAGGAAAAATTACAGAAATTCCAGAACTTGAAGATCGACCTGTAAGTCGACATCTGGAAATATCTGACACGAGTTCAGGATCTGATGATTCAGTTGAAAACTGTGAAGAATTTCGAAGGAGAACTTGGGGATTTAAACCAATTAGAGAAGAGAATGAACAAGAAAATGATCTAAATGAGCAACCAAGTACAAGTTATGGTGGAAATCCTTCAAAAGTAATATTAATAGACAAAGTAGGGAAAGAGACAAATAAAAAGTTAGAAAATCGAGAAGAACCCCGAGGAGCAATAGGGACAGATAGTGAAACAAAAGAACAGGGAAAATTAGAAGCAGAGAGTGAGATAAATACCAATTCGGAAAAACATCGAGGAGGGACAGTAATAAGGGAACACAAGAAGGAGAAGACAGATCCACCAGTAAAAGAAGATGAGATCATAAGTTTCAAAATAAGAGACAATTGTGAAAAAGTTGAAACAGAATCTGAAGAAAGCGGAGAAGAAGAGAAAACAAGAACTGAATCAAGAAAAAGAAACTGGAAATCAGAAAGAGGAGAAAAAGAAGGTGAAGCCAAAAGGCCAAGAAAAGGAGACAATTGGCCCAGCAACTATATAAGAAAATTGAGATACAGAATAATCAGAACAGGAGAAAAAAGTGCTGAACAGGTGAATGAAATAACAAGTCAAAAGGAACAAGAAAAGCCAAGTGGAAAACGATTGCAAAAGTCTAAAAGAACAAAGAAAGTGAATTCGAAATACAAGTCACCTGAGTGGTTGTACATCGCTCTAACGGATTACAAAGAAGAAGGAAACACTCACGAGAACCCGAGACTAAGAAACCGAATGGGTAAAGGTGAGATGCAACAAACCTGAAGTGAAGACTTAAAGTGCTTCTGCCGGATGTGACAATTTTTACTGGATATGACAAATCACCGGATGTGACAACGAAAGAATTCTGGAAAGAATTAAAAGAAAGTACCAAGCAAAGACTTTTGAAAGCAGAGTGGCATCTAAGTCATTTCTGAGGTGTAGTGACACAATTTTCTGAGATTTAACAAAAGATAAAAGCAAAATGGAAAATACTAGAGATAGAAGGGATAAATGTGAGTTTGTAAAAAGATGGTGTAAAATGTGCTGCTTTTGTACAGGATTATTAATGACAGTATGGATAGTTTTAGCAATCACAATTCCTATTAGTATAGCTGTAATAGAAGCAAAGAATGATACTAAACCAGAAAAAGAAACTAATATTAAAGAACCAGTTATTTTAAGAAGTAGTGCAGAATTACATAAGGATAAGTCAGTAACAGACTTTTCTAAAAATGTTTTTACAAAATTGTTGTACGAATATGTAGAGACAATGGATGTGAGAGATTGTTATGTTTGTATGCAGTTGCCTGCATCAGTGTCAGAAGGTGTGACTTATCATCACCTACCTCTAACTTATGGAATAACCTGTAGTGTCATAGCAAGTTTATTTTATAAAACAGGTAGATTAGAGTTTTATTACACTGATATAGATAACATTTTTGCAAATGTTCCTGTAGTTCCAGAACTTAACAAAGTAAAACAAGCAAAGGTTTTAGGAGAATTCTTTTTAGAGCATAAAATTTTAACATTAGAAGAAATAGCTAAAAACAACCTTACCTGTGAGTTAAAGAAAGAAGAAAAGGTATTTTTAGAAATGGTTGAAGAAAGGAGAATGAAATTTCAAAGAGAAGCAATAAAAGAGAAAGGAACACATCTATGGACGTTTGAGGAAGAAAATCATGAAGGGAAAAAGATAAATGCAGCAATGACATTAGATTGGCCGCAAACAGGAAAGTTGTGTATTAGGAGAAATAAGACAGTCTATGACAATTATTTTGTAGGTTCCAGTATTTGCCATGACAATTATCAAATTTTGGGAGGTTGGGGATTCAAAGGTGGAAAAGATCCAATATTTCCAGGTATCTATTATATTTGTGGGAATAGAGCTTATTACAGGTTACCGGACCATTGGTATGGAACTTGTTATGTAGGCCTGGTCTTTCCAAAAATCTTTCATATGGACAGAGAAGAAAAAGGAACATACAAGATGATTAATAGCTTTACACGTAGAAAGAGGGAAAGTTTTTCAGAAATTGTAGGTGATATTTTTGGAGCATTAATACCAGCAGTGGGAATATCTTTGAATGCATTTAAAATTCGGAAGTTATCCACAGTAGTAGATCGTTTGTCTACAGATACTGCGGGAGGGTTCTTGATGGTAAATACCGAAATGGTTGCCATGAGAGCTATGGTGATGCAAAATCGGCTTGCCCTTGATATTCTTTTGGCAAAAGAGGGTGGAGTTTGTGGAATGCTGAAAGTCCAACATTGTTGCACTTACATTCCTGATAAAAGTGAAAATATACAAAAGTATATTACAAATATTACAAATTTGCACAAAGAACTAGTTCCACTGGAGGTTGAAAGTGTCCTGGGAAAACTTGGTAGAGGGTTTTCTTCAGTAGCAAATTGGTTAACAAGAATGAGTAGACTAATGATAGGGAAAGTTATAATAATAGCAACGGTAGCAATATTGTTAGCCATGGTGTTGAAAATTGTAATAACGTGTATAAAAAGAAAAGTAAGACAAAATAAGATAAAAAGAAATAACAGAATAATGAAAGAGAGAGAGAAATGGGTGAAATTGAGTTAGAGAAAATGAAAGAAAGCATGTATAAAGAAACAAGAAGACAAGATGAAATGGAAACAGATGTATAACTAACAAAAAGCAAAAGGATGAAAGACATATGCTGCCTGAAAAAGAAGTATAACTTGGGTTTTATGTGGTGATTTAAAAATCACCAAAGGGGGGAGTTGATGGAGCAGAGAAAATAAACATTTTTAACCCCTAACAAAATTTTATAAATAATTAATAAAAATGTTCGTTTAAATGTATTAATCAACAATGTACGTGAGGGAAGGGTAACACGCAAGTATATATGCTGAATAATCTATTAACGAATGTCTGTGTGTCTAATTATAACATAAAATAATTGCGTACTAAATAAATAATAAATGCATGATTTGTGCTTCATAGAATATAAACGTGTCGTTGCAAAAACAATAGTGATGGTAAGTAAGGAACAGCTTAAATGTTGCTTTCTGCTAGGTAATAACTAATTGGGGTACGTAGATGACGGGAGGGAAACGAAAAGGCTATGTTTCTCTATTTTAATTATGTTTTGTTTATTTCTAAATAGTGCTTCTAAGTCTAATCGAGTGGCGATATAAAATGGCTGCCGGTTATTAGAGTGCGCATGTGCTGAGAAAACGCGTGACAAGGGAGAAAAAGTTGGAGAAAGGCTAACCACGTGATGGTGTTGAGAGGCTAAGATGCAAGAATGGTCAAGGCTGATGTGACCTAATTGAACTGATAGTGTGCCGTGGTGATCAGCAAAGAATCGTGGGAAACCGTTTTAAGAGAAAGGACAATGCCTGCAGAGTTCTCGAATGTATCGAAAGAAGTTACAAATGTACTGATCGAAGCGGATGGAAACATGTCTTGAACTGTGAGAAAGGAAATGAACATATACATTCCAAAAGAACAAGCTGGATCCGGGAGAACTTGATTAAGAATGAATAGATGAAATGAGTGGACCAATGAGAGAAAAGCGCGTTATTAATGTTGCAACAATTTAGTTAGGAAAGTTAGAATTAGGGTATAAGAAGGCCTACTCTTAGTGGGAGGGGGTAGTCAGAGTCGGTGTTGGAGTTGGTGGTTTCCAGTGCTTGGTGTTCCAGATCGATCCATTTTACTGAGCGGGAGATGCTGAAAGACTGTTAGATGAGACGGGTTGCGGTAGCTGATGCTGACGAGCTGAAGTTTCTGTTGCTGTCTTATTTTTCCAGTTGAGTATGAGAATCAGGTTATTTTTAAATCTTAAACTTAGGTTAGAAATCATTAGGCTAAATTAGGAAGATAGGCAGGTAATTAGGGTTTTGCTTCATGACAAAATTTCCTTTCTGCAATAAAATTGATTTTGCTTAATAAATATTTGAATTAATAATGAATGAATAATTGAATAAAAAGTCTAAATTCTTTTTCATGCATTTAAAATTATATAAAATTTAAGATTCTTAAATCAAACGACTCAGTGGTTATTTTACTGGTAATTGGTTATTGTGATTTAGCTGGTCTTAATCACTATAAACTGATTTCTTACTAGATGATCCATCGACAAAACAATGAGCAGGAATATCTTAAGAAATAACTAAGAAAGCGATAGGTTAAGGTAATAAGGTATCCCGGCTCCTTCCAGAGGTACATCATGATGTTTTTCATTTAGTTTTCCTATTCTCCTAGGAGTATAGAATTTCGTAAAGGTGTAGAGGAAATCCAGGTGTGTGTGTGTGTGTGATAGGCGATGTTATGGGCCCCATCGTCATGTGGATGTGAGAAAATATAAGTCGCCCCTGGATGACCGATAAGTGACCTAGGAGGAAAATAGTTTTTATTGTATCCGCTGCATCACTGTCCCTCATCCATTTGGCAACATTGGTCATGGCGTTTCAGAAGTTGGTTTTGGTGTTGGAGGGGTCCTCTGTGAGCGAGAGGGTGAAATGGGTGTCATCGGCTTATGAGATTATGTTGAGTCCGTGGGATCTGGCGACGTCTACGAGGGGGGTCATATAGATGTTGAACAGGGTGGGGCTGAACAATGTATATTATCAAATGTTAAATGAATACTGGAAGGTAATGGAAGTGGAGAATTGCTTTGTTTGTTCTTATCTTCAAGCCTCTGCAGCTGAGGAAGCAGCATATTTTCACTTAGCCTTGTCCTACTCCTTCCCCTTTTCTGTTCTCCTAAATCTTTTCTATCATCAGGACTCTATTAAACTGTTTCATTCTGACTTTGATGACCCATTGGAAGATGTAGCCATTGTCAGTGGTAATCTGTATTTGTGGGCTACAAAACATGTTTCTCGCTTTTATAAAAGGTTCAAATCAAAGGATCAGCGTGAGTATATGATGAAATTCTTTACACCTGTGACTAACGTGAGCGTTGCTAACCAGAGCATGCATGATGTAACCTGAAAAATTAACCAAGATGAGAGGATATTTATAGATGAAGTGAATGAAAGGATAAGGACAGATGAAGAAAGAGGAGAAGGAAAGACAAATGCACAGCAGATTATCGGGAGAGAAGAGACTCTAAAGGAACCACCTCCTAGTTTAAACATTGATGTCATCAAGAAGGGATCTTTATGTATCATGCGTCAGCCAGAAGGGAATGCGGTTGTTGAGAAATTAGGATGAAGTGAATACGAGCACAAATGTGTAGTTAAGGGAAAAACCTTTTCAAACCTAGATGCAAGTATAAAAGGGAACTGTTATGTGTGGTAAGTAAGCTTATTTCCAGCTACCACATAACTGGACACTCAGGTAGTTGTTATGCAGCATTGGTTTTCCTTGAATCTATCAAACTAATGAGTTAGACGTTCATCTGGAGTAATATATAAGAAGGGGTAAACATAGTTTTAAACAGATACTTAGTGATATTTTTAGAGCACTCATACCATCTATAGGACTGGCACTGAACAATGTAAAGATTAGAAAATCATCCACCTTAGTTGATCGCCACACCACTAACACAGCAGATGCTTTAACTGTAATAAATAAGGAACTGTTTGCAATGAGAGCTATGATTATGCAAAATCGCTAAGTCCTGAATTTACTCCTCGCGAAGGAAGGCAGAGTTTGCAAAGTCATTCATGCTCGGAATGCTGCGCAGATATACCACGTTTAGATAAGCAGTTTGAAAGCTATATTACTAACATTACAACAATAACACATGAACTGACTGTGATGGAAGAGTCAGGTGCCTGGGAAGGGTTAGGATCTATATTCGGATCCATTGGGAAGGGATTTGCTTAGATAGGGGAATGGCTTGGTAGTGTAGGTAGAGGAATTCTGAAATTACTTCCAACACCTCTTTTGCTTATATTAATTGGCACTGCATGTGTGCTTATCGCCTTGACGTTTTGCAAAGGAATTTCATCACAAAATGGTATGAATTGTGGGTATAAGAAGCTATCAGCAACGAGAGGGAGAAAAAGGAAGATGCTTTATGTAAAGGTTGAAGAAACACACAGCGAACTTTATGACACCCTGAAGGATCTGGGAGAATCTAAAAAGAAGAACCCGTAGTTAATGAACAATGCTCTGTAATAAAGAATTAAAATGAGGATTTAGAAATTATCAGAGAGGGGGTTGTGGAAGTTGTTTTTTTTCTGCATGTTAAAAGCATTATTTATTGAGCCTACATTAACCTAGGTTGTGTTTACACTGTCCTCCATCTTACATCGACTTCACAATCTATCACATGATGACTATTTCTGTCTTGTTCTAAATAAAGAATTGGTAGAATCTCACGATTAACCAGAGAGTGTTCACAAAGACATTCCCTTATTGTACCTAACTAAGGTCATTTCAACTGTCCCAGGCTATTATTATCAGATGTATCAATTTGAACACTTATATATGCTGTGAGAATGGCTGCAAACCCAATGTATTACTATTATGAGAGAAACTTCACCAGCGGCGGTTCACCCATGGGAACGGAGGACCGCCTGCCCCCCCCCCCCCACACTGCTATGTAGAAAGCTGGAAGAATAAAATAGTAATAAAAGGATTTTGTTACCATTTTATTTTTCTGGCTTACTGCCGAACGGAGAGGGCAGGGCGGGGCTAGTGTGTCATTGCTGCTGATTGCAGCAATGACGAGTGGCCCCTTCAGTATGAACTGCACAGGTCAGTTTGAACGGCTACCTTGCTACGGCCAACGTGACAATCGCAAGAGCAGGCACAGGCCTTCAGTGCTCTTCGGAGTGCTTAGGCAGCCGGCTTAAGCCAATCCAGATGCTTCACTCATGCAGCATGAGAGCAGTGTCTGGAATGGATAAGGACCTGTGGGAACTCGTGCAAACACAAGGAGATGATGGACGGAGCACTGAAACTTTTCAGACACTCACCCCCAGTCACAGATCTGGGTTGAATCCATCATCGTTCTTTAGCTCACTTCGCCACCCCAGTTCAGACACAGCTATATGCAAATCAGTCTTGACCCAGGGACTGGAGAACACAGAGGACGTGCTGCAGGCTACGGTAAGTGAAACTTTTTTTGTTTTTATTTTTAATGTTTCTTTGTATGTTTTTTAATTACATTTATGTCTCCCCACCATTTTTGTGGGTCACCAATCGCCACTGAACTTTACATGTATTCTGTAGTAAAATGTTTCCCTCTGCTCGGTCCCTATTGGTGCATATCCTGAGAACCATATATTCATGTAGACTATATGAACGTCTTTGTTAGAAGTCCTATAAAGGGGCTCATAGATTTCTATGAGCAGGAGACCCTATTTCCCACCCTTAGAACACGAATATATGCTGGATTTCATATAGAACTGTAAAGAGTTCTCTGTACTTATGATCTATATGCTTTGCTGCTCATTTTACATATGGCATGTTTTATATAATTTGCCTGGTAATTATTTATATAAAACCTTGAAACGACAACCCCTGCATGTCATTTTATGAGAATGTTTGTCACCTGCTACTGAGTTTAATCAAAGAGAAAAGTGACGGCTTCAGTCAAAGAGCATCAAAGTCTGTATCGGGACTACACTGCTGCCGGTCCTAGCAGCCAACACTATACTCCTAGCATATGTTGACACCATGTAGGATCACCACGGATGAAAATCTATCTTACTTTGTGGAGTAAAGCACTAATTGTCAAAAAGAGAGATATAAGGGCGGGTGTATATCGTGAGAGTCATGACACCTGCTAGGCTTGGCATTGTGTCAAGCAGCAGAGTACGGACTAGACTATATACACTGTTGTACCACACACAAACAAGGGGGAGGAGGGAGAACTCCTAGTTCGACTTACTCTAAAACTATCCAATCACACAAAGAGAAGCAGGAGTAGACTAAAACTTGCTTCTAGAGACTTACGGCAAAGTTAATGTGTTTGAAAAACTGCCCTCACCCACAAAACTGTGGCATACTTCATCATTGGGCTGCTAAACGACACCCCTGCGCTGACCAATGCATGGGGTGGAGCAACAGGGTGGGGGAAACAATACAAACATAAAGAATAGTAGGGATCAAGTAAAGAATATGTACAGAAAATCAAATATTAAAACTCTGCTGTCATGTGTGACGTGAGGAACAGTCACTTCCCATTTCCCAGTGACATCACAAGATTTTTGATTTCTGGCCTGTGCTGCGGATCCTTTGCTGCAAGCCACGGTTTGCCTGTTCTGTCCCAGACGTCACGGTGAGCTGGTAGAACAGCAAGTCCCATACAGACTGCTCGGCTCATGGCTTCTCTCACAGTGGGGGTAGCAGGCAGGTGATGATGGCTATGCACACTCCTCGGATGGGTCTCCAGCATTACTGCTGCAGCGTCTGAAGGCAGCTGGTACTCTGAATAGTAATTGGCTTGCTAGCTGCCTTTCTAAGAAAATTACATCACTGGGTGGTTATCATGCTGAACAACTGAGCAAAATAACTGATTTCAGATAACAACAGAAGTAGTGGATGAGATTCAGAAAGAATGACTCTCTCCAGAGGGCTACACCTGAACAGCGCTTCCAGTAGGGCTCCTTTCTCAAGGACTCCAGAGGGGACCACTTCTTACCAACCTCAGGCCCTGCAGGCCTCAATCACCCAAGCTCTTCAAAGCCACCAATAGTGCTGAAAACTGGGCTTCCATTCCCCAGCAGTTTCAAATGTGTCAGGGGCACTGGGCAAGACATATTTTAGGGCCCCCTTGTTGGTAAGAACTGGATTTTATTATCCATTTTCTGCTAATTGAAGCCTACATGATGCCAAACTAGCTTTCAGAAATGGGTTTCACACAAAAAGAGGTGAATATGTTTTTCCCTGGTCCCCAAAAATCCTTTTGATGACACTGGATAGAGAGAACCAGAGAGTCTGAAGTAGCGGTCAGAAGAGAGAAGGAAAAAATTTGAGATATAGAAATAGATAGAGGTGAGCTAGAGAGAGTCTGCTTCCCCAATAGGTCTTGAAAAGTGGGGACCCCGGGCAATATCCTATGCCTTAAACTGTCTCTGTTCCCCAGATGGGTCCAAAGAGGAGATGAAACTCAAAGGTGAGCAAATGACCTACAACCATTGCACAAAGGTGAGCAAATTACCTACAACCATTGCACAAAGGTGAGCAAATGACCTACAACCATTGCAGAAAGGCTAGCAAATGACCCATTAGTGTTAATGAGCTGTAAGGGGTTTTTAGGGTTCACGATTGAGTTCCAGGGTTTTCCAGTTCAGGAAGCGGCAACATTAAGTGGTAAATAAGGGTTTTTTAGGGTTCAGGAAAAGGTAGAGTTAAGGGCAGTAAGGCGTTTGGAGAGTTCAGGTAAGGTAAATATTAGGGAGCAGTAAGGGATTTGTAGGATTCAGGGATGGGTGGCGTTAAGGAGTAGTAGGGTTTTCTGGTTACGGTAAGGGTAGCTTCAAGAAATAGTTAGGAGTTTTTAGGGTTTAGGGAAGGATAGTGTTAAGCAGTAGCAGGGGTTTTTAGGGGTCATGGAAGGGTAGCATTAATGGGTAGTAAGGGGTTTCAGGCTTGGGCAGCATTATGGGATGGTAATGGGTTGTAAGTGTCAGGGAAGGGTACAGTTAAGGTGTTAAGGAACAGTAAGGGGTTTTTAGGATTCAGGAATGAGTCATTTTTAATTACAGTATATTAAGTTTATCAATTAATTTATTTAGATGCATATATACATATATATAGATATATATCAAATTACATTTGAAGTAAATTAAATATATTAATAATAGAATTTGTTTCAAAAATCAAAATTAATAATGAAATTAACTTTTGGGAGCCGAGGAGCGTACAAAGGGTTTTTTTAGTCCATAAATACTAAAACTAGGAATCAGAAAGAAAAAATACAGATCTCTCAAAAAGTGCCATGTTAAGGCATCTCTGAAATTGATGATCGAGAGTGAAGGGGGGAGGTGGCTGGGACTGGCCTCTTCCCATCTGTGCTGCTGCCAGGGAAGAACAAACATAGTTATCTAGCAGACATATAGCATTGTAGTGGCACATGTTTGAAGTAAAGGTCAAGCTATATTGTATCTCAACTGCTAGACTTGAGCTCTGGCTCACACAACTTGACAAACAAATGTTTGCAGTTTTTGGTGGGTAAGTACTTTTTCTGTGGAAGCACACGACATCTGCCCAATTAAAGCATGTACTTCTGTCCACCTAATGTGGGTGGAGCCAAACGCTCCTCTATGTAGTACTCTCTTTTAGGTTAAAAACTAAAGGTCCATTGACAACAATGCTCTCAAGCCAGGCCTAAAAACTGGCTCTTTACTGAATAAAGTTATTAAGCACTCCTGAGAGTATGTTTTTGGCACTTATTACATACTAACATGCAAACTGTTCCCCCGGATACAGAAATAATCAAGCATTAAATGGGTTTCAGCAATGAAATTACTCAATCTCGCTTTATTGCAAAGGAGAGAATAACATTATCTGTTTGACAAGAAAATAGCAAATGAGTTAAACGTCTCCATCTTTGAGTTTAAGGAACAACATAACAGCATGTGAGCAGTGAATGCAGCATTAAGAAATAGCCTAAAGACTCCATCTGCAATTGAAACCCATTGCCAGGCCAATCAGATCTCTCCAATGAATTAAGACTGGAACAGTAACATCTCTACATGTAAATAAGGCCCAAGAAAGGAGGCATTTTAGCTCAAAGCGGTGTTCAGGAGCCCAGGAGGAGATAAACCTTGCCTTCAAGTCGGAAATATTGATCAGGCTCCTTTGTATATTAAAGTTATGAGACCTAAAAAGAACAGCTATCAGAGTAGTAGGATTACAGCTAGTGGCAATCAACAAACAATAAGTCACTGGAAGTGAAATAAAGAATTAATCCTCCTTCCAGTGTTCTAAGGATACTTAAGGAGAACTAATGTTCTCTGTAAACCATATTTGTATTTTAGTTGCATATCCTAACTTGCTGGCTTGTGTTTGCTGGCATGCAGTTTTAAGTTTTTGCCCTTTCTGTCATTTAAGGTTTGATCTTATGGAAAGAAGCTGTCATGCATTTATTTCTAATAACTGTCAAATAAAGGCATACAGAGAGAATGAAAGCCTGACAATAGCAAAACAGAAATCTAGAAAATTTAGCCTCTAGACTTTCTGAATGTCTCTGTCTCCGAATCCAATCACATCACAAAACGTTTCCCTCTGCATTCATAAATGTTAGTGATATGTGTTTGACAGTCCATACTGCTTATGGACAGGTAGGCCCAATTACTGTATGGTCAAGTGACAGCTGACATTCACTTGGCAAATAACGTGGAAGTGGGAAAGGGAACAATGAAGTTGTCCTGATGGCACCCAGAAGCCTGTCTGTTCCACACCATCGCCAGTACATTATGAAGACCCAATGCCCTTGGGATGTTCACCACTGTCTTGGAACGTCAGCCATTATGGATAAACTCTGATTATGGACCCTATGCTTTTTGGCTTTTTCTGATGTCCCTTTCTATGAGACTTATGCCCTCAGGTAGTCTCCTCTGACAGCCGCATGGGCACCAATGCTGCTCAGTACACCTAGGCATCTTTCATTTTCCTTTGCCATGCTCCATTATGCTGTTAAGTTAAGTTGATGGCTCGGTTGATCAATCCATGTCCTGTAAAGTCTATAAAAATCATAATACCAGATTCTGGCCCAGTGGCAGCTGATAACTTTTAAAGTGGTGGGGCAGAAAGTTAAATACTTAGATACCTATAAATGTACCTCTGCAGTATATTTTTTTCTGTGTAATCAATTTATTTGAAAGTCATAAATAATTCATACCTTGATTGAAGTTCAGATGCAAACAGTTATGCTCCTGAGGTCAAATCCTCCTGCCTAGCACTGCCTAAATGTAAAGAAGTGCTTGCTGAGCCCGGAGAACATAAGGCCCAAGCACCCTAGCCAATTGAAGCACTGCTCTCATGCGTCTTCTAATACTAAACAGCATAAGAGCAGTGCTAGGATTGGCTGGAGCATGAGAACACAGCGGTCCATAGAACAATGATTGGACTGTGTCTCTGCTCACTCAGCTCGATGGTAGCCTTGAATGTGGAAACCTGAACTGCATGTTAGACTCGCGACAGCAAAACACCGGCCAATCTGACATGTGCAGTTCAGTGAAACACAGCTACAGCTAGTCGTCCTACTGACGCACTGCTTGCCAGGAGAAAGAGCTCCGTAGCCCCGCCCCCATAAGGAAGTAAAGCGAATGGAGGTACAGAGAAAGTATTTACGTTGGAAAAAATAATGATCCTGGGAGGTAGTTGCTTGCAGTTGGGAGTCTGCGACTATGGATGAGCTGCCCCTGGTCAGGACGAGCCACACACTGCCTTTGCCAGGATACCACAACACTTCTTAGGCTGTCACCAAAATGGCAGCACGCACAGTGTCAGGACATGCTGCACAGCACAACCGTTTCCAGGACACTACTATGCACCTAAAGATGTCACAGCGACGCTCTTCTCCAATGTAAATACGGCATGACATCTACTCTACGATGCACTGAATTCTTCAATGCGCTCACCAGAATGCCGCAACTGGAACAAAGGCATGTGTGAAGACTCCAAGTAAATGCTGGTGCACAATCCTCACGTTGCATTCGAACTGATTAAAAGTTGCCAGGAAAAATGAACATAGCATTAGCATAACAAACACAGAATACAACAATATGGTAACGCTCAGCCGATCACTCATGACGTTCAAAAGCTCACAAAGAAGAAGCCCGTGTTTAACATTCCACATATCATGCGATAATGTGGAAGCCACTGCCTTCTGCACTCTGTGCCATCTGCTACCAAAGACGAACCCCTCTGAGCTCCTATGAGTGCATGGGCACCAAAGTCACTCTGACATGGCGTGTCCAAGACTCCTTCTCTGAAAGCTGCACAAACTTTAGAAAATTCTAGTTCTTTAACTCTAGGATCAAATGCGATAGTCCCCTCTCTTTAATCCTTGCTTCACAACTATACTTGCTGGTGATAGATATTCTGTGATGATTCTGCCAATTTCTTCCAGTGTGTTTTGCTTAACCCTTCAGTGGTGTGTCTCATTGATTTTCAAGCAAACCTCTTTTCCCACAAATTGCATGTACTCTTTCCCTCAGCAAGTCTGACCTTTGTTTTCCTGCTCTAACGGTTAATTCTTCAGTACTCTCACCCCTTTCTTAAGGATTCGTCTTGTGAGTTTCTTTTCTGCTGATGGCAAATTGTTTCTACAATCAGCATCTCAATTAAAGCCAGAGTTTTCATGCACACCATCTACTCTGCTGCTAATAACTTGAGGAATCATTTGGTCCTTCAAGATATTCATGCCACTCCTTGGATTTGTCTTTACTTTTTCATGCCTTCCGGCTCTGTACCATGTCCTGTCATGGAAAGGACATTGAGTCGGGTTCAAGTTTGCCACTCGCATCTGCTTCTCCTGACACATGGATATTCCAGATCTCACAAAAAACATAAGCCATGTTATTTAATGTTTTATAATGAGGCGATATTAACAATTACTTGATGCACACATACAAAGGCAGCACTTTCAACTCACAAATCTCAACGGGACACCCCCACTTTGAGAACAAATCAAGTTGTTTGAATAGTGTTGTAAACAGGAAATTCTACAAGTTATATGTAGATGCCAAAACTTGATCAAATAAAAATAAAAGATCTCTATACATAAATACATTTTTTAGATTATTTATTGTAGTATACTATTATAATATCTCAACAAAGCCTAAAAATATAGATTATCTGCATTGCTGCATGTGCTTCATGTCATGCAGTCGGTTCAGAATCATGGTCAAGATGCTGCTTCCCTTCATTCATGAGTTGAATACCATTTCCCAATTTTAAAACGTTGTTGTCTCCTATGTGGGATCGCTTAGTGGTGTACAGGTGGATAAGAGCACTGAATATAGATCCATAGATGTATAGGAGAACTGGTTTAATCAACGCTTGTTTCAAAAAATGTAAATGACGCTGATATGATGTCAGGTGTCACTTACTTTGGCTCAACAGCAAATAGCACTTTCTTTATGGCCAATGGGGACAGGTTTGGTTGTAAAATGCTCCAGGCATCTACCAAAGTATTCTGATCTCTGCTAATCCTTGCCTAGATGGACCAAAATGCTTCAATCATCAAAACTAAAGGACAACCTTTAGAGTCTGATTTAACCCAGTTCGAGATCTTCCGATGAACCTTGAGTAGTGTGCTGACCACGGAGCCTCGATCAACATGGCCGATGCCCGGTGGAGCTGTTTAGGCAGCTATAGAGGAGATTGGCTCTGGCTCTCCCCCTCAGCCGTCACTTACCCAGCCGGACATTGGACATGGTTTGTCCTCGTCTCTCCGCTGTGTTTTCCTCTCCTCCCCCGCCTTCCGACGAGTTGCCGAGGATCTGCTGGCGGCGGAGCGATTTCAGCGGCCGATGACCGGTGGGGTATGCCTGGGTGCCTGGGGAGGGGATCGGCTGGGGATCTCCCCTCCTGGCCGTCCCCAAAGCTCCGGGTTTTGCTGCGGTTGCCTGTCCTCTTGCACCGCCTCCCTAGCGACGACAGAGATGCATGAGTCTTGCTTCTCCTGGTGGGGGTTCAGCGGCGGTGAGTACTGCGGCGCTGCTGACCAGTGCCCCCGAGCTTGTTTTGCTTCTTGAGTTTTGGGGAGGCGCGCCCTCTTGGTCCCCGCTGCTGCCTCCACCTCTCCGGGGCTGTTGCCTGGCGCCCGAATCTGACTTTCCCCTGTCTTTGCGGCATTCTGAATGGAGATGCTGCTGCCCCTGGAGCCCCGGGTGTGTGTACGTCGATGACCCGCTTTGTGATCGGCGGTGTCCTGCCCTCCTCCCTCCGTGGTCATGTGGCTGCCTCCCCCATCCGACCCTGCGTGAAGCCTTCAAGTCTGCTGCCTTGTGGTTTTCGTGTTGGATTTTTGTGTGTTCCGCCATTTTGGGTTGATGCTGTCGGTTCCCATGGCCTGGTTCCTCCATCTTGGCGGTTTCGACCTATCCTCATTGTTGCTGGACTGCTCCTTGTTCGCCTGTCTGTTCTTTTCCTCAAGTCGTCCCCCCCCTTTGGTCTCCTACTCCCCTCCCATCTTATACTATCACCGATTCACAGGATGTTTATGAATGTTGGTCCCCAGCCGGTTTGTATGTCTTTTACTGTGACTGTTTTGTAAGTACTTTCCCTCTTTCCGGTCTGCCTGACCCGATTATGCATTCCTTACCCCTTTTTACCATTCCCCCCCTACCTTCCATGCCCCATTTGACGTGTGTCTTGTCTATGCTATGCGCTAATAACCCATGTTATTGTGTATTCACTGTTTTTCTCCTATGTTATACTCGGCTCCTGTAACTGATGTAATTTTGTAACTTGTAACTCGCTGATCTTCATGTAAAGCGCTCTGATACCTCCGGGTCTAGCCAGCACTATATAATACTCTGCAAATAAATAAAATAAAGTATTGGAGGACGGAGGGCACTCCCTCAGAATAGTAGAGGACATTGCCCCCACTGTCCTACGGGACGCCCGCCCACCAAATCTGAGTTGTCCGCCAGGCCATACAGTTTTTCATTTTTCAAAAAAAAACTTTCAAAGAGGGAGTTTGTTTTTGAAAAATTAAAAACCAATGAACCCCATACTATGGGAGATTTCTCTTATGGTGTGGGGGATGGGAGCATTTTTTTTTATTGTCCATCACCACCAGGTTTTACCTGGCAGAGAGGGACAGCAAGAAAGCCATCCAATTGCCCACTCTAAATTGGGCAGTCGGTCACATGACTAACCTTGGATTTTACGTCTAGCCAAATTTGACTCATTTGCAATATCCTAAACCAAACCAACCCTTTCTTTTATCTTTCCTTCTTGAGATAACAGATTCTTGTTGATTGATTTACCTTTCAGAATGAAGGACACCTTATATATCATAAGTTCATATCACACTAGATAATAAGCTCCAGTTGATGAGATCAAGATGGATGAAAACTAATCTCTTTTGATTTACATGGATTATGATCTGATTTTTTTACTCTTTCCCTATAAGAATAGGTGGAATTAAAAGTTAAAATTGAGAACATTGATTTGTTACTACATATATTAGGTAAAATTTATAATGCCAAGTGAGCACTGATTTCAAAATCCACCACTCAGAAAGATTTAATTAAATTGAAGTGCTCAACAGAAAGAAAGGAAAAGTCAATCAGACACATTTGGTAACAACACCTAAACGTTGAATAAGCAGGAATATCTTCAGGAAAACAACCATTTAGATCTGCTAAGTTGTGTTGAGTTAACAGTAACAGTATTTGTTATGCTTTAGAAGATTAGCTGTTAGGCTGCCCAACTCTCTGAGGTATCTCAAGTGAGGAAATTGTTTCATTAAGAACACTCTCAGTGAGTTTAAATGAGAGCCTAAGATTAACTTCACACAGGAAGTGGAACATTGCTGAGGGGTAATGTGCCCTTAGCTTGTCTAGATCTCTGTCTAAATAACAACTGTAAAGCAAAAACATTTAAACCACCCAAACAACTTTTACAACATACATATCAAAAAACAATACAATGGAAATTCATTGAAACACTTACACATTCATATAAAACCCATACAAAATACAGAAAAGTATTATACATTACTATAAGGCCTACAGCATTAACCCAAAATATACAATGTAATTTAAACTAACAGATAACATACTAAAATAACATTAACTGACAAATACTACCCTAACTAACTCTTAACACCGTCCCCCAAACACTAAACACTTACCTGAACCGGAGAGCAGGACCAGGACACCGCTGCAAAGTCCACAAACAGCCCAAAATGACAAACACAAAGTACAAAATCAAGCAACTGGAAACAAAATTGGTAAAAAAATGGACTTAAAAATCACACATCCCTAAGGAAACAATGGAATGAATAAATGCATATTTATAGTTGATGTATGTAAATTAATATAAATCACGAGAAAATGTTTTAAAATGTAAACTAAATATATTAGAAATACTAAAAAGTAAGTCCTAATAATTTTTACTGTATTTTTTAATGTATAAAAAGTCTAAAAATGAAAATAATATACTAAATTACTTTCATGTTCAAATTGACTGTAAACCATGTTTATGTAAATAACATGCAGAAATATATCTGCATTAACACTCTATTCCATGTAAAATGTTCATTTTTTGTACTACAAAGAAAATATTATTTTGTGGTGCAAATAAAAATTATGTTACAAAAAGGTTGGTGTGAATATTTGACAATATTCTAATGAGTAGGTCTTTAATAATTGTGTATAGATAAAAAATGAAAGATATAATGAATACAAAATGTAAGTAAATTAAAAATATTTTATACCAAAACCTGTTATAATTATGCGCACTACAAAATTACAAATACTGCCAAATTGTAACACTTTTTGGAAGTCAGATTTACTATTCCTACTCTAAGCTAAAGGCCTGACTTAGATCTCGGCGGACGGGTTACTCTGTCACAACAATGAAGGATATCCCGTCCGCTGAAATATGAATCCCATTATGTCCTAGGGGCTTTCTATTTCGGTGGACGGGATATCCATTACCGTTGTGACGGAGTAACCCGTCCGCCAAGATCTAAATGAGGCCCTAAGCCACATTAGGAACAGTATTGGATGTTGGAGAAGTGATATTTACTATTCCCTTACCAAACTTCGTCACATTAAGAAAGAACTGGACTTTGGGGTGATTAGATTTACTATTCCCACTTCAAATGTACCCACTTTGGAGAAACTGTTGAACCTTGGATAGTTCAAATCAACCATTTCTTGGAAAGGTCAGGTATCATATTTCCACTCCAAACTTAGGTCCTGATTATGAGTTTGGTGCAACAGGACCGGCTTGACGCCTTCTCCGTTATGCCAAACCCGCACTGGCCGTATTTCAAGTTGTAAAAGTACAACTCGTAATACAGTCGGCGGTCCTTTGGCCTTTCCCATGGCGGTGCCTTGAAAACAGGCACTGCAATGGGAATGACCAAAAAGTTCCAGCACGGCATGGACGGTGATATCGCAGTCCTTCGTTCATGAGCCGGATCACTTAGAGAGTCACGGAGCAGAGACCACGGTGGCAGCGTACTCGCTGAGGTACCCGTAACGGGGTGCGAACCGGAGATATTGGTCACAATTGAAATTAATATCGAGGATCTGGATTGGGATTGACGGAATCCTCTGAGCATTGTAATAACATAAGATTTTACCATGTATATTGAACGAAGGTCTGCGATCAGCGGTGAAGACTACTAATCTGGCCAGCTGGGACGGAATTAGAACCAGTCGAGAGAACGTTAACACTGAATCTATTAGCCGGATAGCCCTGAAGAAGTCGAAGGGTACTCCCCTGCGACGAAACACGTGTTGGCTGGGCAATTTTCTGAATAAAAGAACAAGAGAACATCAAACAACTGGGATTACTTTAAAGAATTTTGTGTACTCTGTCTCGTGAATCTGTTTTGCATTTACTGTATACTTATTGAAAGTAGAAATAGGAGCAGCGTGTACATAGGCTTGTATACACATGCATCTTGTACCCTAGGGTCTCTTTTGAGGGCTCAGGGCGTTTTCCCTCACCTCTTGCACCGCTTTATTTGTCTTAGTCAAAATCACGCATACTCAGCAGGCGCCATTTCCTCACACAAAAGAACACCCCACCTCTTTAATCTCAACTAATAAGTTTTTGATGAGTTTAATTTTGCACTTGTGGATTTATTTTTATTTATCATGTTTACAAACATGCTCGTGTTTTCATATGAAAGAGTTAAGTGTTTTGTGGGAAAGGTGATGGTGTGACCATGTATTATAAGGAATAAAGTGCCCCCTGGCATACATGATATGGATATTGGAAGTCACTTCAGAGTTCCATAACCTTATAAAGGAACTCGGCCTTCGGCCTTGTTCCTCCATGTGGTTATGCAACTCCTCAGTGACTTGCAATATCCTTATAATGTACGGCAGGTCGTACTTTATCCCTTATATAACGACCTCAGTAGTCCGGCACATGTGGAAACACATGACTGCGATGCCCTTGCTAAAGAAACCGGCACTGGATCACACGAAACCAGAGAACTATCATCCTAAGCCAGTCCTAGTGAAAGCGCTTCAAAAAATAATTAACCGACAACTATCAGAATATCTGGAGTGCCATCAACTACTCCACCCCTTCCAAACAGGTTTTTGGCCCGCTCACAGCACTGAGTCAGCTCTACTTGCGGTGACTGGAGAACATCGCCAAATAGCGGACAAAGGAGGATTTGTGGCACATAAAATATTAGATCTTAGTGCTGGTTTTGACATAGTCTACCACACCATACTGGTTAAGAGACTGAGAAACTGTGGGATCTGTGACAAAGTCTTACTATAGCTTGCGTTGTTTCTGGAAGTACATTTCAGGTGATGCGTGCCCCATTCTCGTCCAGCAAATGTCAGTTGACTTCTGAAGTGCCTCAAGGATCCTCCTCGAGTCCCATCTTATTTAATATTTATGTCCGTCCGTTAGCAGACATTGTTGATTCTTTTGGATTATCCTTGTTCCCATATGCAGATTATAGTTAATTATTTCTCTGACCTCTGTGAATGACCGTGGCCGAGTAAATTTAGAAACTGTGTGACTAGGGTCGCTGACTGGATGCAGCACTAGTGGTTTAGGTTGAATGCCAGTAAAACCGGGCTACTAATCGTAAGTAACCAACCCCTTCTGCGGGGCTCACAGTGGTGGCCAGATGTGTGAGGGGAACCTCCCACCTCTAAGCCTGCCATTAAAAGTCTAGGTGTCTGGATAGACAGTATCAACAGTATAGAGAGTATCTTTTGATCAACAGATTAAGACTGTGACGGTTTGCTGTTTTGGTCTGCTCAGGAAACTCAAAGAAAATCTGTGGCGTTTCCCTCCTTCTTCCAGCGGACCATGACCCAGGCCCTCACAATATCACGCCTAGATTATTGCAGCATCCTCTACCTAGGCAATGCAAAGGCCTTGAGGAGGAGGCTACAACTCATTCAAAATGTGGCAACCAGACTTCTGGGGCATTTACTAAACCGTGATGCAGCCTCCAAGCAGTTGAGTAGCCTGCACTGGCTACCGACTGAAAAACCACCCCATTTCAAGGCACTGTGTGTGATCCATCGTGTCATGAATAATACTGGTCCTCTGTTTCTGAATAATCTCCTTCAGATGTACACCCCGAACAGATCTTTAAGATCTTCCAATCTTAACCTGGTAACGATTCCCCACATGAATCGGTCAAGACAGAGGCCGCTCTTTTCGGCTCCTGCTCCTTGGAACAGCCTTTCTGTGCATCTACCCTCTAACTCAAGTCTCCTGAGCTTTCGTAAGAATTTGAAAACGCTGTTATGTTAATGCTATTTAGTTTAGGTATGTGGTCTAGATTTATAACAGGTTCTTTGCAGTAGCCCTGGGAAACCTCGTGGGCCAGCCATGCCCGTTATAAATCCAATAAATCAATAAACAAATAAATCCGACTGCTTTGAACTCCAAGAAAAATCGGGAAACAAGCCTCTTTAAAAAGGTCTTGCGCTCATATCAAGGTACCATTGGTACGCCCCCTCTCCCCACATGGCCCCACTGCATGCATTCCAAGCACTGCAGGTTCCTAACCTTAAATGTCCTCATATGACCAGAGCATGGATTGGAGCAAATAGAGCGCTATGAAGTACCTTCCTGTCACAAGTTA
Source organism: Calotriton arnoldi (assembly GCA_963921515.1). NCBI lineage: Eukaryota > Metazoa > Chordata > Amphibia > Caudata > Salamandridae > Calotriton > Calotriton arnoldi. The sequence goes on along the minus strand of CAWUFW010000309.1, from coordinate 4,744,525 downwards.
GTGCTATACAAGATAAATAAATACACAAATAACAATAACTTATCAGCAGTATTCGACATTGTCCCTGCTAGGCATGGAGGTCTTCCTGCAGCACTTACTTTCAAGCCCACCACCCTACTGCGGAGTGGGCTTGAACGAAGGGGTCCTCTATGGGAGTCCTACTGAGCAAAGGGGTCGTTTATTACATTCAGCTGCAAAGACAGGCCTGGGCATTATTGCACGAAGCGCAAGCATCCCGGTGACGATCACCTCTCCCCTGGTTTAATACCATCAGCCTTTACATGGCTTCGTAATGATGTCAGTGGTGACCTGTGATAAGAAAGTGACATGCCTTGAAACGATGCTTGCTTGCATCAGTCCTTTCCTGTGATCATAACACATTATAACAATCTGTAGGCATGCTCGCATCTGCCTATAACAATATATAAACTGATGGTGCCTGGTACTCCGTTGCATCGGCGGTGTCAGCTCCTATAATAACTCATTTCATTTCCATATCTGCAAATGGGTGATTAAATAAAACCTGAGGCCACCACCACTGTGCGTCCTCTGCCCACCACTGGGCAACAGGGTGAAATGGTGCGTCGCACGCGGAAGTCATTCCGTTATTGCGCTTGAGTAATGTGTTTGCCTAGTTTCCATAAATGGGCACGAGGCCGCTGAAGGGGATTGTTAATGCCACTCACATGAACAGGCACAGGAAGCCCGGCCCCCGGCCGGAGGGCACCAGAGGAGTTCTGCTGGGACAAACAGCGTGCCATCTGCTCAGCTCATAGGCACTCTTCTTACTCAGCAAGAGCAAGATACGGTCACATTGGGAATCAGAACTAACAAGCATTTGCAATGCAATATGACTCGCATTTACGCGAGACCTATTGCATTGCATCACCGGACAATGGGAGGGAGGGTGGGGGCACGGGCACGGACAACGGGAGTGCTGGCGGGGGAGAAGGGGGCACAAAGGAGTGCTCACAGTCCACGTACGGTGTAACACTCGAAGTAAAGGGGCCAGTAGCCATGGGAGGTGACAAATGCCGACATAGCCGTCATAGGGAGGGACTAACAAGCCTCAAAATGAATCAGAAGATAGCATTTACGGAGGACAAAGACACAAGCCAATGAAAAAGATGGGCGGAGAGTGGGCGGAGATTCCACAAAGCTTCCACTCCGTACTGAATACTGCATGCCTCGCAAAGCGAGCAGCGCATGCGTGCTGCCGCTATAGGCTCGACCTAAATAGAGGGTTCAATGAAGCATAAATGCAGATCACAGATGCAAACTAAAACAAAATAGTAAAAAATAACTACATTTTAAGTTATTAAAAATAATATAAACTATAAACTAATTCACACCTAGACTAAAAATATATTTATTTCAGAAATAAAACTATCATTTGTAAATAAAAATGATCTTTCCAAATATTTTAAAATCCCCAAATATTTTTAACAAATTTACAAAAAATGAATCTTAAAAAATGTATAAAACAAACAAGTAAAATATTGGTATAGGATAATAATTAAATACAATTTTCAAAATGTAACTTTACAACTTAAAGCTGAATTTATCAAAAAAGGATATACATTCATATTATTAAAAATAAATTAAACTGTATTCAAATATGAAACATATCTCAAATGTAATATTTACAACAGCAATAAAAAAACTAAGTTAATTATCCTAATAAAATAAAACAAAACCTAGAAAATCCAGATAAAGTACTAAAAATATTTATCAAAGCAAGATATAATATAAACACTTGACCTAGAATTTTTTAACTTGTCTAAAATTATCAAACATATTTTTTAAAACATGTAAAAAATGTAAAATATATATATTTTTTTAAAATATCAGAAATTAATTTACATTCTTTTTTCCAATACAACACATATAAAATACAAAATTACTCCTCACCATATTACCTTCCAAGCCCTAAATCCTGCCCCTAAAATCATATTACAAAATATAACATAAAATAAATATAAAATATTTTAAAAACAATAAAGGCATATACTAAATACACATAAAGCAACAATACACATTGCAACAATATTAAACACAACAATATTTTTAACAACAATATTAAAAGAAACTTAAAAAAACAATATTCTTACCTGGAAAATTCGAGAAATTCGAGAAGAAAATTGCATCTCACGGTTTTCTCTGTATCAGTTCAGGTGTTGCAATAGCAGCAAAACTAGATGGATGCACACATGGGAACCTTGAGACGTAACTGTTCCCTCGTGCATCAAGCTAAGGTATGCATAAGGCAAAACAAGGAATGCTTGTACAAACCAAGAGATAGAGGGAATTCAACGCAAAACATCATGGGTGCATGACCCAATGTGGAAGCCGTTTTGCAGGAACAAGAAGTACTGCATTACAGAAAAGAATATGAGAGATATGATAAGCAAATATAAAGCAAATTAAATGATGCACAATTTCTCAAATACGTTTGGAGGTGAGAATTGCCCACAAAGACATTATAGATTAACTCTTTAAAGGGAACAGACATAGGGCCCGATTTCGATGTCAGACGGACCTGAGTCCGTCCGACATCAATTCGGTACTGGGACCTACCGACCTCCTATTGGCGGTCCAAACCCACCAATCAGGATGCGACTGAACACTGTTTGGTCGTACTCCTATTCTTCACAATGGGAGCATGCATTCCGACCGTAATGCATGCTCTCATTGTAAAGAGAAGAGGTGCAGTTCATCCCTGCACCCCGTGGCAGGCACCTTCAGGTGCCTGCCACGGGGTGCAGGGATCAACAGGGTGGCACCATAGGTGCCCCCTCGGCCTCCAACCGGAGCTGTGCACCCATGGGGCCCTGCTGGGGGCCCACAAAGTCGACTTCCGACAGCCTTTCTGTGTAGGAAAGGCCATCACAGAAAGGCTGTCGGAATCTGACATTGTAATCCCTCAGGTAGAAAGAGCCGCCCTTGGGATTACTGGAGGCTTTCTGAATGGCAGACAGGCTCTCCGAGCCCCTCGGAAGCCATTCGGAAATCCAGTTCGGATTCCTTTCCGACCAACTGCATCCAAATGGGTCGGTCGGAAATTAATCTGAACAGCTGATTACGATGCCGTAGGATTGGCTCCAACCGAACTATTTTAAACTGTATTGTTAATACAATGTCTCCTTCATACTTATAGGAAACCATTACCCAATACAAGAAAGATGTGTGCCTTACAAACTTTAAATCTTTCACCACCACAGCCCTTCACCACAGCCCATATTTCATATATCTATGTATATAAGTATATATATATATAGATACATGTATACACACTTTTGAGGAGGATGAATGAATGCTAGAAAGAAAGAAAAGATTTTGTCGCATTCTTATTCTTTAGGTTGCGGAACTTTAAAGGTTTATAATCGAATGGAGAAAAAAGAGACCAGCTCATCAAGGCGATGTATTGTATTTACAAACCCCCAATGAGGATTAAGATGTATTCGACTTGACCCAAGTTTGTATTGCAATAGATCAATAGTATTTTTCAGCAGAAACAATTAAAGTTTCAGAGCAGAGATGACTATGTATCAGCACTTAATAAACTAGCAATCACGTCCCATTTGGAAATCTACGATGAGTTGATAAGAAACCAGATCATAATGCATGTGAATAATTCTAACATTCAAGATAAATAGAACAGAGAGTCAGGTTTAAATCATGTGATTGCTATAGTCCAAAAGGCTAACCGTGCAAGGGCAATACTGGATAAGCATAATCTGGAAAATAAGAACGTAATCTAGAAAAAGAAGAAAGGCAAGGAGCAAAACAGGATGGGTACACAAAAATTTATCAAAAAGACTAATTATTATGAAGAGAAAACGTGAGACGTAAATGAAAAAAATAGATATTTGGATTAGGATAGTGATGCATAAGACTTGGAGCCTGGTGTACAAAGCACTTTAACTGGCGCAAATGCTCCATTTCAGTGTTTGCAACCATTAAAATCCTTTTTATTATGTACTAATCCCATTTTAGGAGACCACTGCCAACTCTTAAACAAATAAGAAAAGTTAACTTTTAAAATGTAGTCCCATTTCCTTTAATGTGAATGTGCTGCATTTTTAAAAAGCATTTGCTTTATTAAAAAGCAATCACAGACATTGTGCTCCACTGTGGCAGGAGCCTACCAGCCCTGCGATTTCCTACAATCATAATGAGTCGCAGTTTGCAACCTATCTTATGAATATCCATGAGGCAGGTCGGATTCTGACCCACTACGATTCAGATTTTAAAGACCTGACCGATTAGTACATAGGTCGGTTCTTAAAAATCTTAACTGGTCGCAAAAATACTGGGCGCAATTTGTGACCACTATCTTACGACCAGATATTCAGCCTGATTTAGAGTTTGGCAGATAGGGTATTCTGTCACAAACATGGCAAGTGTCCCGTCTGCATTGTTACAAGTGCATTATAGTCTGTGACATAGTAATAGAGTGGATGGGATGTCTGCCCCATTTGACAGTAATCTGTCCTCCAAGCTCTAAATCTAATACTATTAGTATTTTAAACGAACGGGAGGACTGACTCTCCAATACTGTTTTGCAGCTTTTGCTGATTACTACAGCAGGCTAATCTGAATTTGAGGTCCGCATAATTATGATACTATTGATCCAGCGGTGTACTAACAACAGATACTCTACTACCATATACTCACCTGGGCCCATAAACACTTACACAGATCCAAGTAGACCGCTGGGTTTAGTTTATATTTTCCTTATTCAGGATTAGTTATTTCTCATTCCTAACTAACCTTTCACTGATCAAAAAGTTCTTTCCTCTGGTCAATGGACCATTAGTTGAACTAGTTGATGGTGATAATTAACATAACTTATTAACTATTCTTTAATTAATGGAAATAACCACAAACTCGGGAAGTTTTAAAATCTTTATCTAAATTAAGTGAATGTGAACCATTTCAAATTACAGTACAAACACCCTCATTCGTAGGATTGCAAATCAAATCTTTCATTAAGGAAATATTTCAGACACATACAATAACTATATCCGGAAAGGAGAGGACAGAGAGAGAAGATCATCTACAAATACCATGAATTTATAGTTACCAAGGATGGTGTGAAGACCAAACCCTCTGGCCAAAGGGCGGGTAAGGGTCCCCCGGGATAGATCAGGAGACAAAGACTTCAGGACAGGCATCAGGACAGGATACTTAACCTCTCTAAAATACTGACGACTGCGTCGCACCCCTCTCTGACTCTCTCTTCCTCCTCGAGTTTCTTCTGCGATCTTCTTGTCTAACCCAATTAATTAAAGATAGATAGTTCTGCATTCAGAGTCTTCATCAGCATCTCACAGCGTCCCTTTCAGCATCAGCACCACCCACATCACCGACAGCATCCCGAGCTCTCGACTTCCAACATCGATGATGACCCCTCTTCTGCTCACTAACTAACTAAAGCTACCTCAGTTATACCTTTCGTTGACCATGGACCACCCACTAAAGTTTCAATATCGCAAAAATATGTATTCTGATTGGTCAGGCAAGGGGGGATTATCATCACACCATTCTTACATATTACTTATTTCTATTGAACTATTGTACGAAAACCCATCCCCTTAAACTTTATTCCTCCCTTCCGTTCCCATACATATCCAAACTTTATTAGATACAATTATTTCAACATTGTTAATACAAGTCTTCTTGCATGAACTCTTCACACTCTGTTCACAGGGCACGTCATTCTTGTCCTTGAACGGCTGTCAAAATGCTTGGTCATCCCTCTGGGTCAGCTCTCATGTAGGCATGCGCAAACTTTAATCAGTCGGCTCAATTCAGACAAACGTGAAAGGCCCAAATGCGCACTAATAATAAAGTCAAAAGAAGAAATGTTACTTTCACAAATAAATGGTTTCACTGTATACCACCCCTCTCTACTCTAACCCTCTTTACTTATTAATTCTTTGCTGGTTTTCATTTCGGCTAAGCAGATGCCATGCACGTGAGTCTTCAAGACTCCACTTTAATGCCTTCTGCACATGCGCTAGAATTTCCCTCCAAGCATTAGTACCGTCATACTACGTAGACGCAGTTGACGCATGCGCGGTAAAGATTTCCCAGTTAGAGCGATTTTAGTCCTTCGTTCATATTGTTAGCGTTAGTAAAACACATATGCAAGCTTCTCTAACCCGTGTGTTTTCTGTATTTGCGTGTTATTATTTACAAGACGTTGTTAGTAATTCGTTAGCGGGTTAAACGAGAGGATTGCTTCCGAGCAAGTCTCCTTTACGAGTCCTTGCTCCATCACTATTATATTTAGGAAAATGATTAATGAAGTTGCGTCAGATATCCATTGTGTCTTAAAACTCCAAAAGAGTACAATGTTAAAAAACTGTAAATATTCTTCAAGCAAAAAGAGTAATTCTTTAAATATTTTTAATTTCCATGTGTGTTAGACGAGTGATTCTGCAATGTTTTTCTCTTTTTAACAAATACTGAAGTCAAATGGTGGAATGAAAATGGTTTTGTCATGCATGCAGATTTTCTTTTAAACAAGAATTGGAAGCCTCAACAATGGCAATACCAAGGAATGCTCGAAAAGCTTGTTCTGGATGGCCTAGGCCCAACTTATCAGAGTTATAGATAAGTCTACGATTGATAAGCTATATGAGGCAGAACCGATTCTTCAATTTTGTTTCAAAGAAGCAATAAAGGGAATTAGAATCTGGTATACATTTTCACAAAGAATTACTTGCCTTAAGACCACTGAGAAAAATATCAAAAAATAGGCTAACTTGACAGGAATAGCAATGACAGAACAGATATGGTACCAAAGTAATATTTTTAAGCTTACAGCACTCAGAAGAGTGAATTTTCATTGCATGCATTTTTATAGTATGTGGCTGTTAAACTTGACACAAGATTTTCTTCATAACATAGGAGCAAGGTACCCTAGGTGTTTAGAGAGGGTACCGGTGGATTGGTTGCATATGTCTTGGTCTAGTCCCCATTTCAGGCAATACTGGAATAACATTTTCAGTTATATTAAGCCAGAGCACATGTAACTATCAACCAACATCCTGTGATTACCTTATTGGGCTGTTTACCCTCAAAGAGAAGGCTCAGTAACATATATGTCAAAATCACTGCAATGACTGTAGCTGGATCAGCGGAAATCTTTCAAGCCTCTGGTTTTCTATGACTGACTGAAGAAGAAGGCTAAAGTCAAGGTAAGAGAGAATATTCATGTAGCGCATATGGAGAAGGGCAAAGTATAGACACATACAGGATTCATTTTTGGGACAAGTATAAAAAGATTACTAATCATGATTGTTTCTGCCAATATATATGCCGAACTGTGAATTTCTAGTTGTAAAATTTCTATGAATGAAGATTGACATTTCGAAGTATGTATAGATATCATCCAAAAATTAATTAAGAAAAGTAAAGACATAATTCATTTGTTTTTCCTCGATCTCTTTCTTCCTGCCACTTATGACTACTCCCAATTTGTATAGGCTCCTCTGATGGAATAGTAGGAATTGCTTCTGAACAACTGATGGATATCCAACGAAGAAGTGTAGTTCTCTCGGACATCTTGTGTGTTTTGCATTTCACCCTATGTGGGAAGGGTATGCCCAGACGTGGGTCCCGTGCTTACTACGCCACTGGAGTCAAGCTATCCTGGCTGATGAAGGCTGATAGCCTGAAACCGGTCCTAGGATGCTTGATTCCGGTCCAGGGAAGACATGGCTTGGCAGTTCGGTCTGGACTGTTCCCATGAGGCACAGGGTCAAGACTGATTTGCATATGGCTATGTCTGAACTGGGGTGGCGTGGTGAAGCAAAATAACGATGGATTAAACCCAGATCTGTGACTGGGGGTGAATGTTTGCCAATGTGCAGCATTCCGTCCATCATCTTGTGTGTTTTGCATTTCACCCTATGTGGGAAGGGTATGCCCAGACGTGGGTCCCGTGCTTACTACGCCACTGGAGTCAAGCTATCCTGGCTGATGAAGGCTGATAGCCTGAAACCGGTCCTAGGATGCTTGATTCCGGTCCAGGGAAGACATGGCTTGGCAGTTCGGTCTGGACTGTTCCCATGAGGCACAGGGTCAAGACTGATTTGCATATGGCTATGTCTGAACTGGGGTGGCGTGGTGAAGCAAAATAACGATGGATTAAACCCAGATCTGTGACTGTGGGTGAATGTTTGCCAATGTGCAGCATTCCGTCCATCATCTTGTGTGTTTTGCATTTCACCCTATGTGGGAAGGGTATGCCCAGACGTGGGTCCCGTGCTTACTACGCCACTGGAGTCAAGCTATCCTGGCTGATGAAGGCTGATAGCCTGAAACCGGTCCTAGGATGCTTGATTCCGGTCCAGGGAAGACATGGCTTGGCAGTTCGGTCTGGACTGTTCCCATGAGGCACAGGGTCAAGACTGATTTGCATATGGCTATGTCTGAACTGGGGTGGCGTGGTGAAGCAAAATAACGATGGATTAAACCCAGATCTGTGACTGGGGGTGAATGTTTGCCAATGTGCAGCATTCCGTCCATCATCTTGTGTGTTTTGCATTTCACCCTATGTGGGAAGGGTATGCCCAGACGTGGGTCCCGTGCTTACTACGCCACTGGAGTCAAGCTATCCTGGCTGATGAAGGCTGATAGCCTGAAACCGGTCCTAGGATGCTTGATTCCGGTCCAGGGAAGACATGGCTTGGCAGTTCGGTCTGGACTGTTCCCATGAGGCACAGGGTCAAGACTGATTTGCATATGGCTATGTCTGAACTGGGGTGGCGTGGTGAAGCAAAATAACGATGGATTAAACCCAGATCTGTGACTGGGGGTGAATGTTTGCCAATGTGCAGCATTCCGTCCATCATCTTGTGTGTTTTGTAGTTCTCTCGGACCGACTTTATTTTTGCTGATGATCAATTTGTAGAACCAAGACAATCAGTTCATTGCTAGTAGTCGGATGGTTTACCACCAAAGAATGTGCATTCTTAGAATCCTCACTCAGACCATGATAAAATCTTGCGGCTGCGGCCTCTTCAGTCAAGACTGATTCAGATTTTAACTGTCTAAAATGATTAATATAACTTTTGTGCCCTGTCACACAGTCAAAAGACCAGAAGTTTGTGCTGCCCGAGTGGTTTGTCTGACCAAAAACTGCCTTGAACTGCTTAATGAACACTTTGCACTGCTGTAACCAAGGGCTTTGATTTGAAATGAGTGACGTTGATCAGACTACAACATTCTTGATGGGATAGGACAAAATAAAGGAGAGTTCAGCAAAATGGTTAGAAACTTACATAGGGCGTAACAAAAAATGATAGCTGCATTTTGCTAGAAATTACTGCTGTAAATATTTCCGTGGAGCTTTCGAGGGGTAACATTCCATGGCATGGGGTTTTGAGGCGCAGGAACAATTTCTCCATTGTTGCCAGTGGAGAATGCCTATTAAGTAGACATCCTAGGCTCCCCAGAAGCTTGAGAAATTTGTTTAGAACAACCCAGTAAATAGGTTTGTTGATTTCATACAGCAGCATAGCATATAGCTACATATATACGTATGTGAATTGAGTTGATAATACAGTATTTTTTGAATAGTTAAAAGTATTTGCATAAAAATGGAAGGGCGATGGGAACCTAAACCAGAGACACAAGCAGGAAGTTGGTACATACGGATGGAGTTTTCACTTGTAAGATATCAACTTTGGAAACTCAGCAGTAGTAAAAATAAGATGTCAGCGCTGGTTCAGGTACTCACCACAACACCAGAGACATCCTAGGGTCATCGTCACCAGCTTGTATCCTTTGTGGTGTAAAATACCTTCATCTTCAGTAGAAGGTTGGTGCTTTTGATTCCTAGGGGTAGTCTATCTATCAGCATGGAAACATCAATGTAAGGATCACATGTACCTTTCTTTACAAATTCACGTTTTCCCGTTATAAAATGGCAGTGTCTGTACACAAGGAAATCCACTTCCTCCCACACCAAATTGAAGGAACTTCCAGGTCAAGACTGGAAGAGCAAGTATAAATGGCAGGTTGAAGAACCGCTCAGTACTTGGTAATTGTGTGTCTTGCTGGGTTCTTCTGTCTGCTATCTCAGTTTACACCTGGCCTTCTCTGCATTTCCTCTTTTTTTTTATTTAGCCGTTCCCTCAGTTTCCCTGGAGCTTGTGTATTAGGTGTCCTCCTGCTGTGTCTTGCTCATTGACCCTCCTTGAGTTCACTCTTCCCTGGCAATCCCTCCTGTGGAGCCTAATTATGATCACACTGTAAGTGAGGACCTCTTCTAGCCTGCAGCGGCGAGTGAAGGTTTGTCTCTGTTGTCATTGATATTCATGCCTAGTACCTTTGATTTCTGATAAGTCATACCTTATTTTAAAGTACCTTATTTTGTTATCAAGATGCTGTAGTGCCTGAGGGGCCTTAGGGACTGTTCCACCAAGATCAGCGTTTCTCTCTTTCCTACCCCTCTTTACGTGATTCCCCCGAGTCAGGTGTTCAATGCTTCTTATGTTAGCACCAGACATCCAGGCTTAAGGGTGGCAAGGGACTAGCTCCGGGCATCCACCACCTCCTGAATTCCTGAGAGAAGAACTAAGTCCACAGAAACAACCACAAAAATATCCAGAATCAACGTCCAAGATGCCACTAATAGTCAGTAACCAAGGGAATCGAATGAGGAAAAACACAAAAAGTGAGGGATGTGGGACCGATGGATGCACTGGTTGACAAATTGAAAGCCACACAATACAGGAAGTTGCCAGGCACCAACACAAGGGAATTTGAAACATCTTTTTTATTGATAACTCTCAGTACAATTTCTTACACAATTATACAGTAAACATGAACCCCTTTCTTTTCCTCACGTCCATGCAGCATATTCTTCATATTTTCACAACCCTGCATCAGCTTTTGTTGTTGTTCCCTTGAGAGACTGCACTCCTTATCTTCATATACATTCTATGCCCGCCTTAACCGTCCCTTGTGATGTATATAGTATTTTAAATTCCTCTGTGTGTATTCCACCTCCCACATATTTTGTCCCATTTCCGTGAGCACCCTCTAGCTGCATAGGTTACCTTCTCGGCCCCTGAGCACCAGTCTAAAACTCAAGGGAATTTGCATCATAATAAGCACTGTTGGCTACAATGTCCTGAATGTCCCACCCTTTGACCTCTAGAGTGCCTAGTTTTACCAGTGCCAGGGTGGTGGTGTAAACATTGATTGAGTTGGTAAACAGAAACTCTTGCTTTTCATGTAATAGTTTTTTCTTTCTTGAATCAGACCATCAACCTGAATAGATACTGTCTCCAAGTCTTGAAATATGGCAAGTCTGGCCACTCTTGACAGTTCGTTTTTAGTTTGTTCTTCCCTCCCTTTTCGATGATTGTGTACAAAACTGACTCCTGCCAATCTGAATCTCTGCTAAATCTGTATAATGGGTAACACAAATCTGAATTTCCATAGACCCTTTGATGAAGCAAGGTTTCATAAATGAAACTTGCTTGTACGCAATCCTCCTCATGGTATTAATTTATTAAAATTGTATTGTTAATACTAACCTTTGCATACACTACACAAAGGGGAGAGACGCTTGCATATGTGTTTTACTAAAGAATAACGCTTGTCCGTAATCCAAAATGGCCGCTAAAGCGCGGGAACCTCTCTGCGCATGTCGCAACCTGATCACATGGTGTGACGTCTTTCTTTGCTTGGTGGGAAACTTCTGCTTCTGCGCAGTGTGCATTAAAATGGCTGCTTGATGTTTTCACATGCTTCAGCTTGCTCTCATGTCATTACTAAATTGTCGTTTCCTAACGCTACTAATGCGGGATAGTATATATAAATAAATGGGAATAGAATAGAAATAGTGGGTATACAGTGAAACATTTTATTTGTGATTTTAATATTTTCTTTTTGCACTTTTTATTAGTTCGTAAACTTGGGCCTGGGTTGGTGACTTGTAACTCGAGAGACGATGGTTCTGCGCATGTATCCTGTGTGCCTGCCAAGTGAAGTCAACTTGGACGTCTCCCAAGGCCATGACCCATTGGCCGAAGATGCTGTACTTCCTGTGAACAAAATGATACTTTTCCCCTGTAAAATGTATAACATTTGTCATGAGACGGGTGGGAAATAAAGCGAATGTGTTAATTTGAAGGGGAGGGAACGTAAAGACAATAGGCTTTACAATTTAGGACAAATCAATATGGTGCGACAATCCACCCCCTGTCCCTGTCCAATCAGAAGTAGTGGCCCCATATTTTAGCAACATTAAGGGGAGGTACATGGGCATAGAAGGGTATAATAGATATAGAATTAGCTAATTAGTTAGCTTCTAGCTCCGACCACAGCACGCACAAGAAGAGCTCCAGACCACTAAGCTGATCGATTGCAGACTGAATCCCTGTCCTGAAGAGGTCCTGAGGAGGGGGCGACGGAGTCCATTAGAAGGAAGGCAAGGGAGAAATCGAGAGAAATTGAGTATCAGAGAGGGAACGACGCAGGCGTCGTTGTAGAGAGGTCACCGGTCCTGTCCTGATCCCGGAGGAAGTCTTTGCTCTTCATCCTTCCTGGGTCCTATCTTTTCATCTGCTTGGCTAAGGGGTTTGGTTCTCGCACTTAGGTAAATATAATGCAACCTTTAGTTGCGCTGCTGTCTCTATCTTCTTCTCTTCTTTAAACACCGTCATTGATTAGCAATAATCATTTCTATGCTGAATATTGGGTATTTCGATTAAGTACCATGTGGCTTTGTATTTTACTCTGCTAAATCTTTAGATAAACATTTTAAAACTTCGTGACTCAGTGATTATTTCAGAATTTTGTATTATAATGAATGTCACTCATTTTAAACTTCCCAATTAGCAAAGGATTCATCGGTAAGTCATTACTCTTCAATCAGAAGGTAATTGGTAGCAGGGATTTTTGATAAGAGTAACAACTGATAAACCCAGCGTAAGTATTAGCGTAGTGTGAATGTGTGGGCCCAAGTGAGTATATGGTGTATGAATGCTGTTTGCTAATATCGCGCTGGATCAGTTTTCTGGTAAGCAGAGGACGGTTATGGTTACTTTTTGTTAATTGGGTAATGAGAATTTTTATGTGTATTTTTATGAACTAACATCCGCTTAAAATTTTGAGTTTTGTTTTATGTTGTCCAGAATACCCCGGGGTAAAAAGAATAGCGGGTGGCAAGTGGAAGCCATACTGCAGTGAGGTTATCTCTCAGGCAGAATTAGTACTGAGAAGTTAAGCAGGACTTTCAGTACTCGTTAGGGATTCTATGCGTGTGAATAATAGCAAAAGAGTACGCTGGTAAAAATTTGATGTTATATCACCTAGAAAGGGTAACATTGGAGAAGTAACAGGTACTTCTGGAGCTTGTGTGAAGAGTAGACGGAAGTGTTTTACTCGTAGTGTATGTTTAGTAAACGGAAAGGTTTTACTAAAGTGGGGAAGAAACTATCTTTTTCGAATTTTAGAGAAACTGGCACGATAGCGAATGTTTTATGTTGTTACTGAAATTTAATTAAGATTTATAGAGAAAATAAGTTTGCGTAAATTTTTGTAAAGGGAGGGTCAGTTGCCGGAGAGGGAGCTGACGTCACAAAAACGCCACGCTGAGATTGGTTGAATCAGCGGGTGTGGAAAAACCCTTGTAAAGGAGGGGTTAGTAGTCAGGAGTAGTACTGACGTCACAGTTGCCGCGCTGGGATTGGTTAAACCAGCAAGGACAGGAAAGAGCGGAATGTAAAGGAGGGGTTGACAGAGAAACGTCACAAAAAGGCCGCGCAAGGATTGGTTCGGAAATAAAAGGTAGCAGACATTTGATTGGTTGAGAATTTAGAAGCAAAATTCTTAGTGGATAAAGATTGCATGTTAAAACGCGATCCGACTTTAACAGGAACTCTCCGGATAGGAGATTCCTAGGTTTTGCAGAATATAATTTTGTACACCAAAGATTAGATAGAATGTACGGAGAAAGGAGAAAAATGTCATTCTTACAAAAGATTAAGAATTATTTTAAAAAGGACAAACCAATCAAAACTAGAGAAGGAATTATTATTCCACCAGCTAAAACGCCCGCTTCATTTATGATGATGGAGAGAGGTTATCATACTTGTGTATGGATGGAGAATTGGATAGAATATACCAAAAATGATGGAGTATTAGCATTTCCCGAGAATGGTACCTTCAATGAAAGAATTCTTCAAAACTTGAGATTGAGGATGAATGACTTAGAACCCAGACCTAGATTAACCCAATACGAAGCTCTAGAAGAATGGGAAACCGAGGCATTTGAGCGTGATCGACCTCGGAGTAATAGGAGTTATCCAGGATTTTTTCCCAGATATCAACGTGAGTCTAGGGATGGTCAGATGAAACAATGGAGAAGGGCAATGATTACAGAAGGATTATATCCATTGTTCTCAGCAGAGGAGAAATTAGGAAGTAAGTACACAGAAAAGACAAAACATTTAATGAGAAATGAGGAGTCTGAAGACGAATTTATGGAGGAAATGTTAAGAAACCCCCACCATATCAGGAAGGGACAAGTGGATGCACCCCAAGTGCACCACCGAAAACTCCATTAGTGCCACAGGTAATGCATGAATTCACCACGAGTAGAATACTTCATGACAAAGAAAAAGAAGCCCTAGAAAAGACCAGAGCAGAATTAATACAGAAAATAACCCAGATAAAAGTACATCCTGATTCATTGACCATACCAGTAACAATTGGTCCAGTAGTTCCATTATATGGTACTCAGGGAAGCTGTCCTCCACCGATACTTGCACCTACTCCTGTGAATAATTCCAAACCTGAAGCTCCAGTTATAATTGAGGATCAATTGACCCTTGCCAGGTAGGTCGCTCCCCCACCACACAGCTCCGCCTGTGCTGTCCGCCCGCTGCTGCTGCTGGTAAGCTCGCCCCTCCGCTTGTGGCCTCGGTGCCCGTATTCCTTGCTTTCTGTCTCTCCATTTTTCCTTCTGTGCCCCTCGCTGCCCCATTGTACTGTGCCCGTATCTCTCTGTTTGTTTTCTCTCCCCATTTTTCCTTCTGTGCCCCTCGCTGCCCCATTGTACTGTGCCCGTATTTCTCTGTCTGTTTTCTCTCCCCATTTTTCCTTCTGTGCCCCTCGCTGCCCCATTGTACTGTGACCGTATTTCTCTGTTTGTTTTCTCTCCCCATTTTTCCTTCTGTGCCCCTCGCTGCCCCATTGTACTGTGACTGTATTTCTCTGTTTGTTTTCTCTCCCCATTTTTCCTTCTGGGCCCCTCGCTGCCCCATTGTACTGTGACCGTATTTCTCTGTTTGTTTTCTCTCCCCATTTTTCCTTCTGTGCCCCTCGCTGCCCCATTGTACTGTGACCGTATTTCTCTGTTTGTCTTCTCTCCCCATTTTTCCTTCTGTGCCCCTCGCTGCCCCATTGTACTGTGACCGTATTTCTCTGTTTGTTTTCTCTCCCCATTTTTCCTTCTGTGCCCCTCGCTGCCCCATTGTACTGTGCTCGTATCTCTGTTTGTTTTCTCTCCCCATTTTTCCTTCTGTGCTTCTCGCTGCCCCAGTGTACTGTGCCCGTATTTCTCTGTTTGTTTTTCTCTCCCCATTTTTCCTTCTGTGCCCCTCGCTGCCCCATTGTACTGTGACCGTATTTCTCTGTTTGTCTTCTCTCCCCATTTTTCCTTCTGTGCCCCTCGCTGCCCCATTGTACTGTGACCGTATTTCTCTGTTTGTTTTCTCTCCCCATTTTTCCTTCTGTGCCCCTCGCTGCCCCATTGTACTGTGACCGTATTTCTCTGTTTGTTTTCTCTCCCCATTTTTCCTTCTGTGCCCCTCGCTGCCCCATTGTACTGTGCCCGTATTTCTCTGTCTGTTTTCTCTCCCCATTTTTCCTTCTGTGCCCCTCGCTGCCCCATTGTACTGTGCCCGTATTTCTCTGTTTGTTTTCTCTCCCCATTTTTCCTTCTGTGCCCCTCGCTGCCCCATTGTACTGTGCCCGTATTTCTCTGTCTGTTTTCTCTCCCCATTTTTCCTTCTGTGCCCCCGCTGCCTCTCCATTCCCGCCGCTGCGTCCCCTGCGGCCCCGCCCCCCTGACAGCCCACTCGCTGCCCCTGCCTCCCGCCTCCCAGCTGCTCCTCCCTCCCACCTCCCCATATATGGCGGCCGCTGTGCGGCCGTGCCGCTGGCGCGCCAAAGGCGCGCCTAAGGCAAGCCCGTCTGCGCCCGTCCGCGACTGGACCGCGCCCAGCGCCAGAACCCCTGGACCGCGCGCCCCCCGCTCCAGCCTCGAGGACCGACGCCGATACGATGCCACCACACTCCACGCCCTCAACCCCGGACGGACGCACAACTGCTTCAAGGCCGCCCCGAAACGCACCCATGGTCCCTTCAGCTGCCGGAACTGCAGCTACACCAGCCTCAGAGCCACCGAGGCGCCCGCCAAGAAGGACCTCAACCACCTCCGGTGCATCCTACTGAACACCCGCTCCGCACGCAAACACGCTGTCGAGCTCTGGGACCTGCTCGACACATCATCACCAGACGTCGCCTTCCTGACAGAGACCTGGATGAACGACTCCTCCGCCCCGACATCGCCATAGCCATCCCAGACGGCTATAAGATCACCCGCAGAGACCGCATCAACGCAGTAGGAGGAGGAATCGCCATCGTCCACAAGAACACCATCAGGGTCTCGACCAGCACCGACGACACTCTCAGCACCGCCGAACACATGCACTTCCAGATCCACACGGACCCCAACACCACCCTTAGAGGCACCCTCGTCTACAGACCCCCTGGGCTCCCGACCCCAGTTCAGCGACTCCATCGCCGACTTCATCAGCACGCACGCCCTGACCTCTACCGACTACATCCTCCTCGGAGACTTGAACTTTCACCTGGAGAACAACAACGACAGCAACTCCACCACCATGATCGACAGCCTCGCCAACCTCGGCCTGAGCCAGCTCGTCACAACACCGACCCACTGCGCTGGCCACACGCTTGACCCCATCTTCTCCTCAAGCTCCCACGTCTCCTTCAGCCACACCACGGAACTCCTCTGGACCGACCACCGCTGCATCCATTTCACCTTCCAGAAACCCACCACACACCACCGCACCCAACAGATCCCACGCCGCTGCTGGAGCAAAGTCACCGAAGACCAACTCCGGGCAACCCTCGCTCTCAGCCCTCCCTCCGACCCATCCAACACCGACGACGCTGCCTGCAACCTCAGACGATGGATGGACGACTGTGCCAACACCCTCGCCCCGCTGAAAAAGCTCACCTACAGCGACACCACCAAAAGAGCCAGCTGGTTCACCCCGGAACTCCTAGCTTCCAAGCGTACCTGCCGGAAACTAGAGAAGAAATGGCACAGCGATAAGACACCGGACAGCCACACAGCCCACAAAGACGCCATCCGTAACCACCACCACCTCATCAGGTCCGCCAAGAGAATCTCCTTCAAAGACCGCCTCGACAACAACGCACACAACAGCAAGGAGCTTTTCAACATCGTGAAGGAACTCTCCAATCCCAGCTCCAACACCAACGACATCCCGCCGTCGCAACCCCTGTGCGATTCCCTCGCCACCTTCTTTCACCGCAAGATCGCCGACATCCACGACAGCTTCAACACCCAGACAACCCCAACTAAGATCGATACACCAGACCCGCCACACACCATCGACCACGACCCCCTGCCAGCCTGGGCCAGCGTGAACATCGAGGACACCATCAAGACCATGAGCACAATACACTCCGGCTCCCCGTCAGACCCTTTCCCGCACCACATCTTCAACAAAGCCAGCAGCTCCATCGCACCCCACCTGTGCAACATCATCAACCTCTCCTTCGAGACCGCGACCTTCCCAGAGAGCTGGAAACACGCAGAGATCAACGCCCTACTCAAAAAACCCAAGGCGGACCCGAGAGACCTCAAGAACTTCCGGCCCATCTCTCTGCTTCCGTTCCCAGCCAAGGTCATCGAGAAGATCGTCAACAAACAGCTAACCCGATACCTCGAAGAAAACAGCATCCTGGACCCATCCCAATCAGGGTTCCGCAGCAACCACAGCACTGAGACTGCCCTCATCGCCGCCACCGACGACATCAGGATCCTGCTGGACATTGGCGAGACCGCAGCCCTCATCCTGCTGGACCTCTCCGCCGCCTTCGACACTGTCTGCCACCGCACTCTACGCGCACGCCTCCACGACGCAGGGATCCGAGACAAGGCCCTGGAATGGACCACCTCCTTCCTCGACGGCAGAACCCAGAGAGTCCGCCTCCCACCTTTCCGATCCGAAGCCTCCGAGATCATCTGCGGCGTACCCCAGGGATCGTCCCTCAGCCCAACACTGTTCAACATCTACATGGCCCCGCTCGCACGCATCGCCAGACAACACGACCTCAACATTATCTCCTACGCCGACGACACTCAACTGATCCTCTCCCTCACCAAGGACCCCTCGCCGCCAAAGCCAAACTCCATGACGGAATGAAGGCCGTCGCCGATTGGATGAAGATCAGCCGACTAAAGCTGAACACGGACAAAACGGAGGTCCTCATCCTCGGCTCCAACCCCTCAGCCTGGGATGACTCCTGGTGGCCAACAACGCTGGGAGCAGCCCCGACACCCACCGACCACGCACGCAACCTGGGAGTCATCCTCGACTCAACGCTCTCCATGACCAAGCAAGTCAACGCAGTCTCCTCCTCCTGCTTCAACACCCTCCGCATGCTTCACAAGATCTACAGGTGGATCCCGACAGACACAAGAAGAACAGTCACCCAGGCCCTCGTCAGTAGCAGACTAGACTATGGGAACGCCCTCTACGCGGCAGCCCCGGCCAAGCTCATCAAGCGACTACAACGCATACAAAACGCCTCCGCACGACTGATCCTCGACGTACCACGCCACAGCCACATCACCCCCCACTTGAGGAACCTGCACTGGCTCCCCGTCGACAGGAGGATCACCTTCAAACTCCTCACCCACGCACACAAGACACTCCACAAAACTGGCCCAGCCTACCTCAACAGACGACTCTTCTTCTACGTCCCCAACCGCCAGCTCCGCTCCGCCGACCTCTCCCTCGCCACCATCCCCCGCATTCGAAGAACAACCACCGGCGGCAGATCCTTCTCACACCTCGCCGCCAAGACCTGGAACACCCTTCCACTAAGCCTACGAAAGACCCAAGACCTGCTGACCTTCAGGAGGCTACTCAAGACCTGGCTGTTCGACCAGTAGCAGCATCCCCCCCCCCTTCCCTCTCCCCAGCGCCTTGAGACCCTCGCGGGTAAGTAGTGCGCTCTACAAATTCTGTGATTGATTGATTGATCAATTTAGTGACTGTGAATCCACAATATCACTCATGGATTTGCCTATTAGAGGTTCTGTAAATAGTACTCCCAGAAAAGAGGTACCTGGAGGTTCAAAAGATGTAAGTTTAGTAACTTCATCAAGAACCAAAAGTGCTACCATAGTAACACCTGAAGATCTGGAAAGATGGGTACAAGGGTCAGTTAAACAGTGTACACCTCCGAAAATAATGGACATTCATAAATTGAAAGTCGAATTAGAAGAAATAATAGCAGGAAATGTAGGACTAGAACGCTTAAATACCTATGATGAAGAAGAATTATTATTCCTGTGCAGGAGTATCACCAGAAATGTAAAGATATTCCATGAAAAATTGTCCAATTTAGCACTACAGATGGGCATAGAAATAGGGAGATCAAAGGTACTACAGAAACCCTATAGAGCAGAATTTGCAGACAAAGATTTAGAAAATATGAATGCCTCTGGAAGAAGATTACAAATAAGAGAATTAATGTTAGTTTTGCAAAAATGGGGAGACCTAGATAAATGGAAAACTAGGTGGGCCAAGAAAAAGGAAGAAGCACGAACAAGTAGAACAGCATCAGAATATGTGATGAAGGAATCAGGGAAAACAGACCAAATGTATCCAATGCGAGAAGTTGCAGGAGGAGGATATGTACATGTCCCATGGAGCAGACAGGATATTTTATCATTTACGAATGATTTTCCAAAGTTGAGAGAAAAACCTATTGAATGGTACAAGCAGGTTGACAGGTTTGTGAAGGTGTCAAAGGTATTGTTGAAGGATTTGGATGGTTTATTTGACATAGTGGTAC
Source organism: Calotriton arnoldi (assembly GCA_963921515.1). NCBI lineage: Eukaryota > Metazoa > Chordata > Amphibia > Caudata > Salamandridae > Calotriton > Calotriton arnoldi. The sequence goes on along the minus strand of CAWUFW010000309.1, from coordinate 4,724,347 downwards.
CTGCCGATTTATGGACAGATTGCAAAATTACAGTGGATTGGCCAAGTGATGAATATCCTAGAGATCCGAAAACAGGTGCCCCGTCAAATGATGTAATGAAAAAGTATCACCAAGTGATAACTTACCTGAAAGGGAAAATACCACTGAAAGAAACAGATTGGGTAAAGATAGATCGAACTACTGAAGAAGCTAATGAATCAGTGCATTCCTATTATGAGCGTCTATTGCAGGTATTTAAACAGTATAGTGGATTTGAGAACATTGGAGATAAGAACATGAGTCAGTTTGTGTATCGGTTTGTTTACGGTTTGAAACCAGAGATTTGTCAAATGATTAAACAACACATGCTGTGTTGGCAGGGAAAGCCCATAGATGAGATTTTGAAGTACGCAAAATATTGTGGAGACGATATTGAGGATAGACACAAGAAATTGCAGGAAAAAGTAATGTGGGCTCAGGTGAAAATGGCTGAGAAACGGGGAATCAATTTGGAAAATCCAAGTGAAAATCCAGGAAAAGATTCGGGAACGAATGGTGATACTGGGAATGGTGGAAAATTCAGAGGACGAATGAGTAGAGAAGAAGCTAAAAAGAAATTTCCTTGTCATGGATGCGGAAAATTGGGGCATTGGAAGGATGAATGTAAAAAGATTCGGAATAATAATGGCCCAAATCAAAATTTAAATCCACAGACGCAGAATGACTCACAGCAGGGTGCAAATCCTCAGAGTCAGTTGCCACCTGCACCTATTCAGGGTAATGTAAGCAGAGCAAAGCATGGTACAGACATCGGATATCAGGGAGGAAGTGGTAAGAATAATTATATGACATCACAATTTCTTTTGCAGGACGATTTCTGTCAATACAGTCCATGACGGTGCCTAGGAGAGGGGAAGAAGGAGTGCATACTTGGCGCATCCTTACAGGTAGATCAGTCAGGTCCATATGTTGAAGGGAATGTAAAAGGTAATAATATTACTTTCCTTTTGGACACTGATGCTACCCGGTCTACTGTGAGAACAGCAGACATTCCAGACCTTCCTCTCTCTGGTGAAAATATCCAAGTAGTAGGGGTAGCTAATCAGCGGATTAGAACACCTCTTACCGAACCCATGGAAGTTAAAATTGGAAACTTCAGAGAAATGCATCAATTTGTAGTGTGTGATTCTAGTCCAGTAAACTTATTAGGTAGGGATTTATTGTGCAAGATGAATTGTACAATTTTCTGCACACCGGATGGTGTGGCAGTTCAGACACCAGATGAAGATCATGTATATAAATTTATGATTGCAAAACAAGGTACAGAAGTGGATGAAATGTTTTCGTTAATAACAAAAGATGAGTTGCCAGAAGAATTAAAAGGTACAGTAAACCCCATAGTATGGGATTTCACCGGAAAGGAAGTAGGACTTATGGCTGTAAAAGAAGGTGCAATTTTCCCTAATACCAGACAGTACAAAATGAGTGCAGAAGTAAAAGCAGGAGTCATTGAAGAAATAAATCGAATGGTAGAACAAAATATCTTAAAAGAAGTAATGAGTAGCCCATGTAATTCACCTATAATGGGGTTAAAGAAACCTAGTGGAAAATATAGGATTGTTCAGGACCTGAGGAAAATAAATAAGATTGTAGAACCATGTTGTCCCATAGTGCCAAATCCTGCAGTAATTCTATACCAGATCCCTTGGAGTGCAGGATGGTTCACAGTAATTGATTTGTGTCAAGCGTTCTTTTCAATACCATTACATCCAGACAGCCAGTATCTCTTCTCATTTAAATTTGAGAACAAGGTTTATGTGTGGAATCGTGTTCCTCAGGGGTACACAGAAAGTCCTTCTATTTTCAACCAGATACTGAAAAAGTGCCTTGAAAAACTAGTGATGCCAGGAAGCTCAGTTTTAGTCCAATATATCGACGACTTATTGGTGGCATCGAACACCAGAGAGGACTGTGTTGTTGATTCCATAGCATTATTAAATCTTTTGGCAGAAGAAGGGCATAAGGTCTCACCTGAAAAATTGCAATTCTGTACAACAGCTGTTAAGTATCTGGGACACCAAATTGAAAGAGGAAAAAGAAGAGTAACAGCTGAAAGAGTAGCTTTAATACAGAAAATGCAAATGCCTGTAACACAAAGACAAGTGAGAATGTTCCTAGGAATAGTAGGATACTGTCGACAATGGATACCAGGATTTTCCATGTTAGCTAAGCCCTTAATTAACATGACAAAAAAGAAAGCAAAGGACCCTGTGGAGTGGGAGGACGAAAGTGTAGAAGCTTTTGTAAAATTGAGAAATGCCCTATGTTCAGCACCTGCCTTAGGCATGCCTGATTATAAAAGAGAATTTGCATTGTTCTGTCATGAGAGAGAAAATTGTGCACTTTCTGTCCTAACTCAAAGACATGGACTGGAAAGACGTCCTATAGCATATTTTTCTGCTACATTGGACCCAGTAGCAGCCGCTTTGCCAGGATGCTTAAAAGCAGTAGCGGCTACTTGTTTGAGCATTGAACAAAGTGAGTCAATTGTGATGGGACATCCTGTAAAAGTGTATGTTCCACATGCAGTTGTCATTCTATTGACAAGAACCCGAACTCAGCATCTTACTCCTAGTCGGCTGACTAAGTATGAAAGAATAATAATGGGTGCTGAAAATGTGAACATGGTAAGGTGTACTATAATAAATCCAGCAACCTTACTACCAGACCCATGTCATGAAAGAATAAAAGACGATGAAGAAGATGAACATGATTGTATACAAATTACAGAATTATGCACAAAACCACGTCCAGATATTGAGGAACAGCCTCTTAAAAAGCCAGACAGGGAGCTATTTGTTGATGGTTCATGTCAAAGACATGAAGACGGTAAACTAACTGCTACCTATGAGGTATGTGAATTAACTGGAATAGTTGAAGCATCCTATTTACCAGGAGTCAAATCTGCACAAGTAGCTGAATTGATTGCTTTGATAAAAGCATGCAAAATTGGGAGGAATCAGAGAGTGACCATATTTACAGATAGTCAATATGGTTACGGGGTTGTGCATGATTTTGGCCAACTGTGGATGCAGAGGGATTTCATGACTTCTTCAGGATCCCCCATTAAAAATGGACAATTTGTAAGGGAATTGCTAGAAGCAATACAATCACCAAAAGAATTGGCTGTGGTGAAGTGTGCTGCACACCAGTCAGGAGATGACTGGGTGGTAGTCGGCAACAGATATGCGGATCTGGTGGCTCAACATTGTGCCAAAACCAGAATGTCAGTCAATAAGAGGGTGGAAAGAATGGGAATCAGCTGCCAACTTATGCTGTATATGCCACCTGAAACTTGGAATGAGGTGAAGAAATTGCAAGATGAGGTTGATGAAAGTGAGAAGAATTTGTGGATCAAAGTGGGTTGCTCCCAAAGAGGAGAGGATGAAGTATGGATCAGTGCTGATGGCAGACCAGTCATGCCAGACTGTTTACTCTCACAAATGGCTAGAATGCATCATGGAGACACACACATAGGGAGAGATGCAATGATTAGACTGTTCAGACAAAATTGGTACAATCCCAAATTCAGAGCTGTTGCAGAGAGTCTTTGCCAGAGATGTCTAACTTGCCAGATGCATAACCCAGGGAGGAAGACAGTAATTGGATTTGGGAAAATTGGAAAGGCAGAGGGTCCGTTTATGAGACTTCAGTTTGATTTCATACAGTTACCACCATGTAGAGGGCTGAAATATGTACTAGTCATAGTGTGTCTGTTTTCAAAGTGGGTGGAGGCTTACCCTACTAGGAGGAATGACAGCATTACAGTTGCAAAACTGTTGCTACGAGAGCTCATTCCTAGATTTGGTTTTCCAGTAACTTTGGAATCAGATAGAGGAAAACATTTTAACAGCGAAGTGATTCAAATAATCTGTGAAGCATTCCAAATCAAACAGAAACTGCACTGTGCATATCGCCCAGAGGCTTCTGGAGTGGTTGAACAATTGAATGGCACTATAAAGTCAAGACTGGGAAAAATGTGTGCATCAACATCATTAGAGTGGCCAGATGCATTACCACTCGTTTTAATGGGACTCAGAAGTATACCTGACAGAACCACAGGATTGAGCCCCCACGAAATAATGATGGGTAGAGCAATGAGACAAACACATGTTCCCACAAACAAACTGGTGAATATATCTGATGATATGGTTCTGGACTATTGTAAAGGATTGGCTGATCTAGTGCGTTCTGTCTCTCATCAGGTTGGAGAAGACGCAGTTTCCAGGCAGCCCGAGCAAGAACATGATCTGAATCCTGGTGACTGGGTGGTAGTGAAGAATCACACCAGAGAAACGTGTCTATCACCTAGATGGGGCAGACCGTGTCAAGTCATACTAACAACGAATACAGCAGTGAAGTGTGCCGGATTTCCTAATTGGATTCACGTAAGCCACACCAAAAGAGTGTCAGATCCTGAAGAAGAAAATCATCAGACAACGCCAATCACTGAAGAAGCTGAAGGTTGCCCAGCGGAGGAATCTCAGGCTCGAGATTCAAGAGAAGCTGAAGAAGAACAACCGAGCACAAGTCAGGATTGGATACCCGTGGTAGAGGTTCCTGAAATATACCACAGGACAAGAAGTCAAGCAAAATTGGAAGAAATTGAAGAAGATCAGATAGGTGAAGAAGAAGCAGTTCAGGAACAAGAAGAAAAGACATTAAGAAATCCTGAACAAGGTCAGATAGGGAAAGAAAACTGGACTCAAAACAGTGAAGACCTAATAGACTTTGATCAGGGACAGACAGGTCTAGAAGAATCCGGTCAGGCTGCAGAAGTTCACAGTGCAATAAGCCCTGATCAGAACAAGTTAGATCAAGAAGAGTGCACAGAAGAAGAAAACTTTGAAAACCATGAACTTGAAGAAATAAATAAAGAACAAGGTCAGTTATTGGATACTCACAGTGGAGCTGTTACAGAGAAACCAATTAAACCTGAAAAGGAGAATGCAAGAAACACAGTAATTGAAGAACACGAAACAGTGCTAAGCAGTGAAATTAACAAAATCTCTGAAGACAAAAACAAGGAAGCAGTGCCAACAAAGAAAACAAGAAAAGGAGATCATTGGCCAAGTGTCATTAAAAGAGTGAAGTACCACATAACAACCAGAAGTGAAGATCCAGATCAAGTGAATGAAGTAACAAATCAAACTGAACAAGAAAATAAAACTGAGAAAAGAAGAAGTAAAAGACTGAAACTTGTGAATAACAAATTCAAGGGTCCTGACTGGACTTATATCATCCTTGAAGATTTTGAAAACTCAGAATCAAGTGACAGTGGTGGCGAAGGAACAAGTGCAGAACTAACGTACGAAGAAGAAACAAGACCACCCTGACTAAGCAAAAGAATAAGCTAAAGAAAAGACGAAAAGATAAGAAGAGCAATCTTCCTTGTCGAAAAATGCCTGACGATAGAGTTGCTGGGAGACCAAAACAGAAATGTTGTAGAAGATGCTGTGCAATATGCATATGTAGTCTAGTAATGGTGCTTATAGTATGGTTAGTCCTGATTGTAGCAGTTCCTTACCTTATGATAATGGATAAAAAGATTAATAATGAAACTAAAGAGAGAACAGCAAACATGAAGGGCAATAGAGTAGAACTAATGACAGCGAATGAACCAGAAATTCATCATGAAGTAGCTAACAACGACACTAGTTTGAATGTTTTCACAAAGTTATTGTTTCAATATGTAGACACAATGGAAGTTAGTAATTGTTATGTCTGTATGAAGTTACCTGAATCAGTAGCAGAAGGATTAACATATCATCACTTACCACTGACATATGGCATATCATGTAGTGTTTTGTCTAGTTTATTTTATAGAACAGGGAAACTTCAGTATTACTATTCAAACTTAGATGTGATATTTTCTGAGGTTCCGATTCGCAAGAGTATGAACCCAGTGCTTACTAGTCAAGACGCACAGTTTATGGGAGAATTTTTCTTAACAATGAAATCGATAGACATAACACATGCACATAGACACAATCTAACATGTTCCTTACATGAAGAAGAAAAGATCTTTTTGAATTTAGTAGAAGATAGAAGACAAGATTTTCAAAAGAAAGCTTCTGAGCATAAGGCTCATTTACCACCTTGGGCAGAGAAAGAAGGGAGTTACACACCTGGAAAGGCTCAAGCTGCTATGGCTCTGGATTTTGTAAAGACAGGAAAAATGTGTCTTCATAGGTTAAAGACTGATTATAACAATGTTTTCATCGGTAACAGTGAATGTGAACACAATTTTTTAATTATTGGAGGTTGGGGACTTAAAGGAGGAACAGATTCAGTTTTTCCTGGAATATATTATATATGTGGGAATAAGGCTTACTTTAGGCTTCCCGCACGGTGGTATGGAAGTTGTTATTTTGGAATAGTTTTTCCAAAGATATACCACGTAAAAAGAAACACTGGAAGCAATGAAAACAATAATGAATTAATATGCAGTAAAAGAGCTAGTTTTTCAGAAATTGTAGGTGATATATTTGGTGCATTGATACCTTCAGTGGGAATAATTCTGAACTCAGGGAAAATATGTAAATTGTCTACAGTAGTTGATCGTTTAGCAACGGATACTGCTGGAGGGTTTCTAATGATTAATTCGGAAATGGTTGCGATTAGATCTATGGTGATGCAGAATCGACTTGCTCTTGATATTATATTGGCAAAAGAGGGCGGAGTCTGTAAATTATTGAAGACGAAACATTGTTGCACTTATATTCCTGATAAGAGTGCAGAAATTGGAAACTATATACAGAATATAACTAAACTTGAGAAAGAACTTAAACCACTGGAAGTTGATAGTGTATGGGAAAGATTGACAAATAGTATCTCGTCAATTGGAACCTGGTTTGCTAATATAGGAAAAGGACTTATAGGTCAAATATTAGTACCCTTAGCAGGGATAGCAATAATAATATTGACAATAACAATATGGTGCAAATGCTGTAGAAAGAATGGAACATATAAAGTAACAGGAAAAGGAAATAAGAGAAAATTAGATGAAATAGAACTTGAAGAATGGAGAAGTGAATTATACAAAAAGTTGAAAGGGGATGTGAAAAACAGAAAATGTAAAAATGAGAATGAAACGAATTGCTAGAAGTTGGCATCTGATTGAGGGTAGTGTTTTTGATGGCTCAGAAACGCCATCAGAGAGGGGATTGATGAAGCAAGGTTTCATAAATGAAACTTGCTTGTACGCAATCCTCCTCATGGTATTAATTTATTAAAATTGTATTGTTAATACTAACCTTTGCATACACTACACAAAGGGGAGAGACGCTTGCATATGTGTTTTACTAAAGAATAACGCTTGTCTGTAATCCAAAATGGCCGCTAAAGCGCGGGAACCTCTCTGCGCATGTCGCAACCTGATCACATGGTGTGACGTCTTTCTTTGCTTGGTGGGAAACTTCTGCTTCTGCGCAGTGTGCATAAAATGGCTGCTTGATGTTTTCACATGCTTCAGCTTGCTCTCATAATTTGGTAAAGAAGGGGACCCCTACTATAAACAATGAGACTTGCTAGCTGTAGGGAAAAATACAATTGGGGTAAAGAATTCGCTAAATGCAAGTTAGATGGTCATACAAAGCATATCAGGCCTAACTTTTCTGTGTGTTAAAATGGAAGAAAAACATAATTAAAATGTACGAAAAAAGCAATAAGTTATAAAGTGATACAAGGGCTGGCGCCAGCCCTTGTATCACTTTATAACTTATTGCTTTTTCGTACATTTTAATTCTATGTACACTGTTTTTGTATAATTCATGTTATATATATAGTTGTGTGTTGTCTTCATTCATTGTTAGTTTTTGTATCACTGTATAATTTGTTCTCTTGTGTATCTCAATTTTATGTATAGTGTTGTCTTTGTATAATTTATGTCATATATATGGTTGTAAAATAAGAGTATTTTCTATCAATGAAATACCTAGAATAAAAATATTTTGTTATACATCAAACATTTTTGGTTTTTGTTACATATATATGTTCATTTACATATATTTCATTATGTTTTTCTTCCATTTTAACACACAGAAAAGTTAGGCCTGATATGCTTTGTATGACCATCTAACTTGCATTTAGCGAATTCTTTACCCCAATTGTATCAGCTTGCTCTCATGTCATTACTAAATTGTCGTTTCCTAACGCTACTAAGGCGGGATAGTATATATAAATAAATGGGAATAGAATAGAAATAGTGGGTATACAGTGAAACATTTTATTTGTGATTTTAATATTTTCTTTTTGCACTTTTTATTAGTTCGTAAACTTGGGCCTGGGTTGGTGACTTGTAACTCGAGAGACGATGGTTCTGCGCATGTATCCTGTGTGCCTGCCAAGTGAAGTCAACTTGGACGTCTCCCAAGGCCATGACCCATTGGCCGAAGATGCTGTAGTTCCTGTGAATAAATGATACTTTTCCCCTGTAAAATGTATAACATTTGTCATGAGACGAGTGGGAAATAAAGCGAATGTATTAATTTGAAGGGGAGGGAACGTAAAGACAATAGGCTTTACAATTTAGGACAAATCAATATGGTGCGACAATCCACCCCCTGTCCCTGTCCAATCAGAAGTAGTGGCCCCATATTTTAGCAACATTAAGGGGAGGTACATGGGCGTAGAAGGGTATAATAGATATAGAATTAGCTAATTAGTTAGCTTCTAGCTCCGACCACAGCACGCACAAGAAGAGCTCCAGACCACTAAGCTGATCGATTGCAGACTGAATCCCTGTCCTGTCCTGAAGAGGTCCTGAGGAGGGGGCGACGGAGTCCATTAGAAGGAAGGCACGGGAGAAATCGAGAGAAATTGAGTATCAGAGAGGGGAACGACGCAGGCGTCGTTGTAGAGAGGTCACCGGTCCTGTCCTGATCCCGGAGGAAGTCTTTGCTCTTCATCCTTCCTGGGTCCTATCTTTTCAACTCCTTGGCTAAGGGGTTTGGTTCTCGCACTTAGGTAAATATAATGCAACCTTTAGTTGCGCTGCTGTCTCTATCTTCTTCTCTTCTTTAAACACCGTCATTGATTAGCAATAATCATTTCTATGCTGAATCTTGGGTATTTCGATTAAGTACCATGTGGCTTTGTATTTTACTCTGCTAAATCTTTAGATAAACATTTTAAAACTTCCTGACTCAGTGATTATTTCAGAATTTTGTATTATAATGAATGTCACTCATTTTAAACTTCCCAATTAGCAAAGGATTCATCGGTAAGTCATTACTCTTCAATCAGAAGGTAATTGGTAGCAGGGATTTTTGATAAGAGTAACAACTGATAAACCCAGCGTAAGTATTAGCGTAGTGTGAATGTATGGGCCCAAGTGAGTATATGGTGTATGAATGCTGTTTGCTAATATCGCGCTGGATCACCTTGATGGAATTCAAGGATTTCTTTTCAAATACAATACTTTTGGTCTTATTGGTAAACTATATTTTGAATTCTGCCATAAAAGCTGGATATATATCCAAAAGGGGACTGGTTTGAGAGATAAAAGAGGTAGCCCAAGCCAGTAGCCATCTACTATAGTATTACTAACAATAAATATCATTTTAGCACCATCACTGGCTTCTTTAAGGTTATTGGCCAGTACATCTCACTCTTAATTAGTTGAGGAGCAGAGGCTTTTTCATTGACAAACTAAACAGGCTATTCATCTCTATCTTATTTAAACAGCTACTAGCAACATTTCTTTTTTTAAATCGAAGCCTACCACAAAGACATATTGGAAAAAGCGTACCTAGGAATGCATTACATGCATTGCTTACATTTGGGCTTGTGTGTTGTCACTTACATTTGCTTACTTTCTCTTTGTTGGCTTCATTTATTATAGCTTGTGCGGCATGCCTTTGTTCCTTCAGTGGAGCACAGCCTATTTACCACCTCTCTGACTGGCTCTATCTATTCCTTCATGAGTGCTCACTTTTAGGGGAATTCTTTTTTTTCTTTTTCGTGAAACACTCCATGAGAGTGCATGTATTTTCCAGTTGTCTTTCCCTTGTATGCTTCTCAGACCCTGCTCTGTGTCGATCTCAAGCACTGTGTGCTTCTGTGCACCCCACACAATCCACATTAGTCTTGCCCGTGTGCTTCTGTCACCCCTCCTACGCTTGTATTGCTGTTTATCATCTGTGTGCTTCTCTGCCCCCAAGCTATTCTCATCATTGACCTGTCTTGTCTCTGTTCTTCTCTTCTTCTCCGCATTGCTTAAACCCCTCCACTGACCTGCTTTCCAGTTCAAATGTTGTTAAAAAACCTTTTTTAATCTACCAATCTATCTTATATTGGTAAATTTTAAAAAACTGTGTCAAAGGGACAAGCATTGGCAAAGTCAACAATTCTCAGCTCAAGGACCTATTAACTTTGCTAATGCTAAAAAGGCAGGAGCGCCTACAACATGACGCGCCACGTTGTGATGTGAATGACACTTCAACAGACTATGGATGAAGATGACAGACAGAAAGTAATGACACTTCAACAAACCAATGGATGAAGAGGTCAGACCGAAAGTCCGTGTATGGATCTATAATTTGATTATAAAGTTTTTGGCAAATATGAGGCTTGCAAGACAGCTAAAGTTGTCTTTAGGCCAAAACTAACTTGTTATAAACAATCAAGGTTAACTTCCTTCTAAGAATTCACAGGGTTTTGTCAAAAATGAAGTGACGCACATGGATATAGTGATTCACCTAGGACTGGCCAACTGCACCGCATGAGGAAGAAACGACATCTCCAGCAGCCAAATTTTCTATACAGACACAAACTGAAAGGATACATGTAAAACAGATCTGCCACAAGAAAAACACAGATTCAGGTTTGATTTTATGCCTTATATGCATTGTTGGTAAGTGATTGCATGTCATGTGCAAAAACTTCTCCAGTCCTGTTTTTTTTTTCTTTTAACCCAACAGCACTTTACATTTAAGTATTCTTAAACTTGTGACTTCTATGGACCCTCACTTAATCATTACTAGAATCTGGAGATCCCCACTGAATCATTATTAGAATCCAGGGATCCCCACTGAGTATTACTGGAAGCCAGGGACCCCACCCTTAGCAATTGCAATCTTTTGAACTACTAAACAATATACAAAAATATGACAACAAGCATTCATCAAAGGAATACACAAATAATGAATATTTTATTTTATTCACTTTTTCAAGGGCCCAGTAGCTGCTATTTGCTCCTATTGTAGCTGCTTGTATACAAATGGCACGTTAGCACTACTAAATTTATTCACCCTTTTAAACGGAAATTCATCTTGGATCAGTAAATAAACAATGGGTTCCCTAGAGGTGCGCTTGCAAGCTGATGCATGTTCGCGCATACAGTATTACCCACCTAGGGAATCACTACCACTAGCAGCAGCCACGTCATTCTGCCTTTTTTTCACCAATACTACACAGATTCAGCAAAGAGCATTGGCAAAGCTAATATGTCACAAAGACGAAACCTATTAGATGTGGCAATGCTTGATTTTTTTTAGCTGCGACCAACTTCCAAAGAATTGTTATGTAGTTACTGTACAATTTAAGAATTATTTGAGCTCACACTAAGCAACTCTAACATATGCTTTTCGGTTTTCAGCTTGAAGATGTCTTTTTACACCAAATCCATTTCCATTTCCATTGTTCTATAAATCATGCTAAAGTGATCAGCCCAGACTTTGATGAGGACATACCGGGGTGGAACAGACAGCGCAGTGTACAGTTTTGGGCATTTTCGCAGTGGCATACTTCCCATTTCTATTTGTGGCACAGGAGTCTTTGTGACTTGCATCACTTGCTTTTTGTAGGTAAGTGCAATGATAGTTTTGCAACTCGCATCTCCTTATGCAGTGGCCCCAATGTAGACATTAGTCATCGAGCAAGCATCACGGATCAACTAGAGCACAAGGTTACGTTCTACCTAAGATGGGGGAGGGTTCTCAAATGTAAGGGCAAATGATAGCATACTTAGTAATACAAGTAGTTTTTTCTGTATTTTCCCATATTAGCTGAAATCCCACCTGCGGAATTTACTTTACTGGAGAAAATCCAGCTGAGGCAATTTCTTCTACTGCAGTGCAGTGGTACAAAGGACTTTTTTTCTATCATGTTGGCACAAAAAACTTGCCTTTTGCCTGTAGTACTAAAGTTGAAGCTCTTTTTCACTATTCAACGGGGTGATCCACAAAAGCATTTATGAGTAATGCATACAAGCGAACATACCCAATTCAGGTGGGAGACCACCAATTTTTAAAGCAAAAAAATTATTTAATTAGCTTTCTCCGCCTGAAATTGTCCCCACTTCAATACAAGTCAAAGGTGGAAAATATATCTTGATTTTTTTTCTTCATCTCCCTAATTCTGCTTTGCAAATTTTGCCATGTATAGTAAAGGAAGTAGCTTTGCAGGTGTATTATTTTATATAATCTTATATGCTTTTGTGACGTGGCGCTAAAAAGTCCAACTCTTTAGTAGTAAAAGTGCAAATAGGGCCATCTTTTCCATTAGTAATAGTTGTACATGGTTATCCCGAACATTCAAATTTTTATGGACTAAATTGACAGCGCAGCTGTCACCAGATAATTATTGGAGCATCCCCAGGAAGAGGGGCTTTGACTCCGCATACATTTTATGACCCAGCAGTACATGTTTTGATTGGGCAGAAGTTGTGAGCTTCCACAAAAAAAGGTGCTTGCCTTCCACATAGCTGTCCATTTTATTTATCCAACTGCCTGAGCTTGTCAGGGGCACACACATGCCATTGTAATGCTTTTAGAGTGTCTTAGATAACTAGGAAATTTAGTGCATTTTTTTTTTTACAGCAGCACAGATTGGAAGAGGGTAGTTATGAACATTTGTAGGTCTACCTTGACAGTACATTCATAAGACAGCCCTATTGGCATTGCTAGTGTTTCTAGAATTTTGCGGAAAATACATGAGTTTGTAACAATGCTAGCTACAGTACTACTTAACATACTTCAACCAGCCTTTGTCACTAGGTAACAATTACAAAGCGTAGAAGCCAGCAAGTTCAACGTATTTTTTAAAAGGATCGTTTGGATACTAAACTGAATTGTAATCAAATACGGCCAAGTTTATTCGGCACTGCAACCAACTCCTTGCATCTTTAATATGGATACAGCATGTTATTATATGAACCTTTTCATACACACTTGCATGAATTGGGAAGGTAGTATTTTTTCAGTCAAGATTTTTTTTTTGCAGATTTCTATAGCGCAAACTCGACCCGAAGGTATTGGAGCGCTTTACACGAGCACCAGTTACATTACACAAGGACACATTCATGTTTTGGTAGGCACAGGGAGATTAAGTTATTTGCCCAGAATCACAGGACGTTGAGCCGACGCCGAGACTAAGACCTGGTTCCCCAGCGCCAAAGTCGGCAGCTCTAGCCGTTAGGCCACATCCAATCACATTTAAACCGACCCACGCGATAACTGAAATCAAAGCTACAACAAGCATTGGCATAGCCAATAGGTCTCGCCTTTGGGGCCTTATAAGTGTTTAGCCAGAGCTATTGACTTTGCCAATGTCTTCAAGCTGTGCTGTAGAGAAGTGTGGCTGCTGTGCGGCATGCTGAAAAGTTATAATAAAAAAGTGTCAGAAGCATTTTTGTTACTTTATATATGACCAAGAAGGCATTATGTAAAACTGAACGACCATATTCAAAAAAGTATTTACAATAAAAAATTTCCTCAGTTTTCTTTTGTTCTTGCAATGCTGGCAACTTGTTTCTGCCTATTGCAATGGTTGTTTGTTAAAGCTTTTTTTTGAGGGGGCATAAACAATCGGAGGGTGAAGGTTGGGAACTAGTACCTGTATTATAACACTAGCAGCGGCCAGACGCTAGGGGAGAATCAACAGATGCCAGATTCCGAGAGCAGGCTGAGGTGGTGCTGAGTGATGCTGAGGTGGTAGTGGTGGTGGTGGTGACTGTTGCGGAGATGATGCTGAGGTGATGCTGAATGATACTCAGGTGTTGCTGAGTGATACTGCTGTGGTGCTGAGTGATGCTGTGGTGGTGCTGAGTGATGCTGTGGTGGTGCTGAGTGATATTGTCTTGGCGCTGAGTGATGCTGTGGCGGCGCTGAGTGATGCTGTGGCGGCGCGGAGTGATGCTGTGGTGGCGCTGAGTGATGCTGTGGTGGCCCTGAGCGATGCTGTGGCGGTGCTGAGCGATGCTGTGGCGGTGCTGAGCGATGCAGTGGCGGTGCTGAGCGATGCAGTGGCGGCGCTGAGCGATGCTGTGGTGGCGCTGAGCGATGCTGTGGTGGCGCTGAGCGATGCTGAGGTGGCGCTGAGTGATGCTGTGGTGGCGCTGAGCGATGCTGTGGTGGCGCTGAGTGATGCTGTGGTGGCGCTGAGCAATGCTGTGGTGGTGCTGAGCGATGCTGTGGTGGTGCTGAGCGATGCTGTGGTGGTGCTGAGTGATGCTGAGGTGGTAGTGGTGGTGGTGGTGACTGTTGCGGAGATGATGCTGAGGTGATGCTGAATGATACTCAGGTGTTGCTGAGTGATACTGCTGTGGTGCTGAGTGATGCTGTGGTGGTGCTGAGTGATGCTGTGGTGGTGCTGAGTGATATTGTCTTGGCGCTGAGTGATGCTGTGGCGGCGCTGAGTGATGCTGTGGCGGCGCGGAGTGATGCTGTGGTGGCGCTGAGTGATGCTGTGGTGGCCCTGAGCGATGCTGTGGCGGTGCTGAGCGATGCTGTGACGGTGCTGAGCGATGCAGTGGCGGTGCTGAGCGATGCAGTGGCGGCGCTGAGCGATGCTGTGGTGGCGCTGAGCGATGCTGTGGTGGCGCTGAGCGATGCTGAGGTGGCGCTGAGTGATGCTGTGGTGGCGCTGAGCGATGCTGTGGTGGCGCTGAGTGATGCTGTGGTGGCGCTGAGCAATGCTGTGGTGGTGCTGAGCGATGCTGTGGTGGTGCTGAGCGATGCTGTGGTGGTGCTGAGTCATCCTGTGGTGATGCTGAGTCATCCTGTGGTGGTGCTGAGTGATGCAGTGTTGGCCCTGAGTGATGATGTGGTGTCGCTGAGTAAAGCTATGGTGGTGCTGAGTGAGGCTGTGGTGGCGCGGAGTGATGTTGTGGTGGCGCTGAGTGATGCTGTTGTGGCGCTAAGTGATGCTGTTGTGGCGCTAAGTGATGCTGTGGTTGTGCTGAGTAATGCTGTGGTTGTGCTGAGTGATGCAGTGTTGGCCCTGAGTGATGATGTGGTGTCGCTGAGTAAAGCTATGGTGGTGCTGAGTGATGCTGTGGTTGTGCTGAGTAATGCTGTGGTTGTGCTGAGTGATGCTGTTGTGGCGCTAAGTGATGCTGTGGTTGTGCTGAGTAATGCTGTGGTTGTGCTGAGTGATGCTGTGGTTGCGCTGAGTGATGCTGTGGTTGCACTGAGTGATGCTGTGATGGCGTTGAGCGATGCTGTGATGGCGTTGAGAGATGTGTTGGTGCTGAGTGATGCTATGCTGGCTCTGATTGATGCTGTGCTGGCTCTGATTGATGCTGTGGTTACGCTGAGTGATGCTGTGGTGTTGCCGAGTGAGAGATAGAGTGAAGATATAATGCCCAATTAGAGAGGATGGTGAGAGAGAAGAGAGAGAGAAAGGGTGTGCATAGAATAAAGAGTGGAGCGGGATAGAGAGAGAGAAAGAAGGGAGAGAGAGTGAATGAAGGAGTTTGAAAGAGAAACATATAAAGGGGTGAGAGAGAATGAAAGGCTAAAAAAGATAGAGAGGGGAGGGTGAATTTAGTAGAGAGAGAATTAGAGAGGGGAGAGAGAGAGAGAGGAGAGAGACAATAAGAGTGGGGGGTGTGGAGTTTAGAGTGAAGAAGTGACGCGGAAAAAGTAACCTTAAATATAGCTTTGTGCGAATAAATATATAAAAAAAAAAAACAGTGAGAGACAAAAATACTGGTAATTAGGCTGTGACTCCCAATATAAAACAAATAGCGATATAAGGTGAAATCAACCCACCGAAGCAATATTTCTAACTTGATAAAAAAAAGCTTGCATTTCAATGCTAATCGCTGTTGTTTTTCATGTGACTGTAGTCCAGGGCCCTCAGTTGGTAATGTGAGCTGCTGCTGCGATTGAAACATCAGAGTCCAGAGAGTTAATGAGCCATGACGAGGAAATGAGGAAGAGATAGGAAACCCAGATGCCAGCTGCGCGTGCACGCCATCGTGAACTCAAGCTGGTCGCCAGCCGAAAGCCAGTGTTTGCACTTCCAAAACCCGCTTACTAAAACTCTCGGCCAGACAAGCGCTGGTGCAGGCCGAGACCTAAATATAACTAAATGTTTATCGTTTGACTTTATAACGCCTCCAATCCAAAAGTTACTCAGAGCGCGCTGATGATCCAATGGCATCCAAGCGCTGGGTAATAGTTGCATGACCTCTAATGCCGTGCCCCTTAACGGACTGTGTAATGACGGTGGCACACCACGGCAGCTGCATGTATGGGAATTGGAGAAAAAGAAAGGAGGTGTTTGGGTGCGATGATTCCAAAACAAACCGAAGCATGATTAGTCAGGGACTGTCGGGGATAAAACCAACCTCAATAACAGAGGCAGAGGACAGCGTGTATTGGGGCGGGCCACGGAAGTCAACTCTGACGTACTTTCCGGTTTATGGCCCGCCCCCTCGGACTGCCGAGTTGCCCACAGAAAACTAAACAGTTCCGGGGAAGGGCGGCACTTTTTGAAAAGGTCCTGCGGGTCTGGGTCCGCAAGCGGGAAGGTGACAGCTCAGAAGTCACTGGGCCCCTTCTGTTCGCCGGGGACCTTCCACGGGTGAGAAGTGAAAGAAATAGGCATAGAGAGAGGACCAGAAACTGTTTACTTGCACGATTTTGAAAGGAATAAGAAAGTGTGCAAACATGTGAGGGCGAATGATCGCCTCAGTAATAGGAACTATATATATATATTTGGGTGGTGGGTGGGCACAGCCTATTTGGGCAGTAGTTGAAGAATTACTTTTCAATGCCTTGTCAGGGGTAGTAAGAACTACATAAATGCAATTTAAACATATGTGATGCTGAAGCGGTGTTGGTGTTCACAGGGAAACGCGTGGAGGTTTTCTTCGATAAGCTACAAAATTAGAGGTCACACAGTTTTGTAGCCAGTGAAGGGAGCTCCTGTACGCGAATAATCAAGAGAAAAATACTTTGCAAACGATAGACGTGATGCACGTAGGTCTAAATGCGCTTTGCAGTGGAGATGTGCTCGCTGTCACCGTTTTGGATCTCAAGCTCATTTGTCATTCACCACATA
The DNA here is from genome assembly GCA_963921515.1 of Calotriton arnoldi. Taxonomy (NCBI): domain Eukaryota; kingdom Metazoa; phylum Chordata; class Amphibia; order Caudata; family Salamandridae; genus Calotriton; species Calotriton arnoldi. Next base: position 4,707,016 of record CAWUFW010000309.1, on the reverse strand, counting down.
AGATCACTCTGCCTTATTTATTCAGAGGCGCGATCTACTGCTAGGGTTGCTAATGAAAGCAGAAGGACATTGAAGATAAGCTTTATGATCCATGTAGTGCCTGGTGTGATGCATCGGCTCAGTAGGCAAGCTGTAGAGTGCTGCCTGTGGCGCTATGAGAATGTGATGATGCATGGAATGTTATCTTTGTGCTGGGTAAAGCCTGGCAGCTAAGTACTGTTGTAGGCAGGATGGAGCCCCGACAAGAGGGCCACTGGAATTACGCGATTGTGTGGCTGCTGCGTTTTTCGCATAAATGTAGATTTACCAAATGTACCACACAATTCATCAACTGTTGCATAATCTGCAGATTTTAACCCCAAAAAATTGTTTCTTGCTCAAACTATTTAAAAGCTACAACAAATGCAGTGACGTGTTGCAGTGCAGTGGAAGGCACTTTGCATAGGTTGTCTGGTCACCTTTCTGTTGCTTATTGCTATATTTAGTTGTTAAACAGGTGCTAATCTGGCGCAACCAATACACAGACACTGTAAGAATGACAAAACAATGAATTAATGCTATCGCTTTATGTGCCGTATTACGCCACATAATTTTACTTTTCTTATCGCATAACTTTCTCAACCCTGATGCATAATTTGTCTCTCCCCTGCCGCATAATTCCAGTGGCCCTGGGCATGAGATGAGATGAAATGAATGAAACCTCGTACTTGAGTGGCGACAGACTCACGTAAGAAGATCTTGCCTTCAACTGGATTTCGGCGACGAGTTGGTAAATGGAACGTGTGTGGGGGTGCAGCAGGACTCTGGCTGCTCCTGGGAGTTATTTCTAACATAGGAGGAGGACTGTCTAGAAATGGAGAAATAATACTCTGTGACCATGGATGAGTAGTGTGAGGTTATCCATCCTCAAATTAATCTCATTAGCTGCTGGGCAGGAAGATCCCAGTGAGGCAGCTGAGCAAAGCCAAAGAGTTAGCTGAACACAGATACAATGGAGCTGCTGTGTCGAAGTGAAGTATCCAGAAGATACGGTTCCATTGAAGTAAATGAAGCAGCAGCATTGCACTGCCATAGCAAAGTGATAGTCTATGGCTCAGCTCATGCCATGGCTTTGGTGAAGAATGCTGGAAGAGTATCCGCCTTGGCTAGGGCAACATCTTCGAGTGGGGTGATGGTATGATTGTATTTTATTTACGTAAAGTATTAGGCAAGCAGAATCTGCAAGATTTCTGGAGGGCTCTGTGCAAAGGCAGGCCCTGTAGTGTCAAGGTACACTGATGTGATGTGGTGTGGTAGACGGTCTCAAACTGGACCGCTGCTCCTGAGGTGCGGACTCTTAACTACAATGCCAGTCCGGTGACGTTGGAAGTTGTAGGCACGGCATTCAGGAGCTGGGCGTGTTGCTCCACAGGTGAAAGAGATGCCATTGGAGTGTGGACTCTAGAATTATCCTGCACTGCCACAGAGGCGAGGAGGAGAGACAAATTGTTGTGAAAAAGTGCAATTGAAACAGTTTAAAAACTCTATAATGTATTAAAGTCATGGTCATTCTTAAATAGGAAAAGGACTCTAGTAGGTGGCAAAATACAATAGAGAGAGTATGAAAGATAAAACCTTGAGGTGTAGGTACGTTGCTTTTTTCCTGAATTTAATTTGTAGGCTAGGGCTGATGGATTCAGGTTTCCTACTTTTGTAGGGGAAATTTGTGGGGTTTGTGGTTTCTTTGCAAAAGAATGTTCATTTCTAGGAGTGTTTAGTTCCCAATGTATACAGAAGTGGTGCCTTGAAAGTTAATTCTGCATAGTACTAAGTTTTGCAATGCTTTTTCATAACTGCATATGTTTGTTATGCATCACACTTATATGGATAGCATGCAAGTTAAAGTTCTTTTGCTGAGTGATGCACTGATACATGGCAGAATATGGAAGGAAGGACAGTAGCTTGTAACCTTGGGGCCGACCATGAAAAAAAACTCCTACCTGAGTGGCTCCAGTCACTTATATGAAGATCCTACTCTCCAACTACAACAATCCCAAAGAGAAAAGACCTAATGGGATCCTCCAGAACTATGAGTTTGCCAAAGTAAAAGATGTTTAACCTTTTATTGTGTGCTACTAGGTACCTTAGAGGTGGAGAGAATTGCAGTCATGTACATATGACATCGGTTTCTACCCTGGGCGTCTGAAAAACTGTCCTGGATATAGTTGTATGTTCCCAATAATTATAAGCTAGTGCGGGCTTTACAATCGAAAAATGTGTAAGCCTTCAATTGTTAGGTGAAGCAATAAAGGAACTGAATTCTTTGTGTATTTCTTTCTTGTAGGTTATCTTCCCATGGCCAGATTCATCGAGAGGTCCCGTGATTTCTTTTCACGCAAGATTGAAATACAAGAGGTGTGCATTATCCTAGAAAGATGTCCTCTTGTCTGTCAGAAGAACAGAGGAAAAAAATTGAGGAGAATCGACAGAAAGCTTTAGCCAGGCGTGCGGAGAGGCTTGCAGCACAACAGCAAGGACCACAGCCTACACAGGGAGGCCAGTCAGTCAAGAGTGTCGCTACTGTCCAAACCCCTAGCAGAATCCCTCCAGGTCCGGAAATAAAGCTCCAGCAACAACAAAACGCAAGACAGGCTGGGCATGCTGCTGAGAACGTTCATCAGTTCCTGTCAAAACCCAGCAACCAGGTTTCTGTGTCACCAAAGAGTTATAATAATCTAGGGGTTTATCATTCAAACCTGCCTCAGCATGCTTCTAGCCCAAGTGGAGTACAAGAGCAGAAAAATGGTGCTGTGGGCTCAAGTCGAGTGGTGCATAATCATTCATCTGTGGCCTTGACCACTGTGCAGAACTCAAATGAACGTTCAGGTTTGGAACTTGCGAACAGTGCGCAGAGAACTGGTCTTCCCTCCAGCTCATTGAAAGAGATCAAGTACCAAGCAGCATTCAAGACTGTTACTGAGTCTTCTGTTCTGTGTCAGGATAAAAGAACACCAGATCGGACAAACAAGAACAGTGGACACTCTGATTCTCACTTGGTTCAGCAGGCTGGCAGTGATTTTGAGCAAACGTGGGGCAACTTGGAAATAAACACAAATGTCGTCAACAGTGATTTAGGAACATCCTACCAAAAACCTGAGGGAAGCTGTGTTTCAAAGTTCTATGGTGCAGGACCAGCAGCAAAGCCTGCCGTGCCCAGCATCGCTACAGCTTGCAATGATTCTAGGGGCCAGAGGACTGCCACTAATGGAAACAGGACAAGCCCTATTAAGAAAGTACAAAACCCTGTCCAAGGCAAGTGCCTGATGCATGCTCAAGACCGTTTCCGCGTGGAAGTGGGATTTAACGCAGAGCTCATTACTCTGTTTAAGAGTATTCCAAGTAGGAACTACGGTAAGTACAGTTCTCCTTCTCCTCTATGTTTTTGCACTGCCATTCCCCTCTACATTCTAATGCCATTTTGTTGATTTGGTGCGTAGTATTTGGCTTCTTTTGGAGTTATAACTTTTATTTGTACATTGCTCACAGTAGGACAGTAAATCACTGCCGCATTTAATTTTTGGGTCACAAATATCAGACATATTTTTATAAACGGTATCTTTATTGATAAAGTGTGTGTTTACAATATAAATATATATATATATATATTTATATATCTTTTTTGTTTTTTAATGGATCCACTATTGAATGCTAAAAACTGGTCACAGCAAATAGGTAGACCCCACTGTCCTCCTGCTTCAATAATACACGTGCCTACACCTGAATTTTATGGACACCTTAGAATTCCTTGTTTATATGGCAGCATTGCTTGATATGTGGTTTCCCAAGAATCTCTGTGCCTCAGCACACTTGCCAACACGTAAAAGTACTACCTGGTGCTAGCTGTCCTTTTAGTGTGTGTATCCTAGTCTTGATTCCCTGCCCCTCTGAACTTGTGCTGCAGCTTGTCGTGTGAGGTCTGCACCACCAGTGCCGGTTACGCCCTAGAACTCTGAGTAAATCTTTCTGTGAATAAATTTGCCTCGGTACAGAAGTGCTGTATTGCCTGGGGTTTTGGAAAGGTAGAGTATCTTGCAGCAATAACGTTACCCTAAGTTTTTTTGCATGTGCAGTTCTAAACGACCCTGCCCTGTGACATGATGCAGTATCTGGGATCCAGGATGCAGAATGGATCACTGTCAGTCCGCGAAGTGGTAAAATATGCAGCAAAACCAAAGCCATTTATACCCTTACTATCACACTCTTAATGAGTACCTAAGTAATCCAGGTTCTAGCCTAAGTTGTGATCCTCTCTATACTTGCCAAACAAATGTACTTTGCTTGAAAATCAGTAATTTCAGGCATAAACACGCATTTATTCTGAAATGATGAGGTCTCTGCGTGCTCACATATTGCTCCATTCAGTTGATCTAACGCCTGTTTTCTTGCAGGGATTCACAAAATCTACCAGTTGTGAAGTCGTATAGCCTGAGGACTTCATATCTATTTTCTCTTTCTTGTATTTTATTTTTAGGTCTGACTTAAAGAAAGCTTTAGTTGTTTAGTCAGCCAGTGTAGTAAAAAAATCATAATTTAAAAATACATATTATACATGCATAGAAAGGTTTTTAGTCAGTCTCTTCATTCATTGATGTACTCATTTGCCTTTCACAGTTTATTTCCACCCTGCACATCATACAGCATGGGGGCAAAGAGTGCCAGGAAGATGGACTCATACTTTACTTTGTCAATTTGTGGTTTGCTTTCTGTAAGAAATTGGAATATGAATTGAGGAGGATGAATACACACCTCAAGATGTAATCACAACCCATGTCAGGGTGAACCCTTAAAGTCACTAAATTAACCTGAGCTCAACCCCTTCATAGCTTGGCACAGCGCAGACCTGCTGCTTATTAACCAGGTTCGTCCTTGTGAAAGATTTTCACTTCTGATTTAGATCCTCATCAGGAGTACTCTTCTAAAGCCCCCAGGACCTCAGGGAGGCACTTAGAGACTCACAGGATGGCAGACGAAGGCCAACAGAAGAGTGCAGTCCTGGCCCAGTTGCCACTGGGCAGTTACAGGAAAAGGCCTATTGTGGCTTGTTGTGTCCCTGTAGCTTTAACACGAGGTCAGTCTTGTGACCCTTGGAGTCCACTTCTTTGTCCTGGATACAAAAAGAGAAGGTACAGTCTTCTGGGCTCTTCTCAGGTCTCAGACAGCAGGTTCAGTCCTCTTCTAATATTTCACATGTCCAGAAGTGTAAGTGTGTGCCTGGCGATGGCACTTTAATTGACCCTGGGGAGCTCCCTAACCAATGGAGTAAAAGTTCCTGTGGCTAACCTTACCCACTTTGGGTATTTCAAGAGGGCCGAAGTCTTCGGCCATTCTAAACTTACTCTGATTGCTGGTGGAGCGCGTGAGAAGTGTACTAGGGTAATTTTAGTGCCCTCCCACATCTAACACCAAAATTCAGTTTGATGCAGTCCCTGTACCCACAACAACCTCAGATACAGAAGTCTGGTAGAAAAAAGCTGAGTTGTCATCAACCAGACACCAGACTTGTTTTGACCTCTGGCCTTCGCCCTTTGAAGTGCACCCCAAATGTTATATGTAAACCCAGCAGACCTGCCCACCAGGCTGGGACCCTTTAATATCAAAAGAGACTCACTGTGATCGGGACCAGACTGGCTGAGGAGGCAAAACAAGGGCCCTGTTCCTGTTACATGGACAGCCTCTTTGAAGTTTGCCCAAGTGTCATATGAAAATCCCCAGCAGACCTGTCAAGCAGGATGTGACATCCCAGCAGGCCTGGACAATTTAATGTCAAAAGGGATCCTCTTAGCCTCACTTGCATATTCTGTTGGGTGTGGATGGGCCACCTTTGCTCATCCGGTCCCCTGGAAGCAAAGTCGCACCTCATCCATGCCTATTAAATGCTAAACACTGGCTGGCTGAAGTAGGAGAGGAAAATTTAGATTGAGCTTCCAGGGACTTCAAGCAGGGCAAAGATAACATTTATTTTCTGAAATATTTAGAAAAAAATCCGAATTCACCATTGAACTGGATTTTCAATAACTATTAAAAATAGTTATTTAATTGTTTTTCTAGCTAGTTCCATTTCCAAGATACCGTATTCGTATTTAATATTACATCGACGTGTTTTTCTTCGGAGCAGCTAGCCTTGGTACAGTGAAAATAGCTTTGAGGTGCTAATTGCTATAAAGGGCATGTTTAACATTAAACTTTTACACATCCTACTTTTAAATACCATGCCTCCTGCCTTATGGCAATAAGGTCTACTTAGGGGTGATTTGTAAATATTTAAATGGAAGGTTTAGGCCTGTCAAAAAGGGTTATTCTGACAGGTCGAATTTGCAATTAAAACCTTCACAGCCAGGCTACTGGTGGCAGGCCTGCAGTAACGTTTACATTGTCACTGTAGTGGATGGCATAATGAGTGCTGCAGTCCAATCGAGACATTTAGCTTGCAGGCTTGGGATACACCTTGGTACCATATAGTAGGTACGTATAGATAAGTTAAATGTGCTAATCAGGAGTATACCAATTTTGCCATGTTGAAAGGTGAAGCGCAACAACTGGTTAGCAGTGATAAAGTATACAGAGTTCTTTAGTCGGAACACTAAGAGGGACTAGGCGTATACGTAATGACAAGGAGTATGCAGTTCTTTTTGAGAAAAGGGAAATGGCAAAAACAGTAAGTCGGTATGGAGCTGAGCAAACAGATCGGGGGGATCTGATTGCTCAGAAGCAAGAGTCCTCACACACCAAGATGGGTGTCATGCTTCATCACCGGCTAGCTCCTTGTTGGGCCGGCGCTGCAATGTCCAGTGGGCCCCTCGAGGGGGCTCCTTGCTGGAGTTCTTTTTAAAAATAAGACGCTGTGGTGAAGTATAGGTGGAGGTGCTCTATGTGTAGATTGGTGTGAAGTGATTTGAAAATAACTAAGCGGTACAAAACTGATTTTTAATGTGGAGGTCCTCGTGTTACGAGTAGAAACAGTATGTGGCTGAGTATAGACATAGTGATACAAAACAGCTCATAATGTAGTGTACATAGAGGTTGACATGTTTCCTGCCTGAGTCGGTGCTATTGATCAGGACCAATAAACCTAATCTAAGGGTGAATGGGGAAGTGAATGTGATAATTACACAGAAATACCCAATCACAAGAAATAATGTAGTCCTCTGCAAGTAGGGTATACCTGCGGGCATCTAAAAGGGTAAGGGTGACAGAGAGGGGTAAGTTGCTGCTTATAGAGTGCGCTGGACACCTTTTCAATCCGCAGTTAGCGCGGACTATGCTATCACCTATGAGACCAGTAGTTTACCGTATGTGGGTCAGTTTTTAGAAACCAGCAGGTATACCTTACTTACAGAGGGCTTGTTGTTTGTAGCCTGCTGGAACCTCGTTGGGTACCTCCTCAGAATAGTAGTGCCACCACCAGTGCTGTCTCCTCTGTTAAAGGAGAGGGTGTTTTACTATAAAATTGCAAAGCGCCTCATTTAGTCCCAATAAGTGGAGCACTGGTGGTACCCACGTTGTCCCTCTGAGTGCTAAGGCCACAACGACAAGCCTTATGGTTGAGAGATTGCTCATGGCCCAGAGCATCCTTCATTGGCTGGCTATGGCCTCATCACTTTCTCTGTCGTTGTCAGACCTCACTGTGATTAGATCTTTGGTCTGTGTGGCATGTCAAAACGGCTATCCCAGCTGCATTATTTGGCAGAGAAGACTGGATCAGACACAGCATTGACTGCAGTTATACTCTTCAGAGGATGGCAAGTACTTTGGTGAAAGGGCCTCCAGAGGAGTACACACGTCCTACAATTTGAGAGGAGTCCAGGAAGCAATCTTGTCTAGCATATGTGGGGTGCTGTGGAGAAGAACCTATTTTTAGGTTTTATAAAGTACAGCAAAGTGCCTTTCAGTTACTTCAGAGCACTGAACAGACGCTCTAAGCAATTGTGCATGTGTGTTTCCTAGAGTTTTAGAAGTAAGACCATAGATATCACAGTCAATGTGCAAATACAAAGTACAGTACCTCTGGAGGCTATTTTATATTCTAGTGGCCCTCTCTGCCCGGCTCACATTACCAGGTATGAGCCTTTATGATAGGGCATTCATTCCTACATAATTTCTTAGCTGACCAATATTTTGACTAACCTTACTTTCTGACACCTCACTTTTGAGACTATTGAAATTCACTCTAATCCCATTCACTATGGCCCCCTCCATTTTTCCCCCCGCCATTTTGGCTGATGTCTTGTTCATTTTGAATCTATAGGTGTTAGAAATGGGGGCCTCTGGTTGGCAATGGTTTGCACTATTGTCCAAGTAGGGGCCCTTCCTTCTAGTCAGAATAAGGGGGATACACTCCTAAAATAATCCCTGCTCATCCCCTTGGTAGCTTGGCACGAGCAGTCAGGCTTATCTCAGAGGCAGTGTGTGAAGCATTTGTACATAACCAACAGTAATACAGTGAAAACACTACAAAAAGACACCAAACCAGTTTTAGAAAAAATAATCAATATTCGGTGGCATTCGGTGCCCTCAAATCGTGGTGCATGCAGCGGCTCGGTGACGGTCGTCCAGCGGCATCGGTGAGAGCAGGGATGCAGTGCGGAGTGAGGCGGTGCTCATGGCGGTGCCGGTTGATGGGAGCTGGCTTTGGTCAGCCCAGACTGCGGTGTGGGACGGGGCGGTGCGTCGTGTAACTTACGAGCGGTGCCCCCAAACCACGGTGCGGTCACAAAAGTTGCGGGCAGCGACGTCAGTGAGACCTGGGCGGCAGAGTGAAGCAGTGCGGAGTGCAGTGCCCACAGGTCGCGGTGCAAGCAGCGGCTCAGTAGCGACAGTGGGCATCGGTGAGACCAGGGTTGCTGTGCAAAGTGCAGCGGTGCCCTCTGCGGTGCCTTCAGGACAAGGAGTCCGCAGTGGTGTCGGCTGCTTTCCCCCTCTGTGGCAACTGAAACCGCGGTTCCAGAGGCGGTACCCGGACGTAGGTGAAGTCTTTGCTGTCCCTGAGACGTTTGTGAACAGGAGGCAAGCTCTATTTCAAGCCCTTGGAGATACTCGGCAACATGTCCTTGGAGATACTCCGCAACAAGTAAAGAAAGTTCAGTCCAGCCCTTTCACTGCCCAAGGCAGAAGCAGCAACTGCAGGCCAACCCAGCAAAGCAACAACACAGCAAAGGGGCAGTACTCCTCCTGGCAGTTCTTCCAGCTCTTTTTCTTGGCATGTTCCTTGATCCAAGCGAGTTCTAAAGTTCTGGGGTCTGGGCCCCAATATTTATACTGCATTTCTCTTTGTTCTCTTGGGCAGAGAGTGTCTGACCTGAGTCCAAACCAGTTTGGTCTTCTCTGGCCCAGCTTCCCTGCAGGAGGTGGAGACAGCCTTGTCCAAGGCAGACCAGGCCCATTCAGGTGCAAGGAAATCTCCTCCCACTACTCTAAATGCGGCCCAGGTCGATTCAGCCCAGCCCTGACTCATCTAGGACAGGCGGGACACACCTTGACCCCCCCCCACCCCCACCCCCAGTGGCTGTCTGAAGAGAATGCACATCCCCAGCCCCTGTCACTCCAAAGCCAGACTGTCAATCCATAACCCATCAGAGGCACACAAGATTGCTTAGCAAGAAAATACCTATTTACTAAAAGTGGTATTATCAAACACAGAACATAAATATCATCTTCACTAAAAGATGCCTTTCTACATTCTGAGTTCAGACATACTAAACTCCATTTCTCTATCTTGTCCCAATGGGAAGATATACTTGTAAAATGTTAGAGTATTCCCCATTCTATCCTATGTGACAGCCTTTCAACAGTGAAAAACGAATTACAATGTAGTTCACTATCAGGACATGTCACGCACACCAGTACAGGTCCTACCTTTCAAATACACTGCACCCTGCCCATAGGGGTACCTTGGGCCTACCTTAGGGGTGACTTGTATGTAATAAAAGGGAAGGTTAGGGCTTGGCAAGTGGGTGCACTAAAGAAATTGGGAGCAGATAAGGCCGTACTTAAAAATTATAGACTTATCTCTCAGCTCCCGTTTCTGGCGAAGGTTGTGGAACGTCATGTCCTGAAAACTACCTCGGCGTTTTTGGAAGAATACGAGCTACTCCAACCCCGCCAGGCTGGGTTTAGAGCCCACCATAGTACAGAGCTAGTAATGCTATCTGTACTTGACGATCTCAGGCTCAAGGCCGATAATAAAGAGTCGAGCGCCCTGATTCTCTTAGATCTTTCTGCGGCGTTCGATACGGTCAGCCATACAATACTACTGTCCCGGCTATCGGACCTGGGTATCCGGGGGCACGCCTATAATTGGTTGGAATCCTTCCTACTAGGACGCTCGCAGAGGGTCCAACTTGGCGATCAGGTATCTGAAAAGGGTAACATCTCTTGCGGGGTCCCCCAGGGCTCCGCGCTGTCCCCGCTCCTTTTCAACATATACCTGCAGCCCCTGGTGGCCGCACTAACCGATATGGATTGTCGGGTTTTTAACTATGCGGATGATACTCAGCTTATCCTGAAGATCGATAACTCGGTCCGCACCCAAGAGTCTGCTCAGAACATCCTCAGGTTTACAATAAACTGGATGACTGCAAACTCTTTAAAAATCAATCCTGATAAAACCGAAGTCCTAGCAATTCCGGCAAAAAATAACCCATGGAGCGGCTTGTTCTGGCCCCAAGAGCTGGGGGCCTGTCCCAGCCCAGCATTAGTTGTAAAAAGCTTGGGAATTAAGATCGACTCCGAGCTCTCCATGGTAAATCAAGTCAACGCGGTGGTGGGTACTTGCACTGGTCTGCTGAGACAACTGAGGAAGCTAGTTCCACTGCTCTCAATTTCATCGCTGGAAACCATTGTACGAGCAACCATCGTCTCGCGACTCGACTATGGCAATGCGCTCTATGTCGGGCTCCCCCAGAAACTTATGAATAAGCTACAGGTGGTACAGAATGACGCCGCCAGGCTGATTTTCAGGTTACCCAGAAGAACCCATGCCACTCCTTTGCTGCGCAAACTGCATTGGTTGCCGGTTGGGCAAAGAGCGAAGTTTAAGGGACTCTGTATTGCCCACAAAGCCTTTTACGGTCACGCCCCAGAGTACATAAGGGAACGTTTAGTTAAATATGTGCCTAGACGGGCGCTCCGCTCAGCAGAAGCCGCCCAGTTGGTCTGCCCGCGGGGCAACTGTGTTTCCAAAGGAGGACGAGCCTTCTCGGTCCTCCTGCCACAACTCTGGAACCGGCTGCCCGATACTCTCCGTAAAGAACATGGTCTGCTCCCTTTCCGGAAGCAGCTTAAAACCATCCTTTTCAGAGAGGCTCTAGACATGACCTAATTCTTCCTAGTACCATGGTGACCACCCGGCCCTGACGCTGTTCTCTTCTTCCGAAGCGCTAAGAGACCTGTCGGTATACACGCGCTATATAAGAATATAATAACATAACATAACATAACAAGTCGACATGGCAGTAAAAACTGTGTTCAGACAGTGCAGTGGCAGGTTGGGGAACCCTTTGAAAGGCTGCTCGTGTGGGTGGCACAATCAGTGCTGCAGGCCCATTAGCAGCATTTGATTTACAGGCCCTGGTACTCGCAGTGCACTTTACTAGGGACTTACCAGTAAATCAAATATGCCAATCATGGAAACACCAATCCATAATCCAATTTACAATAGGAGCACTTGCACTTTAACACTGAACAGCAGTGAGAAAGTGCGCAGAGACACTAAACCAGCAAAAACGGAGTCAAAACCGGGAGGTCAGAAAGCAGAAAGACAGGGGAAACACGCCAAAAGATGCCAGGTCTAACAATAGATGTAGCTGAATTGAGCCCCTTGGTGCCTTCAGCAATGTTTGATTAGTGCCCAGTGAGTATCCACTCATTGTATACATTGGAATCCCATAATGTGGCCTTCTCTACTCTACAACTATACTTTCTGTGCTCTTTCAGTCCTTCATTTTTCTCCGGCTTGTGTATTCTTAGAGTCTTTATGATGATCCTTCCATCTGTCTAATGCATTAAAACATCGCTGATTAATTCTACGGACCCAATGTGATTGTACATAAGAATAAAATGGGCTGCGTTCTTACTTGATATACGGTCGTGATCACGTATTGTCAAGTGTGTATCACTTGTACGAGAGCACCAAGCACTTTGCTCACCCCACTCACTGTGCCGTCACATTGTTTTTAATGTTTTTTTATATATGATTGAATAAATTGATCCTTTGATGTGTTTGCACATTGACTGTGATAGCTGTGGTCTTGGTACCACTGTTCTTTATGCATATGCTTACCCAGGGTCCCAGGCGAAACTCGGGTTTCCTTGTTACCAATAATCTAGGGTTTTGGTAGGGCATTCAGTGTCACTGTGACTGGGAGAGCAGAGGCCAGTGGAAACCCAATAACCTAATCAACAACAGTTATGAATAAAATACTTACAGAGAACTCTGTACTTGACAGAATCCTGCCCTTTCCAGATTTAGCTATCTTTTATATCACAGAGGTTGTGCTGTTCCAAAATAGGGATCAGATTAGCTTACCATAACAGCCAGCCATAATACTAGTGATTAAGCTTAGTTTAGGTGTGTGACAAAGGAGTGACAAGAAGTCTTTTTTTGCACCACCACCTCACCTATGTTTGCATTGCAGACATGTGAGTGGTTAATAATATTAAGTGGACGATCAAACTCTAGGAGTAACAGTTCTCGTTCCAAACTATATGCATCTTGTTTGCCTACTTAACATTAATTATCGTCTGATTAAACCCTACAGGAGAACTATCCAGACATTAGTTAACCATATATTTCCCTTGAATATAGGTTTTATTTCTGCTTTTCTTTACCTACCTACACTAAACAAAGCACAGACTAGGAAATTAGAAGTGTGCTAAGTTGGAGTTAGGGGTTTGTATGGTGCTGACACACATCCACTAACCAATGGCCTGATTTTTGATGGGCAGAAACTAGTTGACCTTTTTTTTTTTTTTCTTTTTCTCTCCAGGCAAGGCAGGTTCCACTTTTAATACATATATTAAGTATATTAAGTAAATTATGTATAGGTGGCATGTTGTGAAAAGGAATGCCTTCCCTCTTTTTTATTATTTTTTTAAAGATCTGTTTATTGGTATTTACATTTTAATCTTGTACACATTTGTGTTCTGAAAAAACCAACATATGCATTTTCAGTCTAATCCTGTCTTACAGATGCTTATACATGCCAATTATAAATAGCAATATGACAGGAAAGTATCAGTACAGCACATAATAGCGTTAGATTTTTGCACTCTTGCATATTGAACCTGTTCTCATAGGCATGAATTCTCAGTTTTTTGTCAATCGGATATAGAATCTCTTCTGCCCTATACTTCTGTAATCGTGCTTAGTTTGTAGTAGGTGCTCGAAAGTTACCAGTAATGTATAAAACAGGTGTCCAATGTCGGCGAGGGAAACCAGGGTAAATCATAACTAAGGAGACCAATACCAGAAGACGGGTCATGTGAACTGTGTCTCTAGGGGGGTTGGGAGGGCAGGCATTGTTAAGTCCACAGTCGTGTGTGTGCGCTCCTCTGCCAGTAGGCAGCAGTCGACTCATGAATGCTTTCCCTCTTAATGCAGTTTTAACTGTTAGCAACCACACAAGACAATCACACCTTGAGGAGGCAAGCCTCCTTTCCCATCTAAAGTTGGAAACTCACACCTACACAATCATAGTTGTAGATTGTTGGACATGACTCTCTGCAGGGTCATCCCCAAACTTTTTGCCTTCACCCTCCTGTGTTTTGAACCTGCTGTTGTTGCCTTTTAGAACTATGCACACTTTATCACTGCTAACCAATAGTAAAGTGCTTATTCTGTCTCTTTTGAATATGATGGAATTGGCTTACATCCAATTGGCACATTTAATTTACGTGGAGTCCCTAGTAAAGTGGTTCTAACTGTACCCAGGGTCTGTAAATTAAATGCCACTAATGGGTCTGCAGCACTGATTGTGCCACCCACTTAAGTAGCCCTTTACACATGTCTCAGGGCTGCCATTGCAGCCTGTGTATACAGTTTTTTAATTTGCCATTTCGACCTAGCAAGATAAACCTTTTGCCAGGCCTACACCTTACTTTTTAATACATATGTCACCCCTAGGAAAGGCTTTATACAGCCCATGGGGCAGGGTGCAGTATTTTTAAAAAGGTAGACATGTCTTGGTACTGAAAAACTCTTAAATTAGTTTTTCACTACTTCAAGGCCTATCTCCTCCACAGGATAACATTGGGTTACTATATTACATTGACTAACTGCTAACTTTCAATTGGGAGCAGGTATGAATGTCGAGTTTGATGTCTAGAGAATTGTAATTTAAAACCCCCTTTAATTGTAGAGTTGTATTTTAAGTCATAATTCAGAAAATGCCACTTTTAGAAAAAAGGTATTTTCTTGTCGCAACCATTTGGTTCCTGCAGCCTCTATCTTGGGTCACATGACTAGGTGTAGCTGGCAATTGGTCTTTGTGTATTACTCCCAGACAGTGAGACAAAGGGAGAATAGGTGTTGTCAGGATGGACTATCTCTGACTGGGGGAAGGGAGGACAGAGCTGTCACCTACCACACTTGAACATTGCAAAGACTCTGCCTCCGCACACTGACAAAGGTTTTCACACTAGTGTTTTGAGCCCCAAGACAGGTTGGGGTCAGGACTGGGAAGAACGAAATTCCAGACACCTCGGTAGGGGGTGATGTCTAGAAACCTCTTCCCACTTCAAGGTGGACACCAATTATAAATATTGGACCCACAGACCCAACTCTTGAGACCACTTCTGGACCGGTGGAAGACTTAGAAAAAGAACTGCTGTACTGCTCTGCTGCCTGAGTGAAAAGGACTGGACCTGCACCTTGAACCCAGGACCAACAGAGTGACTCCAAGGGCTAGTCTGCTGGCCTCCTCATCAGAGCCTCGGGGACAGAAAAGGCTCCAGCCACATTGAACCTTGCACCTGGACTCTGCCTGAGTCTTAACCCACCAAGTAGTGCCTCTTCAGTCCTGGACCTCGAAGTGGGACTGAAGGTGCTCTGCTAGCCGAGCTGTGGTCCCCAACAACCTATGCAGCACGTTGCATTTCCTAGCAGCTCTGCATCGTAATTGCCTTTATGCGATTCATCGCCGGCGCAGGACCGTGCATCACAGCCCCACAGCTCCTCTGGACTGTGGCTCTGCGATGCATCTCTGATGCAGGACTTCTCTTCGCAAACCTCAGTTGACGCCATCCTCGATGATGACGCAGGACCTTGCACCGTAAGCCCCGTTGAAGGCACATCTCAACTCAACGCCCAGGCCACAAGGTACTGTCCAGTGAACTAATCTTGGTCCCTGTAGCTGGCTCACATTTGATCGCGGTCAGCCTGAAATTGTGACTTGGACCCAGTCCGGCGCGACCAGATAAACACAGGTGGTGTTTTGTGCTTTAAGTAATATTTTTACTTAAATCTTTAAAATGGCATGTCTCCAGCTCTACTAATTAGATTTTGGTTGTGTTTGATGTCAAATAATTTATTACATTTTATTCTCTTTTTCTGAATTGGAGTGGGATTTCTTTTGTTTTGTAGTTTTCTTCACTGTTTGAAGTGCTACGTAAATACTTTCCACATTGCCTCCGAGTTAAGCCTGACTGCTTTGTGCCAAGCTACCAGAGGGTTAAGTACAGGTTAATTTGGGGTTTGCTTGTGTTTCACCCTGAAGAGAATTGTGGTTGCTGCTTGATTGGGGTTTCACCCCTCCTCCCCCCCCCCCGTCCCCACCAGTAACCCAGTTTCTCACATAGATAGTGATCACAGTGATAAAACATGCCACTTAGTGTGGGTGAGGGGTCAGTGTTCTTTTCAATCTGAAACTCACTTCGGAGAACATTAATAATAAAGGTAAGCCATCTACCATATTCTAGAGAGTGTCTAGATTCTCTAAAATGACGCAGTCTTGGGTGTGGGGGGTTTGTGTTTATGTGTATTGTATGTTATTCAACCTAGCCATCAAAACTGGGACATTTCCTAACATTTGGGAAAAAACCTCAATTTTACCACTTTAAAAAAACTATTGCCCAGTCTCTCGTTTGCCTCTACCAGCAAAAATCCTTGAAAAACACATGAACCAAGAACTGGCCACTTTCATTAATAATAATCACATTCTGGATTCAACGCAGTACGGCTTTAGGAGCGAGCACAGTACTGAGCTTGCTTTGATCACCGCGACAGAAGAAATCAGGCGCGCAGTAGATAAAGGAGGCATGGCTGCCCTGATACAGCCGGATCTTTCAGCAGCATTCGATACGGTAGACCACAGCCGCCTGATAAGTCTCCTTCAAGAAATAGGGATAGCAGGCACAGCTCTCTCACTTTTCAAATCCTTCCTGTCAGATCGTGAACAATTCGTCGAAGTGGATGGTTTCAGGTCCCATTGCTTTAGGCTCCCATGTGGAGTACCACAGGGTTCGTCCCTGAGCCCAACCCTCTTTAATGTGTATGTTACACCTCTGACCAGATTGATTAAATCCTACGGTTTTGCGATGGTATCCTACGAAGATGACACCCAGATTATTGTCTCCATTTCGAATAATAATCATGACCCAGCCCATAACTTTAACGCCTGTATGCGACACATGAGCAGATGGATGTCGGAGAACTGCCTCAAGTTAAACTCTAATAAGACCGAAGTTTTACTTTTTGGCAGATACTCATCCTTTTGGTCCACTGACTGGTGGCCTGCGGAGTTAGGTCCTCTTCCCATTCCAGCCACCAAGGCAAAAAATCTGGGAGTCATTTTTGACACTACCCTGTCCTTTTCCCACCACGTCAAGGCGCTTACATCATCCACCTTTTACACGTTGAAAATTTGGAGAATTTCTTTTTCTGTTTATACCACCAGAACTGCAGAAAACAGTGGTGTTGGCACTAGTTTTGTCTAAGTTGGACTACTGTAATGCGCTCCTGGTCAGTATAAATAAGGCACTTCTGGTTAAACTGCAGGTTCTCTAAAACTCTGCAGCCCGGCTGCTCTTTGGCATATCTAAACACTCTTCAGCCAAGCAGGCCCTCAATGCTCTACACTGGCTACCTGTGGAAAAACAAATCAATTTCAAGGCCTTGTGCATCGCCTTTTAAGGCGCTACATAATCATGGCCCTGACTATCTGACAGATCGTTTCCAATGGTATACTCCATCTCGAAATCTTCGGTCCTCTTCTCATAAACTGGTGGAGGTGCCTAAACCCCGTCTCCTGAAATGGGGCGGTAAAAGCTTTATAAACATCCCAACCAGATTGTGGAATTGTCTGCCCACAAAGCTTAAAAACTCTCCCGACCTGCTCTTCTTTAGGAAAGGCTTAAAGACCTGGTGATATACCCTATAGTTTCTCTAACCTTGACCCTGAGCCTTCAATTGAAACCTCAGTAAGTTCGTGTGGTTAGTTGCCAAGCGCCTAGACGCCTTAGGGTATTAGTTGCGCTATATAAATAAATAAATAAAAATAAATATATCTAATTTCATTTGGGGCAGACTGTGATACTTTAAAAACTACCTCTGTCTCGCTCTCCTTTTTGTAGAGTTCCTTGTTTGAGCCTTAATCCAGTTCACCATGCTAAGCCTATCCCTAGTTATGTGAAACATAACTTCCCATGTCAAGTTGACATTGTCCATTTGCCCCTCCTGGTCAACGATTGATGAGAATCTTACAAGGCAGTGATGACCTGCAGGTGCATACCAGATTAACTGAACGCTAGGTTCCCTGGCTGATCCTTTGAGAGGCTAAATATGTGCGGGTTAGTGTCATACAAGGTACACAGTATCATCAGAGCTCCCCTGCCCCTGTTGGACAATCCTACACAAGCTCTTAATGGCATTGTCTCATTAATTATTTATTGGGACCAAGCTTCAGTGACACAATTATTACTTGCCTTCATACCTCCAGTGACTTCCTCTTCTTATTCTGCCTCACCTCTCTAAAATGCAGTAGTGTTCTGGTCCACCTCTACATGGAGTTACTCTGCAACCAGTCCTTTACCTGATTGGGACAGTAGAGTGACATTTCTTTCACTCTGCTTGCCACTACCTGTAATGACTGGCTTTCCTTAATCCTTTTCACTCTCGATCTTGGTAGAGACATGAAAGTGGAACTAACCTCTGTAGAAAAGAAAGCTTGGAACTGTTGACACTGGCTCAGAAACTATGAGCAGCTGGTAACAAAGGTTCTGAGATATCATCTTTCAGCCCCCTCTTTAAAATAAAGTTAAAATGATCTATTCCCCCCCCCTCAAGAACAAGTTTTTAATCAGAAGTAGCTTGATATATGCATTTCAAGTTCCTGCATTGAACCATAAAGAATTGCTGCTATGTTATGTTCATTTACTACACATGTTGAAATTTTCTTCTAGATGCTGAACTTGCATAATATATAATGTGCAAGAATGGGTCTTTTGGGATTTTTGGGGATTGTTTTTGTTAATCAACAAGATGGCTGAGTGATTTAAATGGTCACTAGTAAAATCGGCTGTGACCTGCTGATTATAAATTTGAAACCAAATAAGGTCACCTCAGGCTTACAACTCTCCGTGATTGGAAAATTGGATGTTCTAAAGTTGAGTCATAATAACAAGGGTTGTTTATAGTGCTTGGAGATAGTAAAAAACATCTGAAGTACTTTATAAAACCCACCTTTTAAAAAATTAACAGCCTGCTAATAAAACAAAGATCTATAATAATGCACCCTATTCATGTTTCAGATCCTGCTGTCAAAATGTGGAATTTCGGCTTGGAAGATTATAAATCTCTAAGTAAGTAATGTTGCCATAAATAAGACATTGAGTTAAACTTATGATGTTCTCTTAGATGCCAGAGATAGGCCTCAGATAAGTTAGTGGCATGTAGGGGAATGTTGGACTAGACTTTAACAGGATCCACAGGTAGTTGAACCAGGGCCACTTTCATAATAATATTTCTTTGTTTAAATCACACTGAACAATTTGGTAACTTAATAGGCTTAATTGACCAGATCTTTTCACAATGCATGCGAGATGTGCTTACACCACTGGTTTATATCTGCTTACATTGAACCCTATGCTGGGTCACAGTTACTACTACAGTTACATCCAGGGTTTAATAAGCAAGAAATGTATACTGCATACATTTAGGTTTAAAGGTAAATCTTAAGCCAAGAAGTAGACATCATTCAGTGTATTTACTTACTGATTGCATCAGAGGTGCTCTTTAATTTGTGTGTCCAATGAGCTGCTCATGTCTTTCACCAGTTCAGACCATGCACAAGCTGGGCTGAACAGTTTTCCTCTTCTTTGACTGTAGTTTGGTGGTCAATGTGGTGGACACTGATGGTGTCCATGAAATGCACAGTGAACAGGCCATATTGATCATATTGATTGGTTTCTTCCCTACAATTGCCACTTACCTTGCTCTGTTTGCGATGTCTGTCTCTTTTTCTTGTGCCATTTCTGGACACTGGATAGGCTAGTGAGATGCATTTGAATCTGACAGAAGGCCTCACTGTACCTAGACAAGTTTGATTGCTTATAAGAACATATTTCAAGCATTACAGGACCTCTGTATCACCATTGTCAAGAGAGCATGGCAGAATGTCAATCCCAAAGAAGATATTGCACATAACAAGTACATTGGAACACGTATAAGGCTTGCCAAGTGCTTTACATAATATCCCAGAGATTGTCATTTAAAGCAGTCACCTGTACTTTAGTTCCTGGTAAAACTCCGTACACGAAACCTCATAAAATTGATTACGAGAGGGAAGATAGCTGGCTAAGTGGATGGGACTCCTTGGTGCCTTTTATTAGGTGATTTTTGACAGTGGATGGCTTTTTGTTAAGAAGACAGAGTGAAGCCAGGATTTCAAAGGTACAGGGCAATTAAGGGGTATGGATCAGAAGAAGCTTTTCTTTGTGTGTTCAATTTTTTATGTTGGTGGGATATTCAAACTTGAGAGGCTGTGCCAGGTCAACTCTTTAGTCTGGAGAAATGTTCATATATAGCTGAGTATCGTTAGCGTACAAATGATGCAAGATATTGGATGACTAAGGGAAAAACAAGGGGTTTAATTTATAAATTCAAAAGGGTAGGGGAAAAGATGGAGCCTTGTGGAACTCCTTTTGCATGATAATAGGACTGGGAACGGAGTTGGACAATTGTATTTGTTGGGAGCGATTGTCTAGTCTCTTAACCATACAACTGTTCCCCATCTGTTGTGGTCAAGATGAACGACCAGAGAGGATTCACCTTTGTGTTAGATGTGTAGCACATCATCCACTATTTGTAGCACTGCAGTCTCTTTGCTGCATACAGAACTAACTTTGGATTGGCGATCGTCAAAGAGGTTGTTTTCTTCAGTAAGTCCATATCAGCATTCGGCTTTTTAAGTAATGATGTAACCTTCCCTTTTCTCCGGCAGTCGGGGACTGTGCCTTGTATCAGTGTTGATCATTTTTATCAAGTAACAAGTAATGGGGATTGTAATGTCTTTGACCAGATTGGCTAAATGAGAACCTAAGAAATTTGAGAAACGTCTAGGAGCTGCAATAATATTTACTGTATCACTCTGATTTTTTTTTTTTAAGATGTCCAGGCCTTGCAGAGTGAAGCCTTACATACTGTGTCGCTTTTGTGGGAATGGAGAGAGAGAGCAGTTTTTTTGGATTTCAAAGTAGTGGGCGAATTTGGTGCAATTCTTTGTTGTAAATTACGTAGAGCATGCGAGAGACTGACGGGGCAGACAGGTTGGGTCATATAAACGATTATAAAACGCTTCTTAGATCGATGTTTTACTATTTTGATCTCTGTTCTGAAGAATGTCGCTTTTGCCTGAATATATGCTTTTTAAAAAATTTCTGCACTTGTTTCATTGAATTTTCAGGTTCTTCAAATATGAGTTTGCACGCCATATGTATCCTAAAACTTTGAGAGCTTTTATATCTTCATTACATTCTTTTGAGAATAACTGGACATATGTTTTAGTTCTTTTTGTTGTTACCATGGCCAGATCATGAGCAGTCCTCCTCATGATTGTGTTTAATGCTTTCTGGGTATGTTCGCCTCTTCTGCCAGGTTTTCCAGAATGTTCAATCAGATCTTACTTTTCAGGTTAAACAGGTTGTTGTAACGACAGTCTCTGACTCATATCTTGGGTCTTTTTGGTTGTCCCATTACTGAAGTGGCAGAGAATAAGGGAGAGAGAAAAGCATGAGGATGTAATCATACCAGTCGACTAGTCTAGAGATTCGAACTTGATGATTCTTCCTTAGCAATTAATATGTTAAGAATTCACCTCTTCACATGGGTGTGTTTTGAGCAACATTGTTTGAGGTTGTCGTTGAGCAAAAAGAGACAGTTGAGAAGCATTCAAATCATTGTTTTCATCATAGTAAATGTTGAGGTCCCCAAGGATGATATTATTTAGGACTGGATCCTTGTGCTATGACTTCCAAAATGTTTAGTAAAATGATTATCACCTGGAGGACCGTGTCTGCTGTGAAACATAGTTTCTTGTCTTGTGTTTTTATTCCTGCCTTCCTACTCAAGATGAATGAAAGTGTCTTGGTGGGATAAAGAAGCGTAGTGCCTGATAGACATGTCTTCCAAAAAAGTATGGTCGGGTTGCTTGACTGGATTATATTTGCAGTTTCAAGTAGGCGTTTATCTGCTTATTTGCAGTTGTGTAACATATGTTTGAAAAAGGAATATAGACTTTTTATAGTAGGTGAATATATAATTTGAAACTCAATGAGTTTACTTTGATTTCTGGGCCTAAATCATGGAAAAAAGGTAAAAGGGTGGGCATAGATTTAAATCTCCGCCTGAACCCAGTTTTAAAGGTTTTTTTTCTTTTTACAATTCACAAACATTCCCAGAAGCACATCTGAAAAGCTGCATTTGGTACAAGTTTCCAGGTGGAATGTTACGTGACTTCTCCCCTGGCTCCTTTTCGCTCAGTATGGCAATCTACATAGCATAAGCATATGGAACTGGAACCTCTGTCCAAATTTACACATTTTTTTCCCCTCTTTGGGGACAATATTTTTCTCCATGGAGATCGCCCCTCCCCTAGCCCCAATCCCAAACAAAGCTGTGGCTAATCTGTTCCTTTTCCCTTCCTGGAAGGCAAGTAACTCTTCCCAACCCTTGCCTATGATTTACTACTGGGGTTTTCTCTGTACTGGTGGTGGAGAATCTGTAGTTGTATATCCATTTACACCTGACAGGAATCCTTTCGTGAGTTGCTGGCAGGCGCAAATTGAAATATTTGAAGCTATAGATATAGCTGTTATAATTTGGAATTAGGTAAGTGTGGAAAACGTGAATGGATGGTAGGGCGCAAGTTCCTTTTTGATAGACTTCTAGCCCCAGATTCCTCATCTTTCGAATATTCCCCATGGTCAAACTGGATCCCAAAACCTTTCAGCAGTATCTCTGCACACCTGTATGCTGTATGGCTGGGCACTGATGCTGTTCAGCTCTGGAAATGACGTGCAAAGTCTATATAGCCGTTCCTACGCTCTGACGTCCGTTCCTTTCTTTCTTTACCACCAGATGCAGATCCGTAGCACCCTCTTGTCTCTTTGAGACTACTTTTATCTCTTCAAAATTGTATAACGGTGTTCAAGGGAACTGTCATCTCCCAAAAAGACAGGTTTTAAACCTTGTAGTGACTATCACAAACAAATGTCTGAGACAGACCCGCATCAGCTTTGCCTGTGATTCCTGGGGTCGAGTCACAACTCTGGGGCCTCCAGCGATTGTGCTTCGATTAAGCTGAAGGCCATCCAAAACCAAGTGGTGAAACTCTACATCTCCAAACACCGGAAGACTCCACGGCGGGAATACTTCAAGTTGAAAGTTTGATCCCAGCCCCATTCCAGATTCAGAAGTCACAGGAGTTGTTCAAGGGATCATTCTTCGTCTCGATCAAAGTCGTTGGGTAAGTTGAAGAAAAACACAAGAAATCTAAGTGGGGCTCAGCTCATTCCCGCCACTCTCACTCTCCTGAGACGGCATGGGGCCATCCGATATGCCAAAACCAATCGAGGAGTTCCGCAAGATCATTCTCCGACTCTTCGGATCCTCGCCGACTCCCTCTGGCACGTCTTCGGGTTCCTTGGACCTGAAAAGCTTCATCTGGAATACAGCCAGCGGGTTCACCCTCTGCACCGGTTGAACCCTCCATGCCCACCCCGGGGCCTCCTCCAACACTACCCCATTGATGCTGGAAGAATAAGTACCTATTCTATTCTCTGACTCCAAGTCGGAGCTGGTTCGACTTAGACCATGTCTGGCCGCTGCTGAGGCGCTGCTCCCTCCACCGTGACCTTTCCCGGTTTGGCATAGATTCTGAAAATGATTACGATGCCAGTGGCAAGATTGGCCTGCTGTACCATGAGGAGAATTGGTACGACGAGTTACAAGAGGCTAGTGGCTTTGACACATCCCCTGAGTGGGACTCCTCTCACCCTCTGGTCCTGCCATTGAGGAGAGTTCTTCTTGCACTAGTGGTCATGCGTAGGACAGCCAAAGTCCTTGACACCCATCTTGGAGGTTAAGACCAATGTTATTAGTGAAGTTCTTGAGCAGGCGCAAACCTCCACTGAGCCCCTCTTACCTTTTAATAAGGCCCTATCATGCCCTTTGTTGGGGGCATGGACCAAACCTTGCTCAAGCACCCCAGTGAACCTCCAGATTGCACACCGCCCTGTCCTGGGAGACCTGGCATTTTTATCTCGGCACCACTGAAAGCTTGGTGGTAAAGGAGTCTGCTAGCAAAACTAACCCCAGCATGTTCCCAACTACTCCCCCCAGCCCCCTCAATAGGGAGTCAAAACGTGTGGAGTCAATTGGAAAAACAGTCTGGTCGTCTACCAGCTTGGCGCTACGATATGTGAATGCCTGCTGTCTCCTGAGGCACTGTTTCCCTCTCCCTTCGGAATTCAGTGGCTGATGTCCTCCCAGGTTTTCCTAAAGATCTCTGACCTGTCCTCGCCCAGGCTATGCAGGATAGTTGTGATGTGGCTAAGTTCACATTTTGTTGTGGCTTCTGACACCACTGATTCTATCAGGTGGACCATTGAGTTGCTATTTGACGGGACTCGCCTGTTTGGGTTCAATGCAGACTCCGCTCTCGAGCGGTTCAACTAGAGCAGGGCCACGGCTCACTCCCTTGGCTTATCTCACCCGCCTTGCCAGCTGCATCAGCCGTACCTCTCCTTTCACGGCTTCGACAGAGGTACCACATGCCGCCAACCAATCCAACCTCCACAAGGCAATGAGCAGTTTCATGGTCTAGGTTCTGGTGCCCACCGCCTCATGATCAAGGTCTGTCGGCTACCCAGTCCACTACTCCCCTGCAGCCACACTTGCCAAACCCCTTTAACGTACTCTTAGTGGAGCACAGCCACCCAGTTGGATGCAGGATCAGACTATTCTTGCTGGGTGGCAGGCCATAACATCAGACAGATGGGTCCAGCTAATTGTTCGGCAGGGATATGCACTTCCTCTCATTCTCTCACCTCCGCACCTACCACCATACCCCCAGTGATCGACAGAGGACCATATCTCCATTTGGCAGCAGGTAGTGCTAGCCATTTTGGCCAAAGGGGCTGAAGAGAGGGTGCCCGTGCCAGAAGTAGGACGTGGTTGTTATTCCTACTCCTTTCTGGTGCCCTATTTTAGACCTGCGCCCTCTCAATGCCTTCTTCTAGAAAGAGGACTTCAAAATGCTGCCCTGGCCCAAGTCTTGTCTGCCCTCTGCCCAGGAGGCTGGAAAGTGTCATTGAACCTGCAGGATGCCTATTTTCATATACCCGTCCTGCAGGCCCATCGGCGCAACCTGTTGTTCCTTGTGGGAGCAGGAGCATTTTCAGTTCGCTGTGCTCCTCTTTGATCAAACCAGTGCCTCTTGGGTGTTCACAAACGTTATGGCGGTAGTGGCAGTGCACCTTCCGAGCTCAGGGTTGCCAGTCTTCCTCTACCTTGATGACTGCTTGTTGAAAGCAGGCTCGCTCCAGACAGTCATAAACCAGCTGCAGACTATCGCGGACCTCCTGTCATCATTTTTTGTTTTAAATTTCTTTTTATTAACTAAAGATTATGCACCACATGACACATGCTGGTTGTACTTCAGGTATTAAATAAAGCACAGGTAATCATATCAGGTAATCATAGTTGGTATCACATTACTGACTTAATATAGTGTTCATCAATTGGTATAAGCAGGTTTGCAAGGCAACAGTCTAATACACATATAGTTAAGGGTAATCAGGTGAGCAGGGTAACATATTCAACTCCCCCATCCCGGTCATGTCGCTAGTTCCTGTGTTATCGTATCTGAAGCCCCTGATCTCGGGGCGGCACACGGGCTCCCTTTTTATGTATTCCATCTACCCCAGGTTTTCTCCCATTTCTTAGGACAACACCCTTCTCTAATAAACAGATCTCACCGCCACCATGCACCAATCCAAGTCTCTCTTCCAGTCGTTAAGGGATGGAGTTGTCGCCACCCCCCACATCAGTGCAATATTGTGTTTAGCTTCCATCATGCCAAGTGTAACCCAAGTTTGGTCTGCTTGTTATAGATCTGTGGCCTCCCAAATATTAAGGAGGCATAATTTAGCCGATGTTGTGGTTATACCCGTGACTTCATTGATTCATGCTAGTACTGCACTCCAATATATTTGGGCATTCCCACAATATATGAAAAAATGTTCCTACTTAGCCACATTTCCTGAGATATCTCGTGTCCATCTGTCTGCCCATTTTTGCCCGTGTAGTGCAAGAGACGTAGGCTCTGTGCAGAATTTTTAACTGTACTAATTGAAAGCGTAGTCGCACCGCGACCTCTAACAGTGAGGCCAGGGCTTCAGCCCTGTCCTCGTCCTGAAAGTCCTCCAGATCTGTTTCCCAGCATTGTCGGAGCTGGGTGAGAGTGTCAGGGGAGTTGTTTGAGTTTTCGGTATGTGAGTGACATTGCCTTGGTGGAGAGGCGTTCCTCAAGCAGTCTGTCCTCCAGAGGAGACGATTCCGGTAGGGCTTCATCAGGGGAATGTACTGCTTGAAGGGCACGCCGGATTTGTAAGTACTGGAAGATCAGGTAGGGCTATCCATCCGTCATACCACCCCTGGGTCAATTTTGCCAAGGCTATGTGGGGGGATCCTCCGTCCCAGAGCAGGGTCTGAATTTCGCTACTGATTGCTTTGAAATATGTGTCTGGCACCGGGAAGGTCGAGTTTTGCAGCACGTAAAGAAAACTGGGCAGTGCCATCATCTTAAATCATGCTGCCGTTCCCAATAAAGAAAGTGGGAGAGATCTCCAGTGTCGCACATCACTTTTAAGGCGCGTCAAGAGACCTGTCAGGTTTTTGGCTATAAATATCTTGGGATCAGTGGTAGCATGGATGCCTAAATATCGAAAACTCTCCATGGCCACATGGACCTCGTATCCAGTTGGGAGGCGCGGCACCGGGCCGTGGAGGGTAAACATCACTGAGTTGGACCAATTAATTAGATATCCGGGGTATTCCCTGAAGATCGATAGAATGATTATTAGTCTGGGGACGGACGATCTAGGGGAGGCGATATAAAGAAGAATGTCATCAGCATACAAGGATATTCTGTCCTCCCAGTCCACCGTTTACCGCAAACCGGGGGCTTCCTCTGACCCATGCCGCCAGTGGCTGGAGGATCAAGCAAAAATCAGGGGAGAGAGAGGGCAGCCTTGTAGTGTTCCTCTGTGGAGGGGAATAACCTCTGACACCCTACCATTTACTACCACTTGCACCAGAGGCTGCAAGTATAGTAGTCACAGCCAGGATAGAAAAGTTGGGCTGAAGCCCATATGACGGAGCACAGCAAAAAGATATGGCCATTTCACTGTATCAAAGCCCATGCGAGCGTCAAGTGACAGAATCATCGCATTCTCCTTGATTTTGTGTGGGTGTCCCAAGACTCCTTGGAGTCGGCGTAGGTTTAGCATCGTATTTCGGCCAACCTCCTGTCATCTTTGAGGTTCAATATCAATGTGCTGAAGTCACACCTGACTCCTCAGACTCTCCCCTTCATCTGAGCCATTCAGGACACGGTTCGGTTTTGTGCCTCCCCCCTCCGAGAAGAGAGTCCAGGACATAAAAGCTATGATCCTTGGTGCTAGATTTCAGTGAAGGTGACTTTGAGGGTGCTGGGACTGATTGCCTCCAGCATCTTGCTGGTCAAGCATGCTAGGTGAAATACAACAACTCTGCAGTGAGACCTGAAGTCTCAGTGGGCCCAATATCATGGGAACCTCTCCGACAATGTTCAGATTTCGGAGGAGACTGCAAAAGATTCACAGTTGTGGTCACTGGACCATGATTGGGTGAGTGGCCGACCCCTCTCCGTTTCCCACCCAGAGTTGACACTGGTGACCAATGCATCACTTTTGGGTTGGGGTGGCCATCTGGGTGAGATAGAGATCAGAAGCCTCTGGTCCCCTCCTGGAGTTGAGGGCTACCCGCTTAGCATCATCAAGGGGAGGCTAGTACAGGTGCTGACAGACAGCACCTCTGCCATGTGGTACAGCAACAGGCAGGGCAGGGTGGGGTCACGGACCCTGTACCAGGAGCCCCTGCATCTCTTTAAATGGCTGAGCCACTGAGGAATTTTCCTGGTGGTGAATCATGTGGCAGTATCATTGAAAGCAAGAGCAGACAAGCTCAGCCGTCGGGGACTTGTGGATCACTAGTGGCTGTTACACTCGGCGGCAGCTCAACATCTCTTCCATGAATGGGGAGAACCTTGGCTCGATCTGTTTGCCACCGCAGAGAACACGCAATGTCATGGCTTCTGTGCATTGGAGTTTCCAAAGGGTCTCTTGCTCAGAGACGTGTTCCGCCTTGAGTGGAACTCGGGACTCCTGCATACCTTTCCACCGATACCGCTCCTACCCCGAGTTCTCAAGAAGATCAGGACCGCCTGGGCATAAGTCATCCTAGTGGCTCCAGATTGGGCAGTATGGTATCCAGAACTCCTTGCCTGGAGCATCTGTCCTCTGATCAGGCTGCTCCTCTGGGATGATCAACTGTCGCAGACGCATGGCAGGGTTCTGCACCCGGGCCTTCACAATCTCCATTTTTATGCTTTGAGATTGAGTGGCGACAGCTGACCACCCTCACCTTTCCTCCGGTCGTGGTTGATGTCATCTTGGCAGCCAGATATCCTTCGACAAAAACTGTATACGGCTGTCGTTGGGACAAATATGTGGCTTGATGTGGTGCTCGGCAGATAAATCCTCACCACGCAAAGTTTTCTGACGTTTTGCTATTTGATCTGGGCATGGTTAAAGGGTACCTTTTGGCTATTTTCAGGTTACTGGATCATCCCTCATTGTTTAAGTTGCCAGTTATGTGCTTTTGAAAGGCTTACTACATTTGTTTCCTCCCTCACCCTTTGTCATTCCACAGTGGGGCCTTAACTTAGTTGCTGCATTTCTGATATGTACTTCCTTGAAGCCGCTTTACAACTGCTCCTCACCGTCAAAACAGTGTTTCTTGTCGTCATAACATTGGTGCGGCGTGTCAGTGAGCTTCAAGGTCTTTGTGTGAACCCGTCCTACACCACCTTCTTCCGAGACAAGTTGGTTTTATGGGCACGGGCTTCTATCTTGTCTAAAGTGTGACTCCGTTCTATGTGGGTCAGAACCTCACCATGCCAGTGTTCTGTGCTCAGCCTCACTCCTATAAAAAGGTGGGTGGAGAGTCTCCATTGCTGGGACCCCAAGGAAGTGCTGAGCTTTACCTAAATTGTACCAAAGAACTCGAAGTGGATGATCGTTTTTTTGTGGCGTCTCGAGCGAAAAAAGAAAGACTGCGCAGAAGAGAACCATCTCCCACTGGATCGTGCTCTGCATTAAGATCTGCTACGCATTAGCTAAAAAGCAGCCTCTGGAAAGAATGCATGCTCATTCTAACAGGACTAAAGCGGCTACCACTGTGTTGGCACGCGGAATCCCCATCCAGGCCATTTGAGATGCTACTACGTGGGCGTCCCTCCATATGTTCACAAACCTCTAATGTCTGGACAGTTGGGTCCACCGAAAAGGGCATTTGCCTGCTTGGTCCTGCATGGCCTCTCTGGTTTGAGTCCAGCCACATACACTCCTCGAAATAGGTACTGCTTTGGTATCTATTCAAAAGGTGATGAATGCGCGGCTAGAAGTCTCTGTCAGAAGAACAAGTTACTTACCTTCATTAGTACTCTTTCTAGTAGAGACTGTATCAAGCCCTAGTTTCCACACCGATCCGCCCTGTTCTGTTATTTGACTCTATTCATTAATAAGATCCCTAGTCTAGGAATCTGCACACTGGTCACACCAAATTTGTTTTTGGGGGGTCTGTGTCTGGGGGCACGGACACTCTCAAAAGCCACTGATGTCCTTTCCGGGGTGTAACGGCATCAGTATAGAGCAGCACAACGTCGCCTACCGGCATGCAGAGGTACTCCAAAAAAGTTTCAGGACCCAGTCTGACACATGGGTAATATTCAAAAGGTGAAGAATCTGCAGCTAAATAGAGTCTCTACCAGAAAGGGCGCTAACGAAGGCAGTAGCTTCTTTGAGATGCACGTGAAAGTAAGGTTACTGCAGCAGGAGAAATCATTAAGAAGAGAGTGTCCGCATCAGCAACGGAGTAGAATTTTTTTAGATTTTGTAAGGAGTGAAAAAACAGAGGGCGAGTTAGAGGAGAATGAAAGAAAATACAAGTACGTTAATTGGGGAGAAGATGAGGTAGAGCTGGAGGATCTCGATTTTGGTTTAGAAGGTTGGCTTGAAGGAAGGAGTAGGACCAATGAAGTAACTTAAGGTTGGGATATATGCTCTGCTAAGTGATTCTGCAGCTGTAATTAGACTAGCTATTGCATTACTTTATCCACTGTCGAGGAGCTGGGAAAGATGTCTGTATGACCAGCCTGCTAACGGGTGGAAGAGAGGTGAAGAGGGCACAGCTTGTAGATAACCGAAAGAGATGGGACGTGGGACAGGAGAGGAGATAATAGGAGGTATAGTGTGGATGTTGGCCAGTTTTCACCTTGCAAATGCTTCATTTCAATCACTAATCAGACTTTTGTGGTGATGTAATTAACTCCAGCAGCATAGCTTTCTCAGCATTAAGACTTGTGTGGTCCCTTAAGGTTGACTTGAAGGGAGGTTGCAATAAAACTTGGCTTTAAGCATGGCATGTATAGTTGCTTCCACCTTGCCTTCTATTTTAACTCTTTCAGGTTCCATTTCTGTTAAATGGCATGGGTGTGGAAGAGGTGGAATCATCATGTGCCCCGGGACATCCACCCACATATTATCCACTCTTGTCCTGCACCTTGCCACCACTTATATTCAGCCCTCTTCACACTGCAGGTCTTTCTTGTCACCTTGATCCTTTTTGTGTTTTACTGTGCAGGATCTCCATGAACCACAGAAGGTCGAGGGTTTCACCCATTGTTGTTGCAAATTGTTTCTGTTAAACCATTCCTGATCCAGTCAGCCATTGGCCAGCCCCTCCTGCCTTGTTCTGAAGCTTTGTATAAAAATTACTAGTGGTTTCACCAGCCTCCATCACATGTTTATATATTGGCTTGAAAGCAGGACTATTTTTAAACTCGTCCACTATGTGGTGTAATTTGAACACGCTGTCTATGCGCAATCACAACGCGCCGTCCATTGGAGGTTCTCCACAATGGCTGACAAAAATTCACTTTGAAAGTGTCAGACCATTGGCATTACTGAATGACCTTTGATCTGCTGACAACCCAGATAAGTTTTGCACTCTTGAGTTTTGCGAAAAGTTTAGTTATTGCTGAATGAATCATCCTTTGTTACTGTAAAAAGTTCAAAGAAGCCCTTTATATATGATTTAGTTGCTGACTTGACCAAACAGAATCTGGTGAAAGTCACCTTTGGCCTGAGAAATGATGATCTTACCTTCACTTCCATGTTCCAGGTATTTGTATGTATATGCTTAACCTTTCTATGATTTATATTCACTCTTTGGGCAGTAAGTGTCTCTGTTATAAGTTAATACTAGTCACTCTTATGTTTGAGTGTAATCCAAACTCCTTATACAATATAGTAGTTTTTATTTGAACCGTATTTATTAATAGTTTCTTGAAGTTGCTCTGTATTTGCATTCATTTTGTTACATTTCTTCTTTAATAATTTATTAAACTGGTTAAAAGAACATGCGGATATGATCTAATGTTTTTAAATCTATTCTAAATTCTCAGTTGATTTAGTTTAGGTCAACAAGGCCTAATAACAGCACAAAAATCATCATTCAGAAAGAGGCAATAAAAATCAACTCGTGTCTCTTGAAAGGCACTTTGATCAGGGGAGCTAATTTGTACGCACACAGACATCCACAGCCCCCCACATGGGCACCTACTCCAGTCCACACAGATATATCAGTGTACACACAGTCCTTCCCCCATAACCACCTCAGCATGTGCCCTTGTACCCTTCTATAAAGCGCTCTGTTACCCTTGGATCAGGGTCTTGCTTGTACTAGATCAACAAGTAAAGCAAATTTATGAAGAAGAGCACCTTCCACCAGGAGTGGGTTGAATGCTCGCCTCTGCTTTGCCTTTCACTTTCTTCTACATGGTCTCCATTGTAAACCACTATGCAAGACCTTAGAAAGCGGCTCACTGTAGTTGTTAGGGTATGAGCTCATTCATATGTTCACTGTTAAAGTGTCTAAGGGTAAATGTGTATTCTAGAGGTGAAGTGTGCATTACCACATTGCATGAGTTTTGAGGACTATTTAACTTAAGTTTGGAAAATGTTTGAGAAGTATTAACTAAGAATATTCCATGATGGTCGAGAGGTGAATGCATTGTTGCTCATAGTGCTTCCAGGGGAAAGTTGTAGCCCTTGAAATTCCTGCAGTGAACAATGGAGGAACAGTGCAATGTCCGACCGGTGGTCTTTCTTTCCCTAGGTACTGTGCAAGAAAAATGTAAATTATTTTTTTTAATTAAAAAATGGTAATAAAGATGCAATAAATGTAGCTTTAATATAAAGCATCACTAAAAATCATGATTGGAAAAAGATTGTATAATTTTAAAGCAGTTGATATTACAAAAGGTCAGAAGTTGGCCTGAAAATGTTGTACCTCAATTACAAAGGGAGAGTCAGAGAAAATACCGTTTCACGTCCTCCAAAACACAACAGGGTAACACAAATGATGTGCTGGTAATGTTTGTTATGCCCTGTTCAGGCATAAAGCTGTAGTGTTTGATGTCTGTAAAGCCCTACTTATGCTAACACCCGAAAAAACCAAACATAGATATCAGTCATTCTGGATGAGGAACCTCACCCACATGCCTGAGTAGGGCATAATGAACATTACCATTGCATCTCTTCTGTGAAAATGTTGCATTCATCAGGCAAACTTCAGATGACATTGAGCACTATTTACAAATGTTCCTTTACTGGAATAGACGGAAGGCCTAGTCGCACAAGGCTTGAAGTCTGAGGGGCAGCTCAGAACCCCTCACTCTGGTGCTTCCTTCCAGACGTTTTGTGAGGAAGGCAATTGCGAAATGGAGTGCTTTGAAGAATGAGATTGCATGTGTGTTCTTGACCATAAGAGCATTCCTGAAATGTAGGGCCTGATGATGTAACTGGGAGTATAGTCCAGGTTCTGTGCAGTGTGCACCTTCGTTTTATCTATGCTTCTCATTACAGTTGCTCTTTTGAATGCACATGCTTGCCCTCACCATGCTTTAAAGATGCTTTACTAGTGGCACCAGAGTAGGGAATTTTCAGACTAATACAATAGGCTCCGAGTAAGCCAGGAAGGTTATTTCTGATTTTAAGCTTGCCCTGAAAAAAATTTATAAATGTTTTTTTTTATTTTAACTTTGCAATTTGAGTTCATGACTTCTTATTCCTTTCTATGGTTTAAAAAAACTTCAGATGCGCAGATGGGTGGCAAAGTGACTGCATGTCTACACGCATAGCCATCTTTTCATTATATGTCCTCTTATTCTGTTTCTCTCTCATTAGTGGACGCTGTTGAAGCACTTCCTGCCGTAGTACTAAAGCCTCTAGAAGGTGTTGAGGCCATGGACATCAATCCCCGCTCCACTGCCATAAGCAACAGCCTGACCATTAATGCCCTCTTGCTGATGTGCAATAACTGGCAGAGGCCATCTGCTACTGTGAAAGGGAAGTGTGTGCTGATATCCCGCTGCCATTTTGAAGTGGATATAGGATACCATGCAGAAGTCATTGGTGTTTTTAAGCAGATGGCCTCCAAGAATTATGGTAAGTGTTGTCGCTTTTCTCTGCTGTTTGCCCTGCCAATCGTTGGTTGAAGTATTGCTCTCTGGTTGTCTGTATGCAATGGCTGGTTCCTTTACCAAATGTTTTCTATCTTTGACTGTGGGCTGCAAGTTTGTTTCCCGGTCCTTGAACATTGACAGTAAATGTTGTGTGCAGGTTGTACCTTGAAAGTGTCTGTTTTTCTGTCTAGCGAGAAAGGTTTAGATCCTCAGTGAGAGGCAAAAAAATCTGAAATGGTACGGTTGTGTGCAGACATACTTGCTTGTGACAATAAAATAATAAAGTTAAACAAGAGAGCACATTGATGAAAAAGAAGTCACCTAGCGAGATCTGTGATTTTCTTTTTCCTCCTAATTCACTCTGATTTACATTCAAGTTATAATGTACAACCTTGCTATTTACTCTGTCCACAATCACAATGGTTATGTTATAAGAAAGCACCAATTTCCGCATGTTATGCCCCATTTTAGGTGAGAATTTGATATAGATTCTGTGAGAAATTGGGTTTTTGGTTGAGTTGTACGAAACCCTACTCAAGCAACAACCACAATCCTTGTCAGAGTGAACCACAAAAAGTCACTAAATTAACTTGTGCTTAACCATCTGGTAGCTTGGCACAGAAGCAGTCCTGCTTAACTTAGAGGCAATGCATAAAGTATGTATGGAGCACTTAAACAGCAATAATGTGAAAATACTACACAAGAAAAATCCACACTAATTTAGAAAAATAGAGTAAATTTTAATAAATTGACACCAAAACAACAAAAATCCAATCAGTACAACTGGAGTTATGAATGGTTAAAGTGAAAACTAGCACCTAAAAGATCAAAGTGCCAACTGTGGACATCTAGCCTGGGCCTGGGGGCAAAGTCGAAAGTTATGGCTGACCGCGTTG
The DNA here is from genome assembly GCA_963921515.1 of Calotriton arnoldi. Classification (NCBI taxonomy): domain Eukaryota; kingdom Metazoa; phylum Chordata; class Amphibia; order Caudata; family Salamandridae; genus Calotriton; species Calotriton arnoldi. Next base: position 4,672,743 of record CAWUFW010000309.1, on the reverse strand, counting down.
TAGCGCGGTTCTGATACACAAGTGGATTAGATTCAGTGTCCGCTTACCTTCGTACTTTTAATTTTTTTTTCAAGAAAATGTCTGTAAAGGTAAAGTTTAGCGAGGCAAGGAAGCCAGCGGTATCCGGAGAGGAGGCGTCGTCGTTGGGGAGCCGCTGGATGAAGTCACGGTGCAGATTTCTACATTTGGATTAAAATTAGGGGTGGGCGGAATTTGCGTAGTCGCGCTACGCAAAGCTCCGCGAAACGGTAAAAAATCTCAGCGAGCACGCAAAAGTTTCGCGAACACGCGGAATTGCTTGTTCCGCCCGTTCGCGATGCTTTTTTCCTGTTCGCGAGCGCTGTTTGCGTGCTCGGGGAGAAAAATCTCGCGAACATGCATTTTGAAAGCGCGAACAAGCAAAAAATTCCGCGAAGCCGCAGATCGCGGAATTTTTGGTAATTCCGCGTTCTCCGCGGAACGCGAAATTACCCAAATTCCGCAAATTCCGCGAACGGAACGGAATTTACCGCCCAGGCCTAATTAAAATCCAACTTTACTGTTAAAGAGGATATTAAATTACATTTCTTCAGACACCAAACATGATGTTTTTGCCTGCTCGCTAACAAAAGTTAGCACTTATTAAATGTAATAGCATAACCCAATGTTATCCTATGGGCGAGGTAGGCCTCATAGTAGTAAAAATCAAATTTGTTAGTTTTTCACTACCAAAGCATGTAAAACTTAAAAGTACCTGTCCGACTTTTTAAATACAATGCACCCTGCCCTATGGGCTGTTTAGGGCCTACCCTTTGTTTTGCCAGGTAGAACTGGCAGTTTAAATTTGCACACCGGCTGCAATGGCAGGCCTGGGACATGTTTTACGGAACTACAGAAAACAGACCCCAGCATTTAACAGGTTTTGAATTTTACCGACTGGAACTTTGTCTTATGTGTTGCTCACTGTACATTCCTCATTTTGTTTTGCATTACTTGCCATGTATTTAAATGTTTTTTTTTTTATCTGGAAGTAGATTTTTAGAATCCTTGTATTTAATTATTATTATTATTGTTGCACAGAAAGTGTTGGAGGCCCACTGGCAGCATTTTATTTACCAGCCCTGGGTATATGGTATACCACTTTACAAGGGACTTATTAGTAAATGAAATGGGCCAATCGGGTGTAAGCCACTTTTACCTTGTTTTAGGGAGTAAGCACAAGCACTTTAGCATTGGTTAACAGTGGTATTCAGCAAACAGGAGGGGAGAAGGCAAAAAGTATAGGGGTGACCCAGCAGAGAGGGCCAAGTCCAATAGATGCAATTTATCCCATTCTGTAAATTCTGAAATCCTAGTTATCCGATTTTGCTGCATGCAGTAAATATCTGTACCCCCTCCGGAACTCTCATAAATGTATCCATTTTAATGTATGCAGCAATGGGTTATTACAATGTGCAATATGTCTTTTCCCCCAAGAATTGAAAACATGAAAGTGATGAAAGTAGCCTGGACACAAAGGTGATTTAGTGGGCAAGTTTTTAGGTTTCGGCCTAAAGACTGGTTTAGATGTTTGCCTTGGCCTAGAGACTAGTTTAAATGTTTGCCAGCCTCATGTATTCAAACAAAATCATACAATTTGGGTGAGTCCTCTCCCATTGGTCTATTCTATTGGCATTCATATTTTTCTTTCTTCCGACATACCGTACAGCATAGGGCAATGGGTTAGCCCACTTTAGTGACTCACTTCCACTGAGTGACCGCAATTTGCTGGTTCACATGTGCACATCCATCTAAAAAGGAATACATTTAAATGCCAGGGCTGTTGGTCTAATACTTTACCATGCAATTGCTTTTTTTCTTTCGCATTTGAGGATCTGGGTGCATTATATGGTATGGGTGTGCAGCCTTACCGTGTAGTACACTCGCACAAACAGTCTTGGGTCCAGTCAGGCTTGTTTGTGCAACCTTGAGCTCAACCCTTGGTAGCTATGGCTTTGAGCAGCAAGGCTTGAACAGAGGAACTAGTGTAAAGCATTTAACAGTACCAAACAACGAACTAAAAAAGCCACGCAACAGGAAAGCAACACAACACCAATATATAAAAATAGATTGAATTTTTATGAATTTTTAGAGTCCAAGATGAGCATAATCCACCGAAGGGTCCCCGGAAATACAGATTTTTAAAGAAAACATAATCTTTAATCCAATTGCAAACAAGCATTGGTAACCGTAAAGTTTGCACATTTTTTAAAAGTTTGGAAAATTTGGTTCGGCTACTCCAGCCTGGCTTGGGCGACCAAACCTGAACGGGAGAAGGTCTGGGAGGGCCAACGGGGTAGATTTGGACAGTTACCTGGCCACCAGAGCGTTTTCCAGTCCAGTTCCAAACTTTACAGCACAACTGCCATAGACTTCAATTGGGTGGTCCTGATCCTGAGGATGCAGGAGATGAAGAAGCTCTAGGTGCTGTGCTGTTGACAGGGGTGCTTTTGAGGTTATTCCTCGTTCCACGGGTCAGGTGGGGCGACTTTTGGCTTCAGAAGTTGGGGTACCACGAAGTCCTCTTTGAGCCAGTAGAAGGCCAGCGGCGGCTGAACTACTGTTCTTCATTCTCCCATTCAACTCCCATTCATCTGCGAAACGTCCCTGACCATAACTCTTTTCGCAAGAGGTTGAAGACATGGCTTTTTGACATCTAAGCCATTTCACTTCCTTTCGGAGTCGTTTGCGAGCGCCATGAGACTTTAGGGTGATGTGTGCGCTGTATAAATGCCCTCTGATTTGATTTGATTCATATACAGCGATCCCAGCGATATCCCTTGGTGGAGGGTGGTTGTCCCCCCCCTGGGCGACCAATCTATACTCAGACGATAGTCCCGGGTCCGGCTGACTCGGTGCAACTTTTGGCCGTCAAGGCTCGGTCTCTTGGGGCACCCAGCGGCAGTCACTGTTGATAGCACTGAAGTGGCTACTGACTTGCCAAGTTGGGTTATCTCAACTTTGATGATCCTGGTGCTGGTTCCAGGGGGTTAGCCAGCTGACCCTTGGAGTCACTTCTTTGGTCCGGAACACAATTTTTCCCAGAGCCAGCAGCCACAGGCAGTGTCCTCTCTTTGTTAGCCCAAAGTGTGACAGGTGCAGTCCAGCAGGCGGTGCAGCTTCTCTTTGCGCAGCCCAGGTGTCAGCAGGACAGTCCTTCTTTGGTCCTTGTTCCAGTTCTGATGTGATCTGAAGTTCAGGGTGCCATACTTATTCCCAGAAAGTGCCCCAGGGAGATGATACTGCCAGTAGCCAATGGGCTACCTGGTCCCCTCTCTCTTGGTGATTACTTTCCGGCTATGTGTGGCATCTGGCAATACCAGAGTGCACTATTCTGCTCACTCCCAAGATCTCAGAACCCTTCTTCAGATGTTAGGAGCTTGGTAGCCCACCTTTGAGGTGTGGCTACCTGTTGGCTACACGCTAGTGGAAAAAACGGTATGGGCACTCGTTTCCCCTCTCAGTTCCCACCGCCAGCCCATCTACCTGACGTAGCCCCTCAAAAGTGTAATCGCCATTTGCCCACCAAAGGCAGCTTCGCCTTTGAAGCTCGCCTTTTGGGCTAACACCCTGAGGAGCTTCCTGCAAAGGGGAGGTAACACCTCGCCCTGTAGCAAGCTGCTATGGTTCCTAAGCCTGGGAGTCATTCACACTACTTCCCCGGGAGGGCAGAAGGCTGTCTGGTGGCCAGTGACTGTGTGAGGCCACTGGACAAGCGCGGTCAGAGAGGCAACTTTCTAAAACTTGCATTTCGTTAATGGTGACATTAAATTTGACTTTGGCATCAAGTCAGGCTTAATGCAACGATTAATTTGATACCTTACAGTACCCAGTTAGGTAGTCCCATTCAGGAGTCAGCTGTGCTCAGGGGTCAGCCAGTAACCCTGTGTTATCGAATGGGGTTACTAACTCTCCCATAGTAAAACGACAATTTTTGGAAGTGTTGCTGTTAAGACATATATAACCAGCATTTGCAATACAATCGGTCTCGCATTTGTGGAAGTTAGAGCTTTTGTCGTTTTGAAATGGCAATGTTTTTTAATTTTGTTTTTTTTGGAATGCAGTAGAGTGATGATATTTGCATAGCGCTATTGCAATTTGTATTATCTTGCGGCGCTGGAGAACCCGGAAATGGGAAATAGGTTATGAGGGAGGGGAGACGAGAGTAATATGCTGGCTGGAAAAAAATATCCTGGAAAGATCAAACACTTCTATGGAAATTTAGGATTAAGTAAAGCATGTGAAATGTAAGCAGGAACAATGTAAGCAGGAACTTAATGGTTTTACACATATTTAGAAATATTAGTGTTTGTGGCTGAAAAGTTAAGGACATGATTATTGGAGAGATGATGCGATTGGTTCGATTTATTGCGAGTGGACCATACATTTACATGCTTTGTAAATATCTGGTGGCACCACAAAGCAGCACTATTAACAAGCATTGGTATAGCCAATAGGTCTCGCTTTTGGGACCTTATAAGTATGTAGTTATGCAGCACAATATCCTTGGTGCAAGAACATCAACTGTTGCATGGCTAAACACTTGTAAGGTCCTAAAGGCGAGACCTATTGGCTATGCCAATGCTTGTTTGTGATTGTACTGGGAAATGTTGTTCAAAATTGTTGGTTTTCAGATTATTTTCTTAACATTTAGAAGTGGTTGTGTTTGCACCATTTAATTTATGAGTTACTGAAGTAGCTTAAGAAAAACAAGTTAAAGCCATTTGCTTTGCTAATGGTATTGTATAGCAAAGCAAATGGCTTTAACTTAATGAAAGGCGAGACCTATTGCATTTTTAATGCTTGTTCTTATTAGTTTATTTTTCTCTCGCTATCCCTTCACCTATGTGTTGAGTCTGTAGACCACTCGCCTTACATAGCATATTTTTATTGCATGGACGCCATGATTTCTGAACATGCTTAAATACAATCAAGATACAATCGAGAGACAAGTGATGGACATTCGGAATGTTAGTGACAGGCGAGAAATGAGAAAGGCACTGTAATGAGACAAGAGACATTATGGATGTATTGTAATGAGAAACATTACCTAAAAAGGCGGCATTCAAATAGGATGAGGCAAGAGGGTATTATAGAAATACAAGAGATATGTAATGGCATTACAGTGACAGGATTGTTGCGGTTACGGCTGTAACGAGACATGAAATGGTAACTATATTGAAGGGAGACCTGCAAAGAGGGCATTGTAACAACTTAGCATCTAAGAAGAGGGCATTAGATCAAATGACGAGACAAGAAAACACGAAATTGTAGTGACATTAGACTAGATAGTAGTGCATGTCAAGATGGGACATGAAAAGAGGCCGTTATAAGGACAAGGGGCATGAAAATAGGGAATTATATAATGCGTAAAAAAATCACGGGAAAAGGGTATTTTGTTGAGATGGAACATGAAATATGGCACTGTAACAAGAAGAGATGTGAGGAGAAGGCATTCTAGTGAGATGGGACACGAGAAGAAGACACTGTAATGCGAGAAGAAATGGGAAAAGGGCACAGTGTGAAAATAGGGTCTTTTAATGAGAAAAGAAAAGCGGACATTTCTGTGGGAGATAACACATGAGATACAAACTCCATAGTTAAACACAAAATCTGAGAAGGGGGTATCAAAATTATGGATTGTATCTCCAGGCAAGACAAGAAAAGGAGGCACTGTAAAAAGAAGAGACATGTCCCGGAGACATTGCAGTGAGAAAAATTGAATGAGATGGTGACATAATGAGACATGAAAAGGTGGCATTATAGTGAGGAAGGACCCTGTAAAAGGGCAGTGTAATTAAAAACAAATGTAGATAAGTGGGCATTGTAATAAGATGGGACAGTAAAAGAGTGAGCGCACTTCGGGACCAAACGTGAGACCTCCTCCGGTCCCGGCGCTCAATTCAAAACAGCAGCTGACCGCAAAATGCAGTGCAGCTGCGAAGCCACATACCTTTTAGGCGCCCGTGGGACTGTGCAGGCGGGTGCTGCTTTCACAGCCGTGCTGGCGTCCGTAGGTTCCAGCACTTACAAAGTGCAGGCAGGTACATCCACGCAGACTGATTCTTACTTCCACTGCTTTGTGCAAGCAAAGTGATTGTGGGGGGAAATCAAGGCGGCTTGTTCGTGCCCACTCACTGAGGCATCGCTCGGGCTCCAGGGAGCCTGACTTCTTGATGGCGATGGTGGAGCGGGGAGACCCCCGGGAGCGGAGGGACCCGGGAGTGGATGGAGGAGGTCGGGCAGAGCAGCGAATGCTGCGGGAGAGAAGTGAGGAAGCATTGCTGTGTTATTATGGAACAGTCTGCATTTGTGCTCAGAGGGTGGGGCTCATAATGCGAAGCAGGCGGGGGGGAGAGCAAAACAGCTTAAAGGAACATACGGCGCAGTGCAAAACAAAAGTAAGGCGGCGCCACTTCAAGAAAGGTTGTTAATACAGAATACTTGTTGAAAAATGGAAATTCCTACACAGCCTACTGTTTGAACAATAATCATGCATTTGGAAAGTGAAGCGTACTGTGAAGATTGTGCAGCATAAATAAATCGACAATGTGCGCGGCAAATCTGTTAAGTAAAAAACGTGAAAAAAAGCGACGGCAAGACAAGCAGTGGAAAAAAGAGCAGGCAAATGCAAAACAGTTCGTGAAAAAAGCGACGGCAAGACAAGCGGGCAGAGCAGCGAATGCTGCGGGAGAGAAGTGAGGAAGCATTGCCGTGTTATTATGGAACAGTCTGCATTTGTGCTCAGAGGGTGGGGCTCATAATGCGAAGCGGGCAGGGGGGAGCAAAACAGCTTAAAGGAACATACGGCGCAGTGCAAAACAAAAGTAAGGCGGCGCCACTTCAAGAAAGGTTGTTAATAGAGAATACTTGTTGAACAAGCATTGGCCGCGCGGCCGTAAAAGTAACGCCGCGCGGCCGTGAAAGCGAAAGTCATCGCGATCGCGGTGAAAGCAAAAGTGATCGCGATGACGCGCTCTGTGCTAAGCACGCGAGGGATGCGCACGCAGCAGTGATTGGAGAGGCGGAGCGAGGCGCTGGTGCGCGTAACCGCACGCTGGTGGCCGGAAAAAGCCTCTTTGGGAGCACTTTCAATAGCCCCTTACTAAATGTCTCGCAGAGCAGCGCGTGCGCTGGCTCAGCGAGACCTAAAAACCGCTTCCTACTCATCATTGTGAGTGCTGTGTCATACTTAGAAAATAGGATATGCATGCTCGAGAAAGAGCAATAAACGAGACAAGTCTGCAAATAATTACAGGCTATAGTGCTAGCTGTGTCTGTCGGGGTGTGCATGCGTGTGTTTTTTTAGTGTGTTAATTATTATGTGTGAGAGAATGTCTGCTTTTCTGAGAGTGTTAGCTTCTGGGGAGTAAGAATGTGTGTAAGAGTGTTATGTGCCCATGTGCCCTGAGTTTATGTTTGGCCAAGGTCGAAAAACGGGCAGTGAGAGGAGTGGGTAATTTGGAATACCTACGAGTAGCTTCAGATGTTTAAGGAGCGACAGTGGAACACCAGCAGCACGACGAACCCGATATGAAAGGCAGCAGCAGGTATGGTAAAAGGCGGCAGCGACAAGATGAAAGGAAGCAACTAGGAGGTGAAAGGTGGCGGCCAAGAGGCGAATGGCAGGGAAAAGCTCCACTTTCACAGCCAAGTACTTTATATTGGCAAGTTTCATCTTTATGAAATTTAAGATTGTAGGTATTTTCCGTAATCCGTGCTGCTATGTTTCTAATTGTAGGAACGTTAGTGCTGACACTTATGTTAAATGATTGGCTACTCTGACTCCTCCAATCAGAGAGCCCTATGCGAGATGGCCACGGTATTACGCAGTAAACTTAATTGGATACAGCTACAAAAATACCTACTAATTCAGGCTATAGAAGCAGGACTGTCAACACCAGCTGTTTATTTTATTAATCGTTTTTATTTTTACAAAGTTATATTTATTGAACATTATGTTAAGCTGGGTATATGCATCACCCAACTGCAGCTTAGTTTTTACAAGACGTCTTCTCTCTGACGGGGTCTCAAAGGAAGTGGCATGTGACTGATCCAGACTGCGTGGCTACTGCACGTCAAGTGCAAATAAATGAAGGGCCCTATGTCTATTATTTAGTGAACTTTTTATCGGAGAGGTTTTTTTTTTTATCAGCGCGATCGCCTAATGAACCAATGGAATCCACGAGGTGCTTAACTTAACTCTGATATGATGAGTGACTTAGCACATAAAAAAGTACAAGACAAAAAAAAAATTTCAAACGAAAACACTGTCATTTAATTCTTGTGCAGGTGCAAATATTAGGCACAAATTCAGCAGCATTTAAAAACAATCGATAGCACAACAAAAACATACTTCTCTACTTCTAGACACTTCACGAGGATGGGCAGAATCCAAGATTTTATCAGATCGTCTATGGGCGGATTCGCAGTTCTACGGTAACTTCATGGTGTCCACTTCGCACACTTATTCTTGAAACTTTTGATGCGGTGATTCTCGAGGCCGGTGCTCTCCGCCATGGTGCTGCCTGCGGCTGAAGTTCGGGACTCCGAGGAGCTGCTACTGTGCCCGCCGCCTGCCAGGAGGTGGCCGAGCCCTCCCCTGCCCCCACCCTCCGCTTCCGCAGTAGGAATGGGTCGGACGTGGGCGCCTGCTAATATATTGAGTGCAGCGCAGCGCTCATGTTAAATTAAAGTGCGGTGCCCGGGCGCAGGATGGGGGTCTTTAAGCTGCGGGCGCCATTGTTAACTGTGTGGGCCCGTGTACAATAACAGAAAGGTACGAGTGCGCCATGTTTGCGCCTCATTGAAACAAAAAGGTTGACATATACGACGGCCACTCACATCGCATGCCGCCTCTTCAGAGCAGGGAAACATCAGGCGTGCGGGCTGGTTAAAAAAAAAAAGCGCGTTGCCGAAGAGCGTGTCAGGCAGGACAAAAGCAATTAAATAAAACAGTGCTCCTAGGCTGTTATGAAAATATACTAAAAAGTTAAAGTGCGGGGGCGGGATGGGGATGACTGTCTTTAAGCTGCAGGCGCCATTGTTGAATGTGTGGGCCCGTGTACAATAACAGAAAGGCGCGAGTTACCCCTTTGGATGCTGATGACGGAATGGTTCCGTCATGAGCACCAGTTCTCCTGTGCTCATGACGTAACCATTCCGTCATGAGTACAGGCAAGGAAAATCCCTCTGCTGCAGACAGCAGCGGGATTTCCCATTTTATTTGTTTTCCCCTGGGAGGTGGGGAAGAGCTTACCCAACCTCCTGAGGCCTGTTAGGGGTTTTCATTGCAATGACGATCGCGCGCATGGCGCCCTGTCGTCATTACAATGAAAACTTCAGTTTCACAGTTTCGGTGCTTGTGGGGCTATCTCAGCGCCCCGAGCACCTAAACACATGGGAGAGGTATCGTTGGAAAGGGGAGGATCTCCCCTTTCCAATGGTACCCTTCCCTAGTGGATCCCTGCTTGGGGATCACCCCAGGAGGGCGATCCCCAAGCAGGGATCCACCCACTAGCACCAGGGAGGGGGGAGCGGCCCCTTGGGCAAGGGCCTTTGCTCCCCCTGTAGATTTCTGCTAGAGACAGTCTTTCTGCCCCCCCCCCCCCTGGAGAAAATGATACCGCACTTGTGTGGGTGTCCAATGCAGAATTGGCTAAAAACATATTTTTAAAAAAATGTAGCGCTTAGAATTCTTGGTGCTATACCCTTAATCCCTATGTTTTTGGCTCTTCCCAGTCACTGGCCCTTGCCCCACCCACACAAGTGAGGTATCATTTTACTCGGGAGACTAAGGGGAACGCTGTGGGGTAGGACATTTGTGCCGGCACGGTGATTCAACGCAAAAATATGTGGAAAATGTGGGGGGTTTTTTCAGCTAAATTTGAGGTTTGCAGGGGATTCTGGGTAGGAAAATGATGGGGGATCCCGATAAAAATGGTACCTCACTCGCGTGGATGGGTCAAGTACCCGCGACCGGCAAGGGCCCAAAACGTATTGTGGAGACATCAAAATTACCTATCACAAAACGATCTGCTTTTGCAAGGGAGGTCACATGAGTTTTTGGTCCCGGGCTTGGCGGCCATCTAGGGAAACCTACCAAACCCACACATTTCTGAAAACTAGAGACCCGGGGAGTCCAGGGAGGTATGGCTTGCGTGGATCCCCCAACATTTCCCTACCCAGAATCCCCTGCAAACCTCAAATTTTGATGAAAAAATCAACTTTTTCTCAAATTTCTGTGTGGGAAAGTTGTAGGATCTCCGGGCTGACACAAATTTCCTACCACCCAGCGTTTCGCCAGGTCTTCCGATAAACATGGTACCTCACTCTTGTGGGTGGGTCAAGTGCCCGCGACAGGCAAGGGCCCAAAACGTATTGTCGAGACATCAAAATTACCCATCACAAAACGATCTGCTTTTGCAAGGGAGGTCACATGAGTTTTTGGTCCCGGGCTTGGCGGCCATTTAGGAAAACCTACCAAACCCACACATTTCTGAAAACTAGAGACCCGGGGAGTCCAGGGAGGTATGGCTTGCGTGGATCCCCCAACATTTCCCTACCCAGAATCCCCTGCAAACCTCAAATTTAGCTGAAAAAATCAAATCTTTCTCGAATTTCTGTGTGGGAAAGTTCTGAAATCTGCATGGATCCACAAATTTCCTACCACACAGCGTTCCCCCAGGTCTCCCGATAAAAATGGTACCTCACTCTTGTGGGTGGGTCAAGTGCCTGCGACAGGCAAGGGCCCAAAACGTATTGAAGAGACATCAAAATTACCTATCACAAACCAACCTGGTTTTGCAAGGGGGGGGGGATCACCTGGGTTTTTGGCCCCGGGCTCGTGGCCATCTTAGGAAACCTATCAAACCCACACATTTCTCAAAACTAGACACCCGGGGGAGTCCAGCGAGGTATGGCTTGCGTGGGTCCCCCAACGTTTCCCTACCCAGAATCTCCTGCAAACATCAAGTTTAGCTGAAAAAAACACATTTTCCACACATTATGTGTGGAATCACTGTGCCGGCACAAATGTCCTACCCCACAGTCTCCCGAGTAAAATGATACCTCACTTGTGTGGGTGAGGCAAGAGCCTGTGACTGGGAAGAGCCAAAAACATAGGGATTAAGGGTATAGCACCGAGAATTCGAAGCGCTACATTTTTTTTAAAATACGTTTTTAGCCAATTCTGCATTGGACACCCACAAACGTGAGGTATCATTTTACTCGGGAGACTGACGGGAACGCTGTGGGGTAAGACATTTGTGTCATCACGGTGATTCCACACAAAAATATGTGGAAAATGTTTTTTCAGCTAAATTTGAGGTTTGCAGGGGATTCTGGGTAGGAAAACGTTGGGGGATCCACGCAAGCCATACCTCGCTGGACTCCCCCGGGTGTCTAGTTTTCAGAAAAGTGGGGGTTTGGTAGTTTCCCAAGGTGGCCGCAGAGCCCGGGGCCAAAAACCTATGTGGCCCCGCTTGCAAAACCAGGTTGTTTTGTAATAGGTAATTTTGATGTCTCCTCAATACGTTTTAGGCCCTTGCCTGTCGCGGGTATTTGACCCACCCACGCGAGTGAGGTACCATTTTTATCGGGAGACATGGGGGAACGCTGAGTGGTAGGAAATTTGTGGATCCATGGAGATTCCAGAAATTTCCCACACAGAAATTTGAGAAAAATTTGATTTTTTTTTTCAGCTAAATTTGAGGTTTGCAGGGGATTCTGGGTAGGAAAACGTTGGGGGTGGTCACGCAAGCCATACCTCGCTGAACTTCCCCGGGTGTCTAGTTTTCAGAAATGTGTGGGTTTGGTAGTTTCCCAAGGTGGCCGCCGAGCCCAGGGCCAAAAACCCAGGTGACCCCCCCCTTGCAAAACCAGGTTGTTTTGTGATAGGTAATTTTGATGTCTCCTCTATACGTTTTGGGCCCTTGCCTGTCGCGGCTACTTGACCCACCCACCCACGCGAGTGAGGTACCATTTTTATCGGGAGACCTGGGTGAACGCTGGGTGGTAGGAATTTTGTGGATCCACGCAGATTCCAAAACTTTCCACCACAGAAATGTGAGGAAAATGTGTTTTTTATGACAGTTTGAGGTGTGCAAGGGATTCTGGGTAACAGAACCTGGTGAGAGCCAGACAAGTCACCCCATCCTGGATTCCCCTGGGTGTCTAGTTTTCAAAAATATATAGGTTTGCTAGGTTTCCCTAGGTGCCGGCAGAGCTAGGGTTCAAAATCTACAGCTAGGCACTTTGCAAGAAAAGGGTCCGTTTTCACTGTGAAAATGTGGTGTGTCCACGTTGCGTTTTGGGCCGTTTCCTGTCGCGGGCACTAGGCCTACCTACACAAGTGAGGTACCATTTTTCTCGGAAGACTTTGAGGAATGTGGGCTGGGTTGAATTTTGTGGATTCACGCAGATTCCAGAACTTTCCACCACAGAAATGTGAGGAAAATGTTTTTTTTTTTTTTACAAAGTTTGAGGTTTGCATGGGATTCTGGGTAACAGAACCTGGTGCGAGCCAGACAAGTCACCCCATCCTGGATTCAGCTGGGTGTCTAGTTTTAAAAAATGTATAGGTTTGCTAGGTTTCCCTAGGTGCCGGCAGAGCGAGGGTTCAAAATCTACAGCTAGGCACTTTGCAAAAAAAGGGTCAGTTTTCACTGTAAAAATTAAGTGTGTCCATGTTGCGTTTTGAGCCGTTTCCTGTCGCGGGCATTAGGCCTACCCACACAAGTGAGGTACCATTTTTATCAGGAGACTTAGGGTAAGACCGAATTGTAGAGCAACTGTTATTACCTATTGACTTTCGATGCATTTCTGCCTTCCAAATGAAAGACAATGTGTAAAAAAGAAGTCACTTTGAAAAATGTCCTATAATTCTCATGCTAGTATGGGTACTCACAATTTCGGAAATGTGCAAATAGCTACTGTTTCTAAACTCTATATTTTGTTCCAATTTCAGAAATACATAGGTGTCTTTCATCCTGATTTTTCACTATATATATTTTCCCAAATTAATTGCTATATACCCGGTACATAATAAAGAACCATTGCAAGACGCTGCTCAGTTATTGGCTCTGGGTTCCTCCGGTTCTTGGTGAACCTACAAGTCCTATATATCCCCACAACCAGAAAGGTCCAGTGGATGTAACGGTATATTGCTTTCAAACATCTGTCATAATTAGAAGAAGTTACAGGTGAAAACATTGGCACAAATTGCTGTTTTTTTCAACTCCTTTTCAATTTTTCCTATTTTCAACTGTTCGTTTCTATGAAGAAACCTTCAAGGATCTACACAAATGACCCCTTGCTGAATGCAGAGTTTTGTCTACTTTTCTAAAATGTATAGCTTTCCAGGATCTATTATTGCTTTCATACCCATTTCTACCATTAACTGGAAGAAGGTTGAAAGCACAAGAAATAGCAAAAATAGGCTATGTCCCAGTACAATGCCAAAACTGTGTAAATAATGTTGTTTTTCTGTCGAAAGTCTGTCAGTCCCTGAAAGCTGGGAAAATTGTGATTTCAGTCCACAAAACCCTTTGTTGATACCATTTGCAGAGAAAAAACCAGATGCTTTCATTTGCAGCACTTTTTCCCCATTTTTCCCCCCAAAAAACCAAATTTAGCTGTATTTTGGCTAATTTCTGGATCCCCTCCAGGGGAATCCACAAACCCTGGGTACCTTTAGAATCCCCGTGATGTTGGAAGAAAAGGACGCAAATTTGGCGTGGATACCTTATCTGGTCAAAAAGTTACAGGGGCCTAAGCGAAAACTACCCCAAATAGCCAAAAAAAGGCTTAGCACAGGGGACGAAAAGGCCTAACAGCGAAGGGGTTAAAGATAAAGTGCGGTGTAGCGCCTTATGAAAAACAAGCGGCCGCCATTGTCCCGGCTCAAAAAAGAAAAAGTACACATACCGTGTAACAACGAAGTAAAGGGGCCAGTAGCCATGGGAGGGTTACAATTGACGACAGGGCCGTAGTAAGGAGGGACTAACAAGCCTATTAAGGAATCAGACGCCAGCAGTTACAAAGGACAAAGCCACAAGCCAATGAAAAATATGGGCGGGGCTTCACCTCCGTACAGTACCTACCCATATCGCCACAGCAGCGCTTGCGCGCTGGCTCATGCTCGACCTAAAAATACATGTCCTACCTAATAAAAATTGCTCTCGACCTTCAAGATGGCCGACGGGACATGAGCCCCTGCGTGAGCTCCGGAGAGCCTGGATCACCACTCATGGAAATCCGGCAATCTTTGCCCCATCCTACTAACTTTCAAGCACTGCTGCAAAGACGGTGACCGACTTACCGGCTTGTGTTCACCCCGGAACGCTTCCTCCCGACGCAGCTCCAGAAGAATCCGGGGGGGATCTGTCCTCTGCCGCGAAGTGACGGCAGAGGTGCCCACAACCTCCCATCCTCAGGCGAAGACAAGGCTGCTGACCTCCCCCTCTACTCCTTCGGTGACGGTGAGTCCGGGGCTTCGCTGCCCCCAGTTCAAAGGCGACTCCGCTGCCCGGCCGGTCTCCATCCCGGTGTGGGCGGGGCCTGCGACCGAGGCGCCAGCGGCTCCTCTGCCCTTGAGACCACTCTTGACTTCGGACTAAATCTAAGCCACGAGATTACCCCCATCCCCCGGTGGCACCTAACCCCAACCGGCCCCATTGAGTACGGACCCCCGCAGCGGGCGGGGCTTATGTCCGAGGCGGCGGCTTCTCTCTGCTCCGGCCCGGCTGCAAGCGGCACTCCTGCCACGACAATGTCAATCAAGAGTGAAACTATCCCAAAACTCTCCTGTACAAATTAACCCCTCAGCTTCCGGCGAGGAATGTTTTTGTGAACACTGAATGCCTTACAGCAAGCCTACCGCCAAAAAAAGGAATCAGCATTGCTCACTCTGCTTTTGACTTTAACAAGCTTAGCAGGAAGTTTCTACATCCGGCCACGAAAATGCCCCCATCCCTCGGAGACACCCAACTCCAAACAGGCCCCATTGAGAGCGGACGACCGCTGTGGGCGGGGCCTAGGACCGAGACGGCGGCTCTCTCTTTCTGCTCCGATCTCACTCTCGCTCTCGGCTGCAGACGGCATCCTGCCTCTAAACCTTCCCATCTTCAGACCCAATCAGGCACCAACCCATGAGTCCTTCAGCCTACATAACGAGCGGACCCATCGGAGCCACACCCCCGTATCTGCTCTCCCTCACTGTCTATTCTCCCCTCCACTACCCGGAACCTACCACATGGATCTGACTCTGCCCACTTTTTTTTGCCAGCAAAAGCACCTTAGGAAACCTAATGCAGCACTAGACAAACCAGAACTGAATTCAGGCGCCCATTTTGAGACCTCCTGAGCCTCCATTTTAAAATCCCCTTCCTCTCCCCCTCCCCAGTTACAACCAGAAACTAAAAGATGACCACTCCTCCCCGAAAATCCACCCCAAAGAAAGACCTATAATCACAGAAAGAGGACTACCTTAGCCCCTCCTTTGATACTTATATAGCTATTAACCCCTGCCTTCCATAAATCCTCAGCCCCCTCCTTCTGAAACCAGCTGACAATCACACAGAAATAGGACTACCCCAGCCCACAGAGCGGCCATCTTGAAACAGGATATCTCCCCCCCCACTATTTTCCCTTTCAACCACCCATCCAACACTCCCTATTTCCGCGAACCTGAACATTAGTCACCCCCCATTAGCTGCCGCCACTAATCTGATCTATTAGTAGGTATATGTATTTATTATATATATATATATATATATATATATATATATATATATATATATATATATATATAATGTTTGGCAGCCTACTCAGCAAACCCCTAAAATGTGAAGCCTGTAATCTCTACTGATGACGGTTAAAGAACCAGAAACACGCGTCTAGAGATCAGCACTATCTGAGCCAACTCTTGCGAAACACTTGGAATACTAGAGAAAAGCAAGTAACATGAGACTGCATTTACCAGAATGCCAGGGGCGAACCTTGCTGTGGGTTGAAGCTGTGTGCTCCCACCCCTGTTCCTATATCTATATTTAAGCGATTCTATTTCCGCACGCCCTTACTGTCACACGTTCTCCAATCCTAAATTACAGAAAGGCCCCCCTCCCTACTAGCTTTCCCCTCCACCCCTTCTTCACCACAGCCCCTCGCTTTTGTGGTCAATAGGCACGAAACAGCACCCATCCCACTTACTTTATCACTCCAGTCCCTATCACCATGCCTGCCTCCACAGCCCCCCACACTCCTATGTCCCACCTCCTGAAACCTCTTGGCCCAAACTCTTTCTACATATCCTACCCCCCAAACCTCTCACTCACCGCCTCAAAAAAACTCAAACACAATCTAATCAAACAACATCATGAAACACTCATAACAGATCTATACCACAACCCCTCCAAGGGACAGGAAAAATCCGACCTCATCTTTTTCACCACCCGACCCCTGAAATGGAATTCTACCCTCACCAACTACCTATGCATAAGCAAAACCTCCATCATCCCTCACGGCCATATACTGACGCTATCTCAATCCCCCATGTTCAAAGGCAAAGCCACCCTCACTATCTACAGAAACGGTATTGTACTGATCCAAGCCACCAACGCCAACCTACGCACTTTTGAATCTATATTCCCCACTCTCTGCAAGGCTCTCTCCCTCATACGCAACCCCTCCCTAAACAAAACCCCCCACAGAGATGCCATCCAGAAAAAGGATATCCACATCAGCCTCCCCCAAGCTTCCGCCCCTACCCCCATCACGACCACAGTTTCCAGGCACACCCCCCCCCCTACTCGAAGCCGGACACAAACCTCCCTCCCACCCAGATCAGGAACCCTCACCCCCAGAACACCAACCACACTACGAGAACCATCACTATCAGCCCACGTCAATCCTCCCACTCAACCCAGCTCCTTTCCCAACACCCCGCCCCCAAACCGCACACCCCTCCGTCCATCCACCCACACCATTAGGGAAACAGCTCCCACTCTGAATAGGCAAAATGCCCCCTCTCTCCCTCCCAAACTACGGACTGACGCCACGCCAACTTAAAGCACCCTCCGAAACAGCCCCTAACAGACAAAGTACCAACACTCAACCTCCACTTACACTCGCTAACCTGCTCCCCACATACTCTGAACACTTCACACCCAACAAGTCGCACTCACTCACCCCCGTTCCTCCCCCCCCCCTAAACACATCCCCACACCAGACCTTATGAAAAGACTCAACCTCATGGAAACTCAGCTCAATAAAGTGACACTAGGTATCCATAAAATCCTAATGACCCTCAAAACCGTCCCCGACCATGCCCACTGCTCACCCCTCTACCACTCAGACAACACCAGCCCTCCACTCCAACCCCCTGTAACTCAGCCTAACAGCTGGCCCACCACTCCTTCAAAAAACCGCACCCACACACCGGTCCGAACAACTCCTAAGATGTCACACAGCGAAGCGAGAGAGCTGGCCAAAACATACAAATTGACACCAACCAGAAAAAGAGAACCCACCTTCAAGATCCAGGTGATCACTGGTATCGGGAGAAACCCTGTTCCACCCAGGTTAACGGCCAGACCGCCAGCACACCTCTTGGATATCCCCAGGGCACCCTCCTCTCTTAAACACAACAGAATCTCGACCAATACCAACTGTCTACTTATAAACTGTAGATCTGCCTCCAAGCATGCCACAGAACTGGCAGAAACAATCCTTAACTATGACATTGCATTCATCACAGAGACTTGGCTTAATGAATCATCCTACCCGATCCTCGACTTACTAGTTCCTCCCGGATTCTCAATCATCAAAAAAGACAGAACTGACCAAATAGGTGGGGGCTTAGCCATTATCCACAAGAATACCATCACGATGGTGGAATCTGTCTCTTTCACTTACAGCACCTTTGAATATCTCAACACTTCTATACGGCTGAAAAACAATAAGTCAACACACTGCCACCTTCTCTACCACCCCCCAGGCAACACCCGCCCTTTCCTCGAACACCTATCAGACCTGGTAACTCACTGCTCACTCACAGATGCCAACAACATAATCCTAGGCGATTTCAACCTCCACTGGAACGATGAATCTAACACCCAAATCCAATCCTTAAAAGAACTCCTACTCGAGCACAACCTCCACCAACACTGTAAAGAACAAACCCACAACAGAGGCTCAACCCCTTGACGCCATCATAGCCCAAGAGAAGACGATAACCATCAACAACATCCTCCCAGTTGATTGGTCCGACCACCGCATCATCCTATTCCACCTACACCTGGAAGAATCATACCCCATCCATACTAAGAAATCCCTTCAGTGGTCCAGAAAACTAAGCCAAGCTCCCCTAGCCGAGCTAGAAAATAAAATGATCTCGAGCCTTCCACTTAAATCGGGCGACCTCTCAACGACCGAACTCACAACCCACTTTAACTCTACGATGACAGACATCCTAGACCAAGTAGCCCCCCTGAAACTAAAAAAGATTAGAGACACCCCTTCAAGATCCTGGTTCACTAAGGATCTCAACTCAGAAAGACAACAACTCAGAGCTGCAGAAAGACTCTGGCGACTCACCTCCACCGACTCAGAGCAGAATGCAGAACATACAAAAACCACATCATCAAAGTAAAAAGCAGCCTTTTTCCGCAGCGCCCTTGACAATGCAATAAATCGCCCAAAAAACCTTTTCAACATCATAAAAAAACCAGACTTCGAAACCTCTCGCTAAAGCCCCTCAGGGCTCGAAAGAACGCTGCGATAAATTCGCCAAATTCTTTGATGAGAAAATCACGTTGATAGAGTCCTCCCTCGATATCCACACACAAACGCCTGACTCCGAAGTAGGAATCCCCCTCCCGGAGACAAAGGAGGGCAACCAAACCCCAGGATTCGCATCTACCCTATATTGCTGGAAAGCATTCAAGCCACTCTCAGAAATGGACATCTCCAAACTAATTGCGAACTCAAAACCCTCCTCCCATTTCGCGGACCCCCTCCCGGCCTCCATGGCAAAAAACCTCAGTCACATCATTTCACCCCTCTGGACGATGATAATAAACAGCTCGTTAAACACGGGGGTCATGCCAGACTGCTTAAAGCTTGGCGAAGTCTCTCCACTACTAAAAAAAAACCAGGCTTCGACCCTGAGGACCTTAACAACGTCAGGCCAATCTCAAACCTGCCCTTCCTGGCCAAAATCCTCGAGAAATGTGTCCTACTCCAACTCAACCAGCACATCGACACAATCTCTTGGACTCTCACCAATCAGGCTTTAGAAAGGGCTGCAGCACAGAGACAGCCTTACTAAATATAGCAGACGACATCCACAAATGTATGGATGCCGGTCGCTGCTGCCTGCTCATCCACCTAGACCTTTCCGCGGCCTTCGACACGGTGGTTCTTCTCAACACACTAAAACAATGGATCGGAGCAGAAGGCATGGTGCTGAAATGGTTCACCTCTTTCTTCCAAAACCGTTCCCAACAAATCAAAATAAAGAACGCAATCTCTGATACCTCCACTATAACCAGAGGTGTCCCTCAGGGTTCAGTCCTCTCACCCACTCTCTTCAATATCTACATGGAACCCCTCACTACCATAATCAATCAAACCAACATCGCCTACCACCTATACGCTGACGACATCCAGCTCTACCTGGAAGTCTCCTCCCCAGAAGACATACGCCGTCTCAACGATACCCTAAAAAAATTCAAAACTGGCTATCACACAACCACCTAAAACTTAATCAAGATAAGACAGAAATTCTTCTCCTCTCTAACAACGGACAAACCCACCAGGTCCAAGAATGGATTAAGCTCATGGACTCCCTAAACTTCGACCGTTCCCTAACCAGCTCTGCCAAGTCGCTGGGCATCTTACTGGACCCTAACCTGAACATGAGCTCGCACATGAAGGCTACCGCTAGGAGTGCTCACTACAAACTGAAACTACTCAACAAAATCCATCCCTTCCTCCCGCCTAATGATCTCAAGACCGCAACGCAACCCCTGGTTCTATCCAGACTAGACTACGGAAACGTTACCCTCACAGGCACAGCAAAATCTCACCTAGCCACCATGAGAACAACTCTAAACGCAGCAGCAAGAATGGTCACTGGAGCAAAAAGGCACGATAATATCTCACCCTCACTGAAAAACCTCAAATGGCTCCCCATTGAAGCTCGGTGCCAGTTCAAAACTGCCTGTCTCACCCACAAAGTCCTTCACAATGGCAAACCAGTCTACCTTGCAGCCAAGCTCACCAAGGCAGGCCAGGCAAGAAACCTGAGGAGCACCAACAACCTACTTCTCATTCCCCCAAAGAGACACAAACAAAAAGCCCTGGCTTGCTCCTTTTCGGGAAATGACCCCAAAATCTGGAACTCCCTGCCGTCAGTTCTCAGAACCAACCCCTCCTTCGTGACCTTCAAAAAAAACTTAAGGACCTCCTCCTCGCCCAACACCTTTAACCTTCGGACCATACACCGTAGTACCTTCCCAAAGACTCTCCATTTTTGCTCTGTCTGTCTGCTCTCTCTTGTTTACCTGTGTACATGTTGTAAAGCGCTCTGATACCCTCGGGTCTTGTCAGCGCTATATAAAACTCTCTAAATAAATAAATAAATAATGTGCAGCTCCCTGCCTAAGGCCTCAATAGGCCTTCCTTAGAGGAGACTTCCATATATTGTAAAGGGAAGTGGGGGCTTTGTCATTAGTTTGAATGGCAAAGTTGAACTAGTAGTGTGAACACTGCCCTTACAGGCTGCAGTGGCAGTCTGGGAGTCATTTTGTACCATGTCAAACACAGGGTGGCACAATTAGTGGTGCAGCCCTGAGTGGACCCTCTGCCTTGCATGCTCTGGGTACCCTATACCAAGAACGTACAAGTAAGTCGGTCCTACAAATTGGGGATAGCCAATTCAACATACACTTTGTTAGGGGTGAGAACACTGGCACTGACGTCTGGGTAGCAGGCCTCAGTGCACTTTGAGTCAAAAAACCAGCAGCTAGTAGTCCAAATGGGGCCATAAAGTGAGGGGCAAACCTGCAAAAAGCCTGTTTCCTTACAGTATATCACTTTACAAGGGACTTGGAAGTAAACTAAATAGGCCAATCAGGTGTAAGCTACTTTTACTATGTTTTAGTGAGTGAGCACAAGCACGTAACGGAGTGCCTCAAATTTCTCACGTCGTTCCATTTGAAGCCAGTGGAGTTCCTTGAGCATACGGGCTGTAGAATAAAATTGGGGGGGACGAAGTAAAAGTCTTGCCGACGCATTTTGCATATTCTGGAGTCATCTGATAAGGCTTTTTTTTTACTCCTAGATAAAGAACATTACAGTAATCCAGTCTGGAGATAACCAAGGCCTGGATTACGGTTCTTTGTGCAGAATTAGGGAGGTATCCCAGAATTTTCTTAAGCCGTTGTAAAATGCCAAAATATGTGCCAGCCTCCTTGGTAATTTAACTCATTTTTTCATCATGCAGCACTCCCATATTCTTAACTAAGGGCACAGGGGAGGAACCGTCCATATATCCACAGGCGACAAATGAGGGCCTCCCAGGTGAAGATGGTTGCCCACCAGTAACACCTCAGTCTTATCTCCGTTCAGCTTGAGGGAGTTGGTATTCATCCAGGACGACACTTGTGTGAGGCAGCTATTCAAGGCCTCTCCACTATGATTGTCCTGAGATGACAGGGAGACAATAATCTGAGGTCCAAAAGGATCAGTGCTGCAGTGCCACCGTTATCAAGCTGTTGCCTGAGATAGTCCGTCACTGTAAGGAGGGCCGACACTGTGCTATGGCCTGCTCTAAAGCCCGATTGGGAATGGTGGAGCAGGCCATTAAGTTCTTTTTATTTATTTATTTTATGTGTTTTATAGAGCGCAAACCAGACCCGTTAGGGTATCAGAGCGCTTTACAGAGAGACATAGGCATGTACAGAATAGGCATAGCATCATCAGTTACAGAACGAATGAAGGAGGCAGGGAGCTGAATCTAGAAGGGAGGTAGGGCACGTATTTACAGATTAAAATATCCAAGTACTCCAGACGAGATAACATATTTATAGATTGCGTTAGTCAATGTTCGTGACAAGGCCCCTCGTTTCTGAAGGGGGTGAGGTAGATAATCCAGAAGGAGGCAGTAGATGGCCGTAGATCAAAGCTGTTGTGGAGGTAGAGGCAAGTTTTAAGCGAGAAATTTGCCCATAAGGAATGTTTTGGCATCCTTTTTGAAGCGAGACAGAGAGGGGATTCTTCTGATGTCAGGAGGGAGAGAGTTCCATATTCTAGGAGCAGCCCCTGAGAAAGCTCGGTTGTAGGTTTTTTTTTTTTTCGAAAGCGTGCAGGTTGGAGCAGGAGGTCTCTGGCAGATCGGGAGTTTCTGTTTCCTCCGGAGATCACAAGTTTCTGCCTCAGATATGCAGGGGAGTTCGAATATAAGGGTTTGTGCGTGATGCATGCTACTTTGAGCTGTATTCTTGCCTCCAGGGGAAGCCAGTTGTGAGCTTTCAAGTGTGGGGAAATATGGTCGTATTTCCTCGTGCCGGTGAGTAGTCTGGCGGCTGCATTGAGGCAGGCTTTTAGAGGTGCCAGGGAGATCTTGGGTAGACCCGAGAGGGTAGATCAGCCGTACTCCAGTCTAGATATGACAAGTGCTTGGACTGCCATTTTTAGGTCGGGAGCGTCGAGGAAGGGTTTCAATTTCCTGAGGTAGTACAGGTGGAATCTGGCTGATTTGGCCATTGAGTTGATGTGGTCACGCATGTTAAGGTTGCTGTCAAGGGTGATTCCCAGTGATTTGGCCGAATCCACGATGGTCGGTGGGCAGTTCAAGGCTGTGATAGCTTTGACCCATGATTTAATCTCAAGGTTGGTATTGGGCGGGGCGATCAGGAGAAATTCAGTTTTGTTTGCGTTAAGTTTGAGTTGGTTGGATGCGAGCCATTGGACGGGGTGTTCCAAAGCATCGTTCAGGGAGAGGATCTCTTCAAGAGATGAGGTTTTGATGTAGATCTGAGTGTCATCAGCGTACATATGATAGGAGATATTAGCAGTGCGTAGTACTTCGGTAAGCGGTTCCAGGTAAAGGTTGAAGAGGGTGGGGGACAGTGTTGAGCCTTGCGGGACTCCAACTGTGACCGGAGATGGTGCCGATAGGATGCCGTTTTTCGAGGAATCTCTGGGACCGGTTTTGGAGGAAGGATCTGAACCAATCTAGAACGGTGCCATCCAAGCCCATCCTGAGTTTGAGGCGTTCAAGTAGTTTTTCATGGTTGACCGTGTCGAAGGCCGAGGATAGGTCCAGGAGGATGAGGAGACAAGTTTTGCCTTGGTCAAGAGCTTGGAGAGCGTCATCAACGATGTGGAGCATAGTGGTTTCGGTGCTGTGCCCTGGTCTGAATCCGGATTGGAAGTCATCGAGTAGGTGGAAGTTGTTGATGTGTTGACTTAGCTGCTGCTGCACACATTTCTCCATCACTTTGGCCAAGAGGGGGATGTTGGAGATGGGTCTGAAATTGTCTGGGGAGGCAGGATCCAGCGACGGCTTTTTCAGAATGGGAAGGACTTGACCCATTTTTAGAGGGTCCGGCATCGTGCCCTGCTGGAGAGAGGCGTTAATTATTGTAGTCCAGCTAGGAATAATGGATTGGGTGACGACAGCCAGGCAGTTAGAAGGGAGCGGGTCATTAAAATGGTTATTGGGTTTTAGGGAGGATAGGATTTTGGACACTGAGTCATCGTCGTAGAGTTTGAAGTCAGACCAGTGAGCATGGTTTTTGGGTGAAACCCGTAGGGGCGACGTGGCTGGAGGAGGCGGGTCAAGAGGTGTTTGAGGGTATGTGATGGATTTGAGTTCGTTTCCAAGGGCTGAGATTTTGTCAGCAAAGAAGGAGGAGAATTCCTCTGAGGATATAAGAGACTTCGGGGTTTCTTTTGAAGTTTTGGCCAATTTATTAGATTGGTGTTTGACCAGCTCGAAGAGCTTGTGGGGTCTGTTCTTGGCCTTCTCTAGTGCAGTTCTGAAGAACTCTTTTTTTGACTTGAGTATGTTCCTGTTGTAGACATTCCTGGCCTGGCGGAGGAGTTTAAGATGTGCGGTAGAGGGGTGCTGCCTCCAGGATCTTTCTGCTTGTCGGAGGGTTCTCCTCTCGTTGTTGAGGGATCGAGTGAACCAGAAGTTTCTGTCTTTGATTTGGGTTCTTTTCAGTTTTAGTGGGGCTAGGTCGTCCAGGATGTTCGAAATGGTTGCAGAGTAGTGTTCTGTATGTTCTGTATGCTTTGTGAGCTGTTTATTCACATGCTTTTCTAGGACTTTAGATAGAATGGGCAGGAGAGACATTGGCCTATAGTTTGACCAAGATAGTCGGGTCAAGAGTAGGCTTTTTAAGTAAAGGCCTGATCATCGCATATTTCCAGGCCTTTGGAACAGTACCTTCCAAATGTGAAGCATTTAAATAATGTTGGGTGAGCCGGCCCATAGATTTGGCTACCAGTTTACCCAACACCGAGGGGAGGGAGGGAGCAGGGGACGAGCGGACAGCCTGACTTAATAGTGGTGAGGGATACAAAAGTTGGAACATCCGGGAGCTGAAATATGCTCAAAGAACCTGGCCTAGCAGAATGTCCAGTTTGAGAGAAATGTTCCAGTGTGGGGAAAAAAGGAGGCCTGAATATCTGCCACTTTCTGTGAAAAGAAAGTAGCCAACTCCTCACACTGATGTGTGAGGGAAACAGGTGGGGTAGTATTGCGATCGAATAGTGACTTTACCACTTGAACGAGAGTTTTCAGACAATTTTGAGCTAAGCTAATCTTGTCCGATAGAAGGAAGCTCTAGCTGTTCGACATTTTTTATGGTAATCTTTTAAAGGTGACATAGTTTGCTTTATCCTGTATATAGTATAATATATGTAGGATTTGTAAATAAATCCAGGCTTTGTAAAGTGCAGCAAATCACCTGTGAGGGTCTTAAGGCGCTGAATTGTAGGCAGGGAGAGATTAAGTGATTTACCCAGAAGAACAGGATTTTGACGCCCATACCGAAATCCGAACCTAGTTCCCACTGTCTCCGAAGTCGGCAGCTCACGCCTCTATGCCACATCCTCTCCCTCACGCCACGTCCATTTGCACCAGATTCTTTCAAGTGATTTACAATTTTTTTTTCTCTCTTACATTATCGTTAAACCAGGGATCCAGTCGAAGGATTCTATTTCGCTTTTTGCCTGTAATAGGGATAGAAGAATCAAGTGCAGACCTGATCTAGCTATCCATAAAAGGAGCATCAGAAATTACCGAGTTATTCAGTGGCGGGCACTTATCCTCTAAAATAGAGTTGAAAGGCAGAAACATTAAGTTTCGATCAGGTCCTGCTCAAAGAGCTGAGCTGTGCTGCTCTGGCATGCCATTGTTTTTCTTATTTCAAATTGTTTTTGGTGTAACTTGGTAGCACAGTTCTCGCCATACTTTATGTGATCAATGGGCAAAGAGCTTTACGAAGCTCTGCTGAAAACGGGTCTTTCATTCTGCTTACATGTTCATATCCCTCCATACTGGAGTCGATTGGACAGAAATACTGTGCTTTCGCTAAAAAAGACTGCTTGTATTCCACTATTTATACTTGTTATGGTAAGCCAAATTAGTTATGGTAACAAGCCAATTATCAAGACTATAGGCCTTTTTGGGTCATTAGGAACAGGTATGTCAGATGCCGTAGATCTGATCTTTTATTATGAAAAGTTATGACGGAGGCACTATGCCTGGGGGGATGTGGCGGTGGGAGGGATGTATTCACCAAAGAAATCAAAGGTTAAAGTAACGTTATAGTTAGGTGTGATTAAAAAGATCTGGTTTTAATTTTTAAAACCTTTCAAATTCACTAAAAAAAACAAAGGTTAAAGTAACCTTATAGTTAGCTGAATCTGTCAGTGACAACATTAACATTTTGAACTAAAAGAGAAAACACAGAAATTCACTAGTTATGGTTAGCAGAGCTAACTATAACTTCCTCCCCCGCCATGTACTGCTTACGACTTGTCATAGAACATATCATGAGTGATGTAATATGTTATCACTGATGACATCTCAAATGACGTCATTGATGACATCACTGTTAGGCCCTGGGACCCCATCCCCCAGGGCCGTGTCTAAAAAATAAAGAGGTGGGGCCCCCCTCACCAAGCCGTTATTGGCCTCAAGGACCCCTTCCCATGGGGCCACTTATTTAACCCCAGTGTCATGTATTTTTTTAAAGGGGTTGGGGGTGGTCACGTGGCACCCCATCCGAGTCGTTCTCTGCCTCGGCGACACCATCGCCATGGCCACTTTTGAAATAAATGGGAGTTGCGCATGCCCCACCCCAAGCCGATTTCGGTCCTGGAGACCCCATCCCTGTCATAGCTAAGTGCCCTGGTGCGCACCCCCCATGCTCTCATTGGGGGCCAAGGGGAGAACCGCGCAGCCCCTCTCCCCTTTATGAATACAGCCCGGAGCAAAAGGTTATTAAATGTGACCTGGCGGTCATTTTGTTTTTCTGTTTTGTTTTTTCGATCCCGCAAGAGCCTGGGTCTCCTCCATGGGCGTAGCGGGTCAGGGTATCTCTACCCTGCCCCCTTATATTATTATTTTTTTATTTCAGGATAGGGGACTAAGTCCCCGAGTCCTGTAATGGCTGGCAGAAACATTTGTTTCATGTTGCTGGCAGCCAAGCAGAATGCTCGCTCCCACAGGAGCAAGATGACTCCGGGGAAATAAAGCTCCCTGTGCTAATCAGAACACTCTATCTTTAAATTGGTGCTCTTGCAAGAGTGTCTCGCAGACCCAATCGTCCAGGTAAACAATTATTTTTCTCAAAAACTACTGAACGGATTACACAAAATCATAATTAGAACAAGCATAATCTGCGGACCAAGATCTAGCTTCCTGCCAAATTTAGTGTAATTCCTTTCAGCAGTTTTTGCAGTCGCCCGGCTTAAAGAAGTCTTTGGAAAATACATGGGGATTTTGTGTTTTGGAACCCCCCTTTTTTCTCGGCCCCGCTTGACAGATCACCCTGAAACTCTCCTTGCACAAACTAGTCAAAAGGTAGCACCTTTTTGGAAAGTTTTGTGGAGATTCGTCAAACAGTGCCAGAGTTATTAGCAACACAAAAACGGTTTTCCTATGGAACAACAGACCTAACTGTAACTACCTAGTGGAGAGCGCCGCTAGGTAATATGTATGTCTATATATATATTTGCCTCATCAGTTAGCGTGATGCCGCAGCATACAGCTATTCCTGCTGGTGCCTCCTCCTAGGTTAACCACTCCTGTGTCAATATACAAATCGTTCAGGCAGCACCACTCCAGTAAGGATTATAGCTTCCTTTATTGCAGTTGATTCCAGCAACACATAAACCAATATGGCGCGTTTTAACTTGGCAGTGTTGATCACATACACTGGCAGCCATAATCTTCTGCTATTTACATTGTCCTTTTGCTATTTTTAGTTCTAAGCAAGTGGGGGTGACCATGTCAACAAGCATTGGCATAGCCAATAGGTCTCGCCTTTTGGACTGCCCTGAATTCTAGGAGATTTTATGTGATATGTTGACTCAGTCTGCCATCTTGTATCCTGGGCCTGAATGGGATCATTGTATGCGCCCCATACCATCAGGGAGGAATCCTTGACTATCGTCTATTCTGAAATTTCATGGTGTAATGGCCTCCCTTTTAGCATGTTCTTCGCTTAAGACCACCAAGCGAGTTAGTGCTTGGGAGAGGGTCAGTTTGTCTTCCTGCTTGCTTGAGAGCTGGAACTATTGGCCCTCTGAACACTATTGCAGAGATCTCATTTGCAGACGCGTGAGGCACTTGAAAAATGAATAATGCCATGTAACCTAAAAGGAATATCATCTTTTGTGCTAATGACCAAGTTGTATTCACAGAAGAGTGTGACATTCCAGATGAATAGATGAGTCTCTCCCCCAAAGGAAACTTGCCTTTTCGAGGTCTGATACTGCGATCAAGTAATGGATGGATTGAACTTGAGTCGCTGTGGATTTTGATTGGTTTACACGTACGCCCAATCTTTGGTGAATGTGGACTGCCAGTTAGTAATGCTGAGGGGCAAGTTATGAAGCCTGTTGTGAACTTTCCTACCAAGAACCTAAGAAATGTTTGATGTTTCAGAGATATTGGGACGCAAAGATAAGCATCCCGAAGGTATGCAGCACATATCAAGTCTCCTCAATTGAACTGATAAGGAAAAAAATCTGGGTATTGGCTCTTTATCTGTTTGTTTGCTGACTTCAAGTCCAGAGTTGCTCTGAATTCTTGTTTAGACCCTTTCATGTGGACTGGAATGTAACAGGAATAAATTCCATTTCATTTTGTTTGGATATTGGAACCCAAAGCTTGCTTCTCCAAGAGTGTGTGTTGATTTCCACATTTAACTCATCTTGTTGTTAGTGACACAACGTTTTGGAGGACTCGCCAGCAGAAGTGAGTTCCACATGAGCACAAAGCCATTTTGCATGATATTCAGCACCTGTCTTTTGGAAGTATTTGCCACTCTAGGAAGTGATTGGTGATGCTTCCCCCTGCCAGAGATTCTGATGGATGGAGAAGTGAGGAGGCTCTGCTTTACCCCTGCCAGAGTCTTTGCAGCAGGCTCAGGTGGTTGACCTCATCTTCACTCCTTAAATCACCTCTAGTGGAAAGACTGCCTCTGTTGTTGAGGCTGACAATGAGGCCACTGAGGGGTTTGAAAACTGCTGATAATTATGCTTTTTGTGACTCTTGTACTGGTGCTTCCTGTACTCCTCTCTGTTTTTCCAGTCTACCCCCTAATTGTTGCAGGCGCTTTCTTCCTGACAAAGTTAGATTGAGGATGCACTGCTCTGGCTAAAACATTCTTTTTAAGTTTTCGTTGCGCGCACCAAGATCCTTGTTCATCGAAAAGTACCCCTAGGTATGGAAACGTGGACACTTTGGTTAATTCAGCCCCCTTACAGTAAAACTTTGCGTTAGCCGCCTTTCGGGAACCTATGGTCATAGCGTGTGACTTCTTAAGATTTGTAGTTAGATCTAGTGAATCCATAAAAACTATAAAACAATTTAAAAGTCGTTGAAGGCCCATTGCGGTTCTGGCCAGTAGAACCGCGTCATCAGTGTACAGCAGTGCGGGGATCATCTTAGTACCAGCTCTGGGTATGTCTTTACAACTGGATATTAGGGAGTCTCCCAGTTTATTGATGTATAACGTAAACAGCAAAGGGGCCAAAATGCACCCCTGCCGTACCCCCCTTCTTACTACCCAAGGGTCTGTCAGAC
The DNA here is from genome assembly GCA_963921515.1 of Calotriton arnoldi. Lineage (NCBI taxonomy): Eukaryota > Metazoa > Chordata > Amphibia > Caudata > Salamandridae > Calotriton > Calotriton arnoldi. The sequence continues at coordinate 4,643,393 of CAWUFW010000309.1, read as the reverse complement.
TGCCATCTTCGTTGTACCTTACCGCTGCCGTGGTGTTTTCGTGGGCAGTGTGCAAGAAAGAGACCAGTTCTACATCTAACCCCATGTCACATAAGATCAACCACAGCTTTGACCTATTTACACAGTCAAAAGCTGAGGTTAGATCCATGAAGGCCAGATGTAAACTCCCCTCTTGGCAATGGTATACTTACCAATCACTAAATGCAGGTTAAGGCATTGGTCCATTGTCCCTTTCCCCTGCCTAAAGCCATACAGTAGATCGGAAATGATGTTGAAATGATCAAGCCAAACTGTTAGGCTATCTAATATTACTTTCCCCATAATTTTAGCAGCTGAATCTAAGAGCGAGATTGGGCTGTAGTATGCGGAGTCATCCCGGGCACCCTTTTTAAACATGGAGATGATGACCGCCTTTGCCCATTTATTTATTTTATTTATAAAGTTTTGTATATCGCGAACATGACCCAAGTGGGTATCAGAGCGCTTTACATGAAGAGAATACGATTAACAATTGGTCTGGTCAACAGGCAAACATATGCGTGAGAGCCGAACATATAAATTAAAAATAGGTTAACAGGGATTGAACTTGAATAAAGCCAGTACTAGGAAGGACAATCTACATAAGAGTTTGGTATCTATACCTTTTCAATGTCGCCGATATATTGACTTAGGGTAAGAACTTAGTCAGTAGATAAGATTTGGCTTCTTTTTTGAAGGCGGAGGTAGAGGAAATTAGGCGAAGGTCCGGTGGTAAAGAGTTCCATATCTTGGGTGCAATAGCCGCGAATGCTCTATCTCCAGCTTTCTTTTTTCAGAAACAAGGTGAGCACACTTTGTGAGGGTCTGCTGCTCCCTGACTTTTCTAGCTTTTGGGCCAGGTAACTGGGGGTGTTGAAGTGTAACGCTTTGTGCGTCATGCAAGCAATTTTCAGTTGGATTCTTGCTTCGTATGGTAGCCAGTTTAAGGTTTTTAGGGCTGGTGAGATGTGCGCATTTCTTTTAGTTCCGAGGACAAGTCTTGCTGCTGCATTAAGGGAGGCTCTTAGGGGGGCCAGTTTGTATCTAGGTAGGCCACATATTGTGGCACTACCATAATCCAGTCTGGGTAATACTAGGGCTTGGACCGCTTGTTTTAGATCTTCGTGTGGTAGGTAGGATTTAAGGTTCCGCAGAATGCTCAGTTGGTAGTTTGCTCCTTTGGTGGCTGCACTAATGTAATCCTGCATATTTAGGTGTTTGTCTAATGTAATACCTAAGGATCTGGCAGAGTCTATGATGTGGGGCGAGCATTTGAGGGCTGCAAGATGTTTCAACCACAGATCAATTTTGGGGTTGTTATTCGGCGGAGAGATGAGAAGAAATTCAGTTTTATCAGCGTTGAGTTTGAGGTGGTTAACCGTGAGCCAGAGGTGTGTATTTTGTAGGATGGAATTGAGGGATATAATGTCATCTAGAGAGGCGATTTTGAGATATAGCTGAGTGTCACCCGCGTACATATGGTAGTGGATGTTAGAAGATTTTAGGAGGTTTGCTAGTGGTTCTAGGAATAGGTTAAAGAGAATGGGAGAGAGAGAGGATCCTTGAGGAACACTGTTGGACTTGGCCCTTTTGGCAGGTTCACCCCTAAACTTTTTGCTCGTCTCCTAGCCTTTTCCCTGTGTAGTGTTGGTGGTTTTAGGCCTCTGCGCACTTTAGCCCTGTGTCCCAGTGTAAAGTGCGTGCGCACTCTGAGTGCGTGTGGTGAGATTGGCCTGCCCTCCCATAGGAATGCATGGGGGATATGTGTGTCCATGGTAATTCCTGGTGTGAGAGTAGGGCAGGGGCGAGTTTAGTATGTGCGAACTCGTGAGAATAAATGCTGCGCAGTGGTGTGCGCAGATTTATTGTGACTAGTGGAGAAGTGCCACTTTTAGAAGTTGGCATTTATGTGTGCTCTGTGTCTGCCTGCCTGATGTGAATTGCATGTCTGGCTTTGTGAGTGACAGGGGCTGGGAGGTGTGTGTGGCTCCAGGAGGGGCAGGGTGAGTCAGCGCAGGGCTGAATAGGGAGATCTGCATCTAGATGGGAGGGAGGAGTTGCACCTGGGACCTGAATAGGGCTGTGCCTTCCCTCCACAATGCTGGCTCCACCCCTGTGGTGCGTCTGATGTCCCTAGCCTGTCCTGTGAAAGGAGAGAGGAGCTGAGCAAAACAAAGTGCTCCAAAGCTCCCCCAAAACCAGTTGCACCTGGTTTTTCCCCAGCCCTGTGCTATGTGACAAAGGAAAGGGTGTATAAAAGAAGGGGCTGTGACCCCATGAAAATGTTCGGTTCTGTTCTGTTGTGCTTGTTCCTGTGCTGGGGGCTGCTGCTCCTGGGCTCCAGGAGGAACCGCCACAAGGGACTGCCTCCCTGCTGGAGGGCCCTGTGAGCTGGCCTGCCTGGGCCCAGCCTGGTGCCCCTAAGAACTTTGCTGCTGGAGCTGGGGCTCCTAGCGCCTCGTGAGCGCTTTACTTTGTTGTTTCCCAGAAGAAGAGGAGTGTGCGTGCTCCGCAGCACTGTGCTGCACATCGTGGGGATTCCCCCGTGCTCAGAAGAGAGGCGGGAGCCCACCCCGCTTATGGTATTCTGGAGGCGGGTGCCCACCCCGCACTGCAGCACTGAACTGCGATCAATTTCGAGGGAATCCCGACGTAGGGATTCCCCCGCATTGCTACCTTCCTCCGGGAGCCTACCCCGCGTTTGCCTTTTTTTATAATGGCGGGTGCCCACCCCGCATTTCGCGCTGACTAGCAGGAGCCTACCCCGCTTGAGTGCTGATTTGGCGGGTGCCCACCCCGCATTGTGCCGCCACGAGAGGAGGGTGCCGCCGGGCCGCTGCAAGTGCGACCCGGAAGACAGGCACCATTGCCTGGTGGTGGGCGGGCCAAGGACAGGAAGTTGCCAAGGCCGCCCAATCGTAGCGCGGCCCGAGAACGGAAGTCCGGAGCCTCGCAGGCTCCGCTGAGAAGTCCCGGGTCCCAGGAGGGGGCCCGGGTGAAGTGCGGCGAGGTCCAGTGCGGCGAAGGAAACCAGGCGGGAGCCCACCCCGCACTGGCAAGAAGAAGAAGCACCTCGCTGGCTCCGCGTTGAAGTCCTGGGAAGGTGGACTGGGCGGAGACAGACGACGCCTCCCCAGCGAGGGAGGAGAGCCCGGAGGAGCCAAGAGAGAGGCGAGCTTCCCCAGAGAGTCCGGTGAGTGGGGGACTCGGTGTTGCACCTGGCCGGTGCCTGTTTTCCCGAGCGGACCCGCAGGAGAGCGGGCCGCTCCAACGTTGGGGGACAATTGTTGTTAGGAGCCCCAGAGGCACCGCAGGTGCCAGTGCCTACCAGTGATCTTCTCAGTTGCTTAGCAGGCAACTGCAACGACTTGGGCAAGTTGTAACTGAGTCCCAGAAGAGGGGCTCAGGCGGCACAGTGGTGCCAGTTCTGGGTTATTTACCTCAGTTGCGCCGCCGTAGCGGGCAACTACCACGTTGGCCATAATTTATTCTTAGGGCCCCAGTGGGGGTCCAGAGGCACCGTGGTGCCCGTGTTTTCACTGCTAATCCCAGCTGCCCTGCGAGAGCGCAGGCAGCTGCAACGTTTGGGGGGCACATTGTTTGCAGGGCCCCAGTGGGGGTCCAGAGGGCACAGAGGTGCCAGTGCCCCTTTTCAATTTGTGCCCACAGCGATCTTCACAGCTGCACGGCAATTAGCGGCAGCTGCCACGTTTAGGCTTGTGCAATTGCGCACTTTGCTTTTGCTGCCTGTGCAGCCAGCCCGGACATTCTGGACAGTGGGCATTTGAGCCCCGGTGAGAGGCCAGTTGGCCTGGGGCCAGTGTCAGTGCGTTGTGCCCCGATTGGGGCACACTGTGTTTAGGCTTACGAGGCCTATTGCCTCATGTGATTTATGCCTAATGTGATGTAGGTGTCCCATCTTGTAGGTTACAGGATCTCGTGCTAAGTTCCTACCTGTACCAGTAATTACTGGTTGTGCGCTACATGTATTATTTGCATCTACTTACCTGATCTGATGGTTCTGACCATGGCCCGATTGGCCTGGTCCTGTATATAATTCCCCTGTGAATATTGCCTAGTGCCAGTTGGCACACTATATATGATGTGATTATGTTTCTAAGGTATTTATGACAATACAAAGGCTATTTTTTATATAACCTTGTGTGGAGTTCCTTTTGTGGCGTGCCTAGTGTGTTGCTGCTGTGAGAGTGTGTTGCGCAAACGCTTTACACATTGCCTCCGGGATAAGCCTGACTGCTCGTGCCAAGCTACCAAGGGGGTGAGCAGGGGTTATCGTCGGCGTGTAACTCCCTCGCCCTGACTAGAGTGGTGGCCTCTGCCTGGCTTTGGCGCAAGCCTTAGCCAACCAGAGATCCCATTTCTAACAAACACCAAGAGTTATCGCGTGGGACTTGGAGAGAGATTGATTCATTTTGACTCTTAAGGCTCTGTTTTGGAGGAATGAAGAGAACCATTGTAATACGACCCCTGATAATCCCATCCTTTGTTCCAGTAGTTTCAGTAGGTTGTCGTGTTTGACGGTGTCAAAGGCAGCCGATAAATTAAGCAATATTAGAAGGCATGATTCATTAAGAAAAACACACAAGATGATGGACGGAATGCTGCACATTGGCAAACATTCACCCCCAGTCACAGATCTGGGTTTAATCCATCGTTATTTTGCTTCACCACGCCACCCCAGTTCAGACATAGCCATATGCAAATCAGTCTTGACCCTGTGCCTCATGGGAACAGTCCAGACCGAACTGCCAAGCCATGTCTTCCCTGGACCGGAATCAAGCATCCTAGGACCGGTTTCAGGCTATCAGCCTTCATCAGCCAGGATAGCTTGACTCCAGTGACGTAGTGAGCACGGGACCCACGTCTGGGCATACCCTTCCCACTTAGGGCGAAATGCAAAACACACAAGATGATGGACGGAATTGTGCACATTGGCAAACATTCACCCCCAGTCACTGCCAAGCCATGTCTTCCCTGGACCGGAATCAAGCATCCTAGTACCGGTTTCGGGCTTTCAGCCCTCATCAGCCAGGATAGCTTGACTCCAGTGGCAGACGTGGCTTGGCAGTTCGGTCTGGACTGTTCCCATGAGGCACAGGATCAAGACTGATTTGCATATGGCTATGTCTGAACTGGGGTGGCGTGGTGAAGCAAAATAACGATGGATTAAACCCAGATCTGTGACTGGGGGTGAATGTTTGCCAATGTGCAGCATTCCGTCCATCATCTTGTGTCTTTTGCATTTCCCCCTAAGTGGGAAGGGTATGCCCAGACGTGGGTCCCGTGCTCACTACGCCACTGGAGTCAAGCTATCCTGGCTGATGAAGGCTGATAGCCTGAAACCGGTCCTAGGATGCTTGATTCCGGTCCAGGGAAGACATGGCTTGGCAGTTCGGTCTGGACTGTTCCCATGAGGCACAGGGTCAAGACTGATTTGCATATGGCTATGTCTGAACTGGGGTGGCGTGGTGAAGCAAAATAACGATGGATTAAACCCAGATCTGTGACTGGGGGTGAATGTTTGCCAATGTGCAGCATTCCGTCCATCATCTTGTGTGTTTTGCATTTCGCCCTAAGTGGGAAGGGTATGCCCAGACGTGGGTCCCGTGCTCACTACGCCACTGGAGTCAAGCTATCCTGGCTGATGAAGGCTGATAGCCTGAAACCGGTCCTAGGATGCTTGATTCCGGTCCAGGGAAGACATGGCTTGGCAGTTCGGTCTGGACTGTTCCCATGAGGCACAGGGTCAAGACTGATTTGCATATGGCTATGTCTGAACTGGGGTGGCGTGGTGAAGCAAAATAACGATGGATTAAACCCAGATCTGTGACTGGGGGTGAATGTTTGCCAATGTGCAGCATTCCGTCCATCATCTTGTGTGTTTTGCATTTCGCCCTAAGTGGGAAGGGTATGCCCAGACGTGGGTCCCGTGCTCACTATGCCACTGGAGTCAAGCTATCCTGGCTGATGAAGGCTGATAGCCTGAAACCGGTCCTAGGATGCTTGATTCCGGTCCAGGGAAGACATGGCTTGGCAGTTCGGTCTGGACTGTTCCCATGAGGCACAGGGTCAAGACTGATTTGCATATGGCTATGTCTGAACTGGGGTGGCGTGGTGAAGCAAAATAACGATGGATTAAACCCAGATCTGTGACTGGGGGTGAATGTTTGCCAATGTGCAGCATTCCGTCCATCATCTTGTGTGTTTTGCATGATTCATTAAGATCCAGCATTTTTAGTATGTCATCTACAATATGAGTAAGGGCAGATTCTGTGCTGTGATCTTGACGGAAGCCTGATTGGTGTTGATAGAGTAGTTGAAAGTTTTCTATGTGATTGCTGAGTTGGTTCTGTACACATTTTTTTAAGAGCTTTGTCAGCGTGGGGATGTTGGAGATGGGCCGGAAGTTGTTAGGATCAGAGCAGTCTGCCATAGGTTTTTTTAAGATGTGTGTTACTTGACCGATTTTTAGGCAGTCGGGGATAGTGCCTTGCTGTAGTGAGGCGTTTACAATCTTTGACCATAGTGGGAAAATACAGGTTTTGATCTCTTTGAATATGCTGGGAGATAGAGGGTCCGTGAAGTGGTTAGATGGGTTTAAAGAAGAAAGAATGTTGTATATTTCCTGTTCGCTGATTGGGGGAAAGCCACAGGAGCAGGCTGCATTAAAAACATGGGTTAAAATCTTGGCCCAGACTTTGGGATCGGCCTTCTAAAGGTCCGCTGGTACCCCATCTGGGCCAGGGGCCTTTCCTCCAGATGTTGAAGTGTTGGCTTTATAAACCTCATCTGTACTGAAGTGTAGGGGGGGTGCTTGCTAGGCCGGGAGCTGTTTGTCCCACGGGCTCTTCTAGATTTGCATCACTATAGATGTTGCCAAAATGCTGGACCCAATACTCAGCAGGTATCGTACAGTCTCTACTAGAATTTGGCGTATCAGAAAAAAGAGGACTATTGACCACAGACCAGAATCTAGAGCTGTCAGCCAAGACACCAGCTTGGCTGAGCGCCTCCCAAGCCTGCTCCCTTATCTGCTTTTTCCGTTCCTGGACTGCGAATTTATAGGCCTTCCTACAGCTCCTAATTAATGTTGCATCCTTCGGGTTTCGCTTAAGGGCCTGCATTAGCTCCTTATGGGCAGCTGAACAAGTGTTGTCGAACCACCTTTTGAGTTTTGGGCATCTTGCTCCGGTTTTGGAGGTTAGGTCGGAAGCTACCTGCTTGGTAATTTTGTCGAAGGCCTCTATGATGGCTCTATCATGTGGGGCAGGATCCATACATACTTGAAACTCCGGGGCGCAGGTGGTATACAGGTTATCTAGAAAACTCTCCGGGGTAATCCTTTCCCACTTCAATCTCCGCACTTGGTCTTTAGTGCTAATGTTAATATTAGAGATTTGACTCGCCACCCCCCCTTTTATTGCTGCTGAGAGGAAAAGACCCAATATTAGAGGATTATGATCACTATGGCAGTTCCAGGTAACGCTTAGGTTTTTTACAGCCGGCATTAATAATGCAGATAACATAACATAACGTGTATTTGTAAAGCGCACGTTCACCCGGCGGTATCTTGGCGCTGAATAACAGATGATATGGTCAATTATGCTTGAGCTACCACTGCCTGCATAGGTAGGGACGCGTATGTTTGCTGTAGGCAGTGCAAATTATGGGCTGAGAGGAGACCTTCTAGGAAAATGTCCGATGGTGTGTGCTCAAAATGGTTTAACAACTCAGAGCCATCCTCCTCCTCCTTCAACGTGGAAATGCAATTAAGGCAGCATTGATGGATGATAAAATCCCCTAAAATTAACTTTGTTGGAAAGTAGGATCTGCTTCTTATGGTTACCCCCACTTTTTGCTTGATGTTGAACTGTTTTTGACTAGTCTGACTGGGATCTTGCTAATCAGGACCCCAGTCTATCTGCTTTCTCCCTTAAATTGTTACACCTGTACTTTGGTACACTCCAGATTGGATACTGGGGTACCCTTATATGTCCCTAGTATATGGTACCCAGGGCATAGGTACCCCAGAGGCCTCCCATGGGCTGAAGCATGTATTATGCCAACCATGAGAGGCCATGCCAAATGGAACTCCAGGTCTGCTACAGCAGCCTGTGTAAGCTGGTGCTTGCACCAATTACTTTAGATATAGGTTCACTATATCTATAGGTCACTACACTTAAAACTTATAAGTCACCCCTATAACAGGCCTTATCAATCCTGAAGGCAGGGTACGGGGTTTTTAATTAGAGGGTGCCCCTGCATGAGCAGAGCCTCGCTGCAGCCTTCGGAGACCATTCTCCCGGGTTGTCTGTGACTCAGCCGGACATATAGGTCGAGGTGCATTATAACCTCGCGGTAAATGCTATCTCGAAAAAGGCTGCACAGAAACATGTCGTGCTTGGTATCAAACACCTTGGAATCAAACCTCCACACCGGTAACCGGTGTGGGAGGTATGATTCCACCCTTCTGAAGCGAGCTTCTTGGGGTCACTGGTCTATCTGATGCCAGCCTTCTCGACCCGGTCAGCACAAAATGGATGCTGCCGACCAGAGACACATTTCTGCCCTCCTGCTGCTGAGCCAAGCTCGAGCAGAGGAAGGCAGCACAATAGGCATCCTGTCACAGGGAGGTGTGACCACCTCACAGACAGGATTTAGTGTATTTTGGCTGGGTGGGTGCACTCTGAGAGTGCCTGAAAGTCTGCGCGTGGGGCACATTTGGTGTCCTTGTGCATAGTCCAGCTCAAACCAATTCTGTGAGCCATTGGCTCCTGCTCTGGCGTGAAACTGAACAAAGGACATGGGTGTAACCAACCCTCTTTCCTGACCCTCCCCTAGGAGGGTCCCCCGAATCTGTCCAACCCTCTCCCGTGGGTACAAAAGGGCTTACCTGGCTGTAAGACTTTAGATTTTACGTGGACAAGATTCTACTAGAAGAAACCACTGACCTTTGACCGTCTGGACACTCTGGACTCCGCTGGACTTCGACTGGGCCCGACGTCGTCTCCCTCTCCGTCCAAAGCTTTGTCTGTGCCCTTGCCCCTTACAGGCTCCGTGCAGGATCTGTGGTGCACTAAGGACAACTGAAGAATCTCCCTTGGAGTGAAGGAGTCACTCCCCTGCCCTAGCAGGCACCTTAACGCAACTGACCGGTCTGCTGCTCCTGAGCTCCTGCGGACTCCGAAGAATTCAGCAACACAGCAGGTGAGTTTCTGAAGGTCCCTGAGATCGATCTGCCCTCTCAGCAAGTTTGAGGCCAGTATCCCTCGTGGGGACTGCATAACCCGAACCCCTGTGCACCGTGTCCATTTGCAGTTGCATATGTTTGTTGGCGATTCCCGAGCTTGTGCATTGGACTCCATGTAGTCCTGACCCTGAGCACCGAGTGCTCCGTGGGCTGGTACTTTGCAATCTGGCTCGAGGTCCCCTCGCGACTCCTGGTCCTTCTGCCTGTGGGTCTCTCTGAGGGTCATCTTGATTTCTGTTGGGCTTTCCTGGTTGCTCCAGACTTGCCCTGACTCTCCATTGCTTGGTGAGTCCCCTGGACCTTGCTGGTCCACACCGTAACCTGCTTGACCTTCCTTCGTGGGTTGCTTTTGCCAAGGCTTGATGGTGCTCCAGCCGGACACCGACCCCATAGCACTCGACATCCTTTGTGGGACAGCTCACCTCCGGCTCCTGGTAGTCCTCGACGTCTCCTGGTCCTCGTGGCTGCAGAGTCAAGCATCCCTTCTTCGCACCTGAAGCACCCGACATCGGTGGGCATTCGTCTACCGAGCCCCTGGTCCCGCTGAAGTGACCCAGACTCTGTCCCCTCTGCTTTCAGGTTCCTTCCTTCCAGAATCCAGGCTTGAAATCCACCGGACCCTTTTCACCTTCACGGCAGCGGTACTTCTTCAAAGCCCTCCATTGAGAACGACGGCAGTTTCCGACACCACTCCCGACCTATGCACCCGGCTCCCCTGGGATAGGTAACTCGGGTACTACAGTATCCACGGGTGGGGTGGCTCTCCAACCTCTTAAGTTCCAAAGGGTTTGCTCGAAGTCCTCCTAGAAGGGTCCTTAAACTTTAAAACTGTAACCTCGACTTCCCCATAGAATTGTACGAAGCCCGCAGTCGTGTTAGCACACTGCATCCGTGGGGTCCCTATCTACTCACCTTGGGTGGTTCTTTGGGGTCCCAGCGATTCTACGTGCTCCAGACCTTGTCTTGATCTCAGTCGTGATTGTTATACCACTATTTTAGTATATGGTTTGGTCTCCCTCTGGAGCCCACTGGGTATTGTACTACTTACAACTGTTCTATTGATCTCGTATTGTGTGCTTTGTGTTCTATCCTCGTGTAGAGGATAATAGAGTGTTATATTAATAAATACATATTTTTAGGTCTCGCCTAGCGTTGCAGCGCGCATGCGTTGCTCGCTCTGCTAGGCTTCTTGTAATCAAGCTAATTTCAGAAGTGGAGTCTAGGCTCCGCCCCTTCTTTCCATTGGCTTGCGTCATCGTGCATGCTAAACCCTGGCTTTCCATTGTCAGTGAGGCTTTTTAGTCCCTCCTTGTTACCGCCCTGTCTCCTTTTGGCCCCGCCCACCCGGACTGGATCTTTTACTTGCGGCGTTAGACTGTCTCCTTCAATTAGTTTGTATGTTGTTTTTTTTTATTTCTTTAAGGAGCGCGGCGCCCGCTAGGGTTACCGCGCTCACTTTATTTATTTATATTTTCGCGGCGTCCACTTCAGGGACACCGCGCTCTGTTTGTTTTTTGTTGTTGTTTTTTTTAACTTTAAAACTGAGCGCGGCGCCGCTTCAAGGACACCGCGCTCGGTTTATTTATATATTTCTTAACTTTAACACTGAATGCTGCGCCCGCTTCAAGGACACCGCGCTCAGTGTTAAAGTAAAAAAAAAAAAAACGAGCTCGGTGTCCTTCAAGCGGCGCCGCGCTCAGTTTTAAACTTAAGCATTTGCAATGCAATCGGACCTATTGCATTGCAAATGCTTGTTTTTCCAACTGTTCAGGGGAAGCACGTGACACGTGGGCGAAGGCTCACCTAAAATGCGTTTGTTTCGCTTCTGACACCAAACCTCTTCGGAACAGTAGTGTTCAATCAGACCCTTCGGCGACAACGTAGTAGGAAATGGAGACACTGCTGTCGCTCCTGGGACTGGCGTGGATTCTGACGGCTTGGTGCGGGGGGGGGGGGGCACTGGGAGATCAGTGCCCCGAAAACCAATACCCAGTGCCACGCTGGAAATGTTGCAGTCGGTGCGAAACAGGTGAATACACCTAAAGTTGAGGACGTGTTGTATCCATTGTCGTTTTTTATAGCAACTTTTTGTGTAGAGCTACTCTGCCGTTTCTGAACTTCACCTGCACTTGTTAGTTCGCCAATTCATGGTCCTAGATGTATTGACGTGTGAATGATGGAATGCCGAGACTGGAACTCGCCACGTCTAGATGACTACATTTTGTCAGCACTGAGCATTCAGCTCACTGAGCCATGATGCGATAGCTTGTTTATGAATGCATCACTATTGGCAAATAGCAAAATTGAGACGATATGAGAGATGAGCCACTTTGTCCAAGATCAGACAGTTGGTTTCCTCGGGTCCGATCTTTTTACATCTGGCAGCTCACATTATGTTATGGCTTTTCTTTAGTGTGTTGTTGTACGCCTACATTGCCCTCAAATGCGTATTATTGTTATGTGATCACATTAGCACCTATTATACAGGGCGCTATGAAACGATTGAGTGCGTTTGGAAGAGCTATAGAATAAACTGTTGTCATTGTTATTATTTCCAATGCCTCTCGTCTCTGTAGGGCGTCTCAATCTGGATGTGTACCGCTATTGTCACTGCTCTCGGTGTCGGTGACCCCTGTCCCCAGGGCACAAGTTCTAAACAAGCATTTGCAATGCAATAGGTCTCGCATTTACGCAAGTTTGAGCTATTGGCATTGTAAATGACAATGCCTTTTATTTATGTTTTAAAAAATAAAACATAAATAAAAGGCATTATTTACAATGCCAATAGCTCAAACTCGCGTAAATGCGAGACCTATTGCATTTCAAATGCTTGTTATATAACTACTGTGTGGTTCTCCTTTCTTTTAGTCAATACAGGAGGTGATGTTCTGGTAAAACAAGCTGCTTTACATTCCTCCAAGATTAAGCCTGAAAGCTGCTCTCCACAGCTACCACAAGGATAGCTTTCTAAAGGTTATCTTTGACCTCATACATCATAAGGGTCGTTTGGACTGGTGCAAGGTGCCCACTTTAATTAGTGGACAGCATATACCAGGCCAACTTCTCACAAACGTGTCATGATAGGCTTGTCTTCCTTCCCCGTAACTTTCCCGAAAATCCTCTAAGGCCAGAAGATGTTCAGTCTCATGGGTTCTGGAGAAGGAATTGTAAAAATTAACCACTAACAAAGTGGGGAGATTCTTACAAGACAATTCCACTGCTAGCACATGGGGTGATCTGCAGTCAATCAGTTTGGCTTGGTAAGAAAGTTTAAGAGAGAACATTAAAAGAAGACCCCCCCCCTAGCTCTTCCCATATTCAAGGGGCTAGCGTGTTGACAAAATGAGATAAAACCATCCAAATAAAAGCAATTGTTGGGCTCCCACGTTTCTTGTAAGGCAATAATGTGGTGTGTAGTAAGAAAGTGTTTCCAGGGTATATTGCCCCTCTTTGACCTAAGGCCAGCTATATTCCAGGACAATACCTTCGTGAGGGGGTCAGCGGGGATGGCTGAGGTAAGGACCGGATTAGGGGGATTATCCAACAAGAGTTGGAATATAGGAGCAGGTACACTTGGCTTAGTGTGAGCCTTGGATGGCAACTTCTTGCCCTGTGTTTTTCTGCCGCCGACAATAGTCAGTCATTTTCGTCGAGGCCCTGGGGGCTGGCTAGAGGTAGATATTGATTAGTCAAAGGTAATACTGGGTTCGCATTTCTGTCTTGGCTGGACTTGACCAGCTTGAACGGCAACTGCCATTGGGGATTTGCTAGGGGTCGTTTAAAAGGATAAAAAGATTGTAAGGAGGCTGTTCTAATTTTAGTTTTGGTGCCATCCTTGTATTGGCACCCTGCTAGTGCTTTATCCTGCATGGGATGCTTAAAATTAACAATTATGCAATCCCCCTCAACGTTTTTCCTAGTCCCATGGCCGATCCAACCCACTCTTCTGGCCATAATGATGTCAGAGGATATATTAGGACTGTTAATCACGTTGTTATTGCACCAGTGAGTGGTCTTGTGGATAAGGTCCAAAGAGGTTACCTTAATACCTAGTGTAAGTGAGGGAACACCTAGTAAAACAGCAACTAAGGGCGCTGATTTGGGGGGGGGGGGGGAGGTCAAGTATACATTGGTTTTCAGTCGTGGCCGTTTTGGGGTGGGAGAAAAAATGTGTGGGTGGTGGACCCTCATTGGCTGTTTCCTGCCCTTCCATGTGGGCCACCTGAGGTACAATGATCAACCCCCCTGGTGTATAATTAGTATTAGTTTTACTGGACAAAGACTCACCCACTGATTCTTGGGTACTACTGGCATGGAGAACTTGGGTCGAGCCACCAGAACCCAGACCGGGACCCCCCTCACCCCAACTGCTATATCAGGCCATGGGAGACAATTATTATGTGTGGAAACAAAAGAATTAAGTTTCAACTCAATCCCTTCTAGCTTTGAGAATATGGGTGCTAACAGATCTTTGGTCATAATCTCTAGCCTTACAAGGAGGGTATCCAGCAGCTGTTCCAGATTATGTTCTGCTGGTGGTGGGGTTGTTCTTGTCCGCGGGGACTTTCTCATGGCTCTATTACCACCAGTTCGCTTTCTCTTAGTGGGGGGACAGTCCGGATCGTCGCCCAATGTCAGGATGACTTCAGGAGTGCATGTAGATGTTTCCAGCTCAACCGTTAGGCCTTCCGTCGATGAGGGTAGAGGCATAAGGGGGGACCTTTCTCCCACTGGGTCCCTGGTTACCTTCGTCATTTCTCCATTCCTTACAGAGCCCAGTGCTAATTTCTCAGACTCCATGGAGAGCCTTTTCTCAGTCAGGGTTATCTCCTTCGTGATAACATTTGCCGCTCTAGTTAGGAAGGAGTCTATTGTCCCTACTGTCCCTACTACATTGCTTCCTGGAGGGCCCCCTTGTCCGATGGCCAATTTCCTTTTACCTATTGCGATTTGGTCGGGTGACGCTTTGTCTTATAAGAACTGCAGTACAGGATTACGGTCTCTTCAAGTATCAGATAGGGAATACGAGGGACACTTCCTGGGCTGAGTTCATAGGGACTAAAAATAAAACTAAGAGAAACACAGTCATAGATCACCATTAAAGGGAATCGTACAATGTACCTTATTCCTGCCCTTGAGGACTCAATCCGTAGAACCTTGACCTGGGGAAATCCTGGCCTGGCCGCAAAGTTCCTGTAGAGCGGGCCAAGAGACCTGGCCCAGCCCAGCCTCTTTCGGCCGCTGACTGGCGCAGACTGGCCCGCCCTTGTCCCGGGCGCGTTCTGTGCCGCGGGAGCCCTGAACAGGTTTTATAGCGCCTCCTGGCACGTCGGTGCACTCATGCGGCTCCTGCCGCGAGGACAGCTGGGGAATGGAGTCCCCGTTTCAGGCAGCAAGGGCGATAATGCAGTGAAGGGCTCCCGCACCCCGGGAGCCCCGAGCAGGTTTTATAGCGCCTCCTGGCGCGCCGGTGCACTCACGCGGCTCCTGCCGCGAGGACAGCTGGGGAATGGAGTCCCCGTTTCAGGCAGCAAGGGCGATAATGCAGTGAAGGGCTCCCGCGGCCTGAGCAGGTTTTATAGCGCCTCCTGGCGCGTCGTGCACTTATGGGGCTCCTGCCGTGAGGACAGCTGGGGAATGGAGTCCCCGTTTCAGGCAGCAAGGGCGATAATGCAGTGAAGGGCATGTTGAAAAGTTATAGTGAAGTGTTATAAGCATTTTTGTTACCTTATAGATAACCAAGAAGACATTATGTACAATTGAATGAACCTATTTAAAAAAACAGAATTAACATAAAAAATGTCCTCGTTTTTTTTTGTCACTATAATGCTGGTAACTTCTTCTTGTATGTTCTAATGCTTGTTTTGTATAGCTTCTTTTTGTTATGAGGATGTGGCATAAACAACGGGAGGTTGGGAAATAGTACCTGTTAAAGAATGAAAGCACTATTTCTCGTTTTGTTGCATTCTGTACAACTAAAGATTTTCTACAACACATCCTCAATTCTCTTGAATGTTGTGTTAATTAATGTACAGGAAACGTTGCATAACAGTGAGGGTTACAAGGTGTAGAAATCACATGTCCTTGTTAGCTTACTGTGCTGTATTGTACAAGTAAAAAAATTATCTTTGTGTTATAAGCATTAACTCACCTAAAATAAAAATCTGTCATCTGCATGTTAGATGATGTGCTACTTCGATTCAAAACTGGGACTAGACAAAACACAGATCTCTCCAGCAAATCTAATAACCTCCATAGGTATTTTACCATTACTATTACTCCCAGAGCCTGACTGGGCACACAAAGTACTCTGTTGCAGGTGCCTTAATCCCATAAGATATTTTAAATGCAGATTTTTTCAACCAATTAGGCAGACCTCGAACAAATTTACTGCCACGTTTCTCCTTGTTGCGAATTTCTTTGTGGCAGAGTTTAAAAAAAGAAATGTATAAGTTAAAGCCCAGATTTTGCATGGGGGTTGCGTCACTCTTTTTTTGCACAACCCCTACGCAAAATCTCATTTGTCAAATATAATGCGCTCAAATGTACTTATGATAGACCTGCTAAACATGTGTGTGAGGTCTTAAGATCTGATGTCACTTTTTATGTTACAAAATTTCTAAAGCGCACAAATACCCACAGGTGTCTTGGCGCTGAAACGGTATAGCAGTTTGGTTGGGGGCAACTAAGGGCTAGATGTTAATGAGCCAAGTTTTGAGCAGTTTCCTGAAAGTCAGTAGAGTGCAAGCTGCTCTGATGTTTATAGGCAGACTGTTCCAAAGTGCGGGGGCTTCTGGGGAGAATCTACTGCCTCACCCCTACCCCCCCCCCCCCATTTGAGTCTCCTGAATCTGGGACGGGAGACCAACTTGGAGCTTTTAGAGCTCAAGGTTCTGCTGGGAACATACCAGATAAGTGACTGTTTGAGATGGAGGGGGTCCTAAGTTATGGAGAGCCTTATAGGTAAGGCATAACGCCTAAATTTAATTTGGCTACTCACTGGAAGCCAATGGAGTCCTGCCGCATTCTGCACACTGTAACTTTTTCGAATATTGTTTTTGGAGCTTAACAAAGAGTCCATTGCAATAATCCAATTTAGTGAGAATAAGTAATGTAATGACTGTTTTCCTTGAGTTAAGTTAAGTATTCCTGATGATTCTTAAGGTGTTGAAACTGGAAAAAGTAACTGAGCTGATGTGTTTATTAAAATTCAGTTTATCATCTAGAAGTATTCCAAGATTTTTTACTTTTTGAACCAGGATGGGAAGTATTCCTAACTCAGATGGCCAGCATGACGGGCTCCAGAAATGAGGTCTATTACCGAAGAGCATGACCTCAGTTTTGTCTGAGTTTAACTTAAGGCAGTGTTTGACCATCCAGTTGCTAACAGCTCTCATACAAATATGAAACTGGGAAATAGTGTCATTTGCGTTGTCGGATGCATATCATCAGCTTAAGAAGGGGGGGGGGACCCAAAAGATCTAATCAGGGAAGCCAGTTCGGTGACATAAATGTTAGAGTAATGGGCTCATAGAGGATCCCTTTGGTACCCCACAAGGAAGAGAAAAGGACCTGGATGAAAAACTTTCCAGCATGACTGAGTGTTCTCTCCCCTTCAAAAAAGACTGAAGCAATGCAAGAGCTTTGTTGGTGATGCCAAGTTTTTTGAGGCGAGCAATGAGGGTGGCATGATCAACCGTGTCGAAGGCTGCCGACAGGTCGAGAAGAACAAGTGCTGTTGAGCCTCCTCTGTCTAGAATAGTTCTTAACTAGTCTGTTGTTTTTATCAATGCCGTCTCTGTACTGTGCTCAGCTCTGAAACCGAATTGAGTAGGGTCCAATAAATGATTTAAATGAATAAACTGTACCAATTGAGTATTCATTCGTTTTTCCACTATTTTTGCAGGAAATGGTAACCTAGAAATGGGCAGATAGTTTGCCGGGTTATCAGGATCTAGATTAGGCTTTTTAAGGAGTGGCAGAATAGAAGCCTTTTTCCACATGTTAGGAAAGATTCCAGTACTGAACATCCCATTAAAAATATTAGTTAAATATGAGGCAATAGTGACAGGGACTCGTTTAAGGATGGATGGGGGGCAGAGGTCGTAGGGTGATCCTGATTTGGTGTAATTGATCAAGTTAAGGACTTCAAAAACCGTGGAAAAGGAAAATTGACTAAAATTAGGTTGGGAGCTGCCAACAGGAAGGTCATGATTAGGAGATTGGTCTGTGGAAGGCCAAGGTCAACAGTGCTGAAGGGTGTGAATTGATTATAAATTTGACCCACTTTGTCACAGAAGTGGGAGGCTACTTTTTCACAAAAAGATTGGCTATTATTAACTCCTTTAGTCTCTGGAGCTTTGATAAGTTTATTTATGACCTGGAAGAGTTTTCTGGAAGAATGCTTAGAGGTTTCAATTTGTTGTGTGAAGAAGGTAGATTTTTTTATTGATAATAACTGCCTTATACTTGACAAGGGAACGTTTATAGATTTCTTTGTCGTGGGAGTTATAATTAGTTCTCCATTTCCTTTAGAGCCTGCTACATTTTTGTTTTTCAAGGCAAAGTGTTTCTGTAAACCAAGGTGCACATTGTTTCGGTCTATTTTGGCCAAAAGGTTAATTTGGGACTGCTTTGGAAATGGCAAAGTTTAGCCAATCTGTATAGTTGGCTTTAGCCTGATTAGGGTCCAGTAATGGGGCAGAATCAACCTGAGAGAGATGTTGCTGCATTATATCATAGTTAGTTTTAGTCCAGAGTTGATGTGATGTAAGATTAGAATCTACTGTTCTGTTTTGAAAAGGGGAGGGAACAGTTAATTCAAAGACAATAGCATTGTGGTTGGACCATGTAAGAGGGAGGAAGTCCTTGACTGAAATGGACGAGTTATTCGAAAAAATGGCATCTAATGTGTAACCCGCACTGTGGGGTAATTGTGGTAGATTAGAATCATTCTTGATATCAAGGATAGCCTCCGTGTCTTCATCCTCCGTACAATCCAAATGGTAGTTGAGGTCACCTAGCACTGTGAAATCGTTGTTACAGACCCCTACTTCAACCAGGGTATTAATGGATTGTAAGAAGTCCCGCCTTAGGTCGGGGGGACGATAAATGAGCAGGCCTCTAAACGAGTAATTTTCAGTTAGCTCCAAGGTAAAGGAGAGAGTCTCGTAGTCCGGATTGGGTGTGGAGCCACTTTTACACTTGAAGTGACTTTTGTAGATTATCCCTAAACCTCCTCCTCTTTTAATCGATCTGTCTACTCTTGTCATAGAATATCCTAGGGGGGTTGCAATAAGGAGATCAGGGCTGGAGTTGTTATTTGCCCAAGTTTCTGTGATTCGCATACAGCTGTGGTGAGGTTTGTTAAGGGAATGGGGGTCTTTACCAGTCCAGGTAATGCTAGTCTCCTTTCCTAGGTGAAAAAGGGCAGCATCCCTGGCCCTCGGCGCAATCTGGCCGCAGATCGGCTTGCAGTTGGCGCGCCAGCGGCGTGCCTGCTGCGCATCCAGCCCAACATGCAATTTATAGCTGGTTTTGTGATGTCACTTTTTTTGAGGTCAGGAGTTTTGATGCCAGTTCCTGTAATCCACGTGCAATGTCACGCCCAGTGATGTCACAGGCTGTGATGTCAAGCGCCATGATGTAATTTGCATACTGCCTAACCTGGTTAGTCTCCCCACTGCAAACAGTGGGGGTGAATGTTTTGATTTGTTCTGCATTCCGTCCATCAATTGTGTGTCTTTTGCTTCCACTGCAAACAGTGGCATTATCAAAAACACTACCCAAGAGCACAGTAAGAGTGGTAGGGGGAACATTCGATCTAACAGTACCTGAATGTGTACTGGAACAGAACAGTGGAGTAACAAAGGTAGGACATAAACAAGAGTAACATAACAAGACAGCGGTGCCAGACCAAATTCAGAAATGGAACTGCTTAAAATGCTCATTGCAAGTATGCCTGTGCGCCTGCAGCTAAAAATGCTGATAGCATGGGTCAACATTTCATCATTCTAGTAGGTGGTAAAATTAACACTGAGTGGCCATCTATTGAATGATGTCACAACACTATTCAAAACCCCTCATTAAACAAAGCAACATTTTAGAATGCTTATGGTTGGTGAATTTTAAATAAGACTAGGTAAAGAGATCTGTTTCTTCTCTAAACCGGAATGCCCCCTGTAACACCAACTAAGTGCCTAGAGATCCCTCCATTTGTTACATGCACTATATAAAGGAGCAGTGTTTTTGGAAGTAACACGATAGAGTCTGTATTGCTTGTGTTCCGCCAATATACCGGTGGTGGGTCAACTCTAGCCCCGGTTCCTTTTGCTTTGACACAGAAGAGTTGGCACAAAACCGTGCTCGATCCTGCCACAAACCCCATAAAAAATGTCCAAAATAATAACCATGCCATGCTTTTCGGCTTCTGTGTTACACACATTTCCATTTTCAATCCACATAATGCCTTAAGTGTACCATTTCCGGGGTTGCATTGTCTTGCACTTCGGCACACCTCGTGTGAAATATACCAACAACCTGTGCACTTGTTCAGTTCCTCCATACCTACTATGGTCTATATCATACAGGACTGCTTGAGCCCATACCGGCTCTTCATCCAACACCACACTGTATGCTGAGACATGTAGGCCCAAACTTATGAAGGGCACCCACTGCAGGTGTATTAACACTAGAATAAAATGTGCTGTTATTCAAATTTGAAAAGTGATTGAAGGTTTCATGTATGCCATGTTGGTAGCTTTGAGGCTCCCTCTAAAATTAATAGTTTCGAGGTCAGCAACCGGAAACCGGTTAAAAGTGAGAAACCACTAGGAACTCTGTTAGTTAGGATCGGCAGGAGAGATGGCAACAAAGTGCTGTGAAAAGTACTTCAACCTCTCAGACCCGGGGGGTGGAGGGGGCTCAACGGTCCACACGGGCAGCATAAGGGTGAGAGGAGGAGCACTGAGGCTGGAAAGGGGTTTCAAAAGCTAGCTGGGTGCGTGTAGCGCTGGGAAGGAGTCCACAGGAGTGACGAGCTGCAAGGAAGGGAATGTGGAGGGCGGCGGTTAGAGGGGCACTGAGGCTGTATAGGGGAGGCAGGAAGATTGAACCCTGGACACAGGGGTTAGAAGAGCCACATGGCTGGTTCAGAATGAGAGCACCACTGAAGCTCTTCGAGAGGAAGTACAGATGGGGGTGGGAGGGGTCAGAGGCTAAAAGGCGAGGTAGATACTGACCTGAAAAAAAGACCGTGTTCACCTGTGTCCCATGTGTCTGAAGCAGCCAAATGGGATACAGAGTCATGGACATAGAAAGGGGACTTTTTGTAGGTCGAGCCTAGCGCAGCGCGCATGCGCTGCTCTAGGAGAGGGCCTCTTGGAATTACTCCAGACTTCCCAGAGACTTCTCCGTGTGGGTCGGACTCCTCCCACACATTCCATTGGCCTTTGCGTGTGGCTTTCAATAATGACTGGTGCATGTCCCGCCTTTCCTCTAAACGTTCACTCCCATGGCCTTTGGGTCTCGGGAGCGAGCAGCGGTGTGCAGGCTGGCAGCTGGTCGTGGATCAGGTTACTAATTTAACAGCGCGGTCGCTTTCACTTTTGCGGCCGCGCTTGTTTTGGCGGGCGGAGCCGCTCATAATTCATTTTTATTTCCGCATTAAAACATCGGCTTGGCTCAGCCGCGGGCCTCGTGTGAATCCGTAGTCTTTCCCCTCCATGCTACTTCTGCGGGTTTGTTATTGTTTTGATAAACCATTAACTTCTGAAACTTGTGTATTCTTTTACGCACACAAAAATGCAAATTACACATTGGTTCAAACTCGATGAGAGTGGTTACATTCACCAAGAAATCACAAAAAAAGAACTGAAAGTAATAGGATTCTGGACGGACGGAGCCATTTCACCGAACAGAAAGGAGGCACTACTGAGAAACTATTATTTTGAGAGCTTGCATTCCCCCTCTGGTTTCTTAAATCGGGCTTTTCCTAAAGTTAGTTACCCAGAGTTAACCCGTCTCACGCCGACCCACTCTGCTCTGTGAATGGGGGCAAACAATGCCTTTACATTTCTAGCGCCTTTTGCATTGCTGGCTGTGCTCGTGGGCGACGCAGAGGCCTGGTTGGCATTCCAGAATCCGGGGCCATAATGGGGACATTCCGCCCTTTTATCCTCCATTGGAGCCACGCTGTTCGGCGCAGCAGATTCCGGGCCTTTGTCGGTGAATACTTTCTGCAGAAGGCGCTACTGTGCGCGGAACAGAAGCAAAACATAAAAAGACAAAACCAACCCCCAGATATCCCTAGGACCGAGGCCTGCCGGCTTATCAAACCTCTCCTCCACCACAGACACGCACGCAGTCACATTACCGAGGAAGTCCGCTCGTCCCCGTGCGTACATCCCGCACTTGCACTGTTTTTTAAAGATACCGGGACACGTACAAGGTGTTTGGGCCCAACCAAGGCCTGCCTGCCCGGCTGCGGCCTTTATCGACCTGGGCATTTCTCACATATCTTTCGCACATTCTTGGCTGCAGGTCAAGAGGAAAAGGCAGCCTGGAATAAAAGAGGGGGTGCCTTTTTAGGGGCAGTCGAGGGGGTCATTTCTAGCGCGAGAAAAGACTGGAGGAAGTAAGGAAAACGCTTACATCTAAAATATGTATAAATGTAGTCTGCTATTAAGTCACCAGAGCACCACACCCCGTATTTACACTTTACATGTTTTCTTGTTGCGGAAACGCATTGTATAGTTTAAGTACTCAAGAAAGCAAAGTCTGTCCCATATATGACGCAAAACTGAATTTCCTGATTTGGAAATTCGACAATCAACAGTTGCGCTCTATACTAGGAACGCACACACTGTGTATATAAAGACACACACACATACCTCTTTCTGTGTGAGTATATTTTGTGGACTTATTTTGTGTCCCCTTGTTTGCCTAAATATGCGTTCACCGCTGTGACACAGAAAGTGGACGTATAAAGTAACTCGCCTCCCGTGGTAATATTCACCCCGATAACACTGGCAGTAATTAATTAGTGACAAGCCGCCACTCTCCGCACTCCTAGCGTGCCAACGTCACACAGGCCTCTGAGTTCCTCGCGCTCGGGGGCAGCTAGCTCGTCACGAGTAAGGTTCCAAAGCGCCTACCAGCAGGCATCTGTCCGCTGGCACCCCTACTGCACGCATGCAGTATGCTCGAGGTGTGCCCTGATCTGACAAAATGAATTAATTGTGGCCCGGTGAATTATTTCTACCCCCGAGTTCACCCCCTTACCTCCCCCTAACCCCCCCACACACACACACACAGCTGCTTCCAACCCATTCTCTTCCCAGCAGGCAGTGCAGACATCAGAACAGATGCACTGCAGTCACTGCAGTGCATGCTCTGGTGGAAGCTTCGGGGCCAGCATGATAACAGGGAGCCGAGCCAAGAACCATGGGGTCTGACGTGGCTCCAAGAGCCGTGTAACACGAGCCGAGCCATCGACATCTCTGGGAAGTAGTTGGTTCAACAATTGGCATGTAAAAATGAGAAATACTCTTCACACTCCAAAAGGTGCATTTCTTAAATATGGAAATGCTTTGGTGCATTAGATTGTACCACTGCATTAAGTGGCATTTATTCAAAGTGAAATTTCTAAACATGAAATTAAACATTCATCCAACTAACTTGTTTTGTGCTTGTTCTAATCCCGGCTCCTCGTTTGGACACATTGTGTGGTCTTGGACAACTTCTTCCCTCAGAGCCAGGTCCCGTACCTGCTAAATTGTGAAGCGCTTGGACTACACCCGAGTAGCAAGAAGCGCTACATGATCAAGGAGACTCGTTCGCGTTAACCGATGTGGAGCATGCAAACGCGACTGGCACCAAACCGGTGGCTCTTTACGGGTGAGTGTGAACTGCACGCAGTCACACAGTCATTGAACACGGCTCCTGTGCCGGGCAGAGCTTAGCAGCCGTTAGCAGTTTCCGGCTGGGCAGAGCCAGGAGTGGTATCTACGCATGTCTGAAGACAGCAGCTCGTGGGATGAATGCTTTACTCGCGGTGAAAGCGTCTGGTCACAGTCTGGAGCCGCAGTCGTTTTGAAATTTCTCCATCCGCAGTCATCTCGTGGGCTATCGCGCGATGCGCTGTTCGACCACGAGTGACCTTGGTCTTCCATCATCCTGCCTTCGGAACCCGAGAATTCACGTGGTGCTGAGATGGCACCTGGGGGGCCGAAGGAGGCAGGATCAGCCTGGGCAAGACACCCAGTCCGCAGCCCTGCACACTGTGAAGATGAGCTTTGCTGAAGTGCGTGTGAATGGATAGCATTTGCTTAGAAGACAAGGCCGAGATGGACATGTAGCACAGAAGGTGCCACGCGCAACACAGCTTCACGCCAGTGTATTGATAGAAATGCTAAACAGAAGTTAAGGCCGCAGCAAAGCGGCCCTAAAGCGGCAGGGGCATCTCTAAACCAGAAGGTGACTGGCCCTGACCTGCATTAGCCAGATGGAGTTAAAGGTCAGTCCGACTCCTCAGGGGTCGAGAAGGGGAAGCATTGTGCGCAGCGATAGGTTTAATTAAGGTCGTTCCAGGTGATTGCTCCCCCTTTTTCCTCGCCCACTTTCTCCATCCAGCAAGGGGTGCCACAGGGCTCTTCTTTGAGCCCTCTGCTCTTTAATTTGTATGTACAACCTCTGGCTGTAGTAGCCAAGAGCAGAGGACTGACTGTGGTCTCCTACGCCGACGACACTCAGCTGGTGGTAGCCCTCTCGAGCAACTCTAAGCAGGACGCCTTTAAGTTTCAAGACGATCTTGCTGTAGTTGCTGGGTGGATGACATCTAACTGCCTCCAACTGAACGCCAGCAAGTCGGAGGTGTTGCTGGTGGGTAAGGATCATGGGCTTTGGAATGAGCATTGGTGGCCTACGACTCTAGGCACGCCCCTTCCCCCCCCTCCCCCAAACAGGTTGTAAAGAACTTGGGGGTTTGGATGGACGCCTCCCTCAATTTTCAGATTCAAACGAAAAAGGTGGCGGGTACCTGTTTTGGCTTGCTGCGTGGACTCAAACCGATCTTGTTTTTTTTTTGACGCTCCGACCAGACAGATCATCATTCAGGCTCTGATTACATCTAGGCTTGATTATGCGAGCTCTCTGTACCTGCGGGCCAATAAGGCGGAAGTACATAGACTACAGAGAGTACAGAATGCCGCAGCTAGATCTCTCCTTGGTCTACGTAGAGTTTGTTCAGTGACCAACACTATCCGCCGTCTTCATTGGTTGCCTGTGGCTAGACGGATCGAGTTCAAGGCTCATTGTATAGCCTTTAAAATCTTGAAGTTCGCCTCCCCTAACATTTTGACTGGCTTGCTTTCTCCTTATGTACCCTCCCGTCAGCTTCGCTCTATGGGCCAACATTTGCTAGTGGTCCCTCGAGTCAGGAGGATTCGGGCCGGAGGGCGCTCTTTTCGGTATAGAGCGGCGACGCTCTGGAATACACTGCCCCTCCATATTCGAGGCCTTAGTAATTTTCTTGAATTCAGGAAAGCTATTAAAACTTTCCTTTTTCCCACGGTGTAGGCCTTTCTGGCCCCCCTCTGCGTTGTGGTCTCCTATTTGCTGTTAGCGCCGGGACGCCTCTTGGCTGGGGCAGCTGTCGCGCTTTAGAAATCTTTCAAATAGAAATAGAATATCTTCTCCCCTCTCTTCGAGTCTGAGGGCTGCAGCTCTCCGAAGGCAGCACCCCGAGGCGTCATTGCACAGAAGAAGGGGTCTGCACTCTGCTTTAACACAACGCCACACACAACGTTACAGTATGTACTGAATGATAACATCTGTCAGTGAGACTTCTCTTTCGCGCAGCATCACAATTGCACACGAAAATGGCACACTGCTTAGTCAATATAACGACGTGTCTTTATTACAGTGTGACAAACAATAAAATACTTCACATTAACGCTTGTATTTGGAACTCCACACCTGGCGTTATAAAAAATAGAAGTTGATATACACACCCCAATGGTTTGCTCTGCCTCGCCCTTGAAAGCATAGAAACCAAGCATTTGCAATGCAATAGGTCTCGCATTTACGCGAGTTTAAGCTATTGGCATTGTAAATGGCAATGCCTTTTATTTATGTTCTAAAAAACTAAAACTAAAATAAAAGGCATTGTCATTTGCAATGTCAATAGCTCAAACTAGAGTAAATGTGAGACCTATTGCAAATGCTTGTGTTAGCAGAGTAGTCGTGAGTTATACAACCTCACAGAAGTGGGGCCCATATTGGGGGAAAAAAGTAATTCCACATTAGTCCAACTCAAGTTACGAGATGATTATGGCTTGGTATCACATTTCAAACACGAGAAAAAAGACAACAATATTTTCGGTTTCAATGAAAACATGTTTTCCAAATCTGTATTTCTTTGAAAAATCTAAGCTACTTGATTCATTTTCATACCATCTACCACAATCCACATAAAACAAAGGCATTAAGGAATCAGAAGTATTTGCATAAAAATACACTATTGCTTAATATTTGGAGCTGCCAGTTTTATCACAGTTATTACTAACCCAGCAACGCGAGGCGAGTCCTTCTTCTATTCCTTTACTCCGGGGCTCCAGATTTGATGGCGGGCAATGCATTCATTGATGGCGCCTCGTCCTCGTTGAATACTAAATATAGCGGAAAGCAGCGTAAACGTGCTCCTTGTGCAAACACAGCGAAAGATTGTCTTTTGACTTACAATATAAGTGAATGTTAGCCTTTCAAACATCACGTCTTAACTATTTAGAGCGTTGCCTAACACTTAATTAAAAAGGGACATTGTAGACCGTTTTAATGTTAAAAAACACATAAAATGAGCAGCTGGGAACCGTACACTTAAAACAGGGAGGTGCAGCGATCACAGAAGACACTGCAAAAGAGCTGCGATGAACGGAAGGTGGTGTTGGGGGTGGGGATGGCTCAGGGAGATTAAGGGGACTGGCAGCAGTGTGGTGGGCCGAATAAACACTCAACGAACGAGTACATGTAAAGGGGGCAATAGCCATGGGATGGAACCAAGCTCAAGTGATGGGCTGCTTGGAAAGTGAAAGAGTGCATGGCGCGCTGTATGCTGCAGGAAAGCATGTCTTGCCTGCAGTAGGAAAAACTCATTAAAGAAAGTAGTGCTTACAGACTAAATAACACATACCGTGTAACAACAAAAGTAAAAGGCCCGGTAGCCATGGGAGGTTACAAATGAAGACAAGATCGTAAGGAGGGACTAACAAGTCGATTACTGAATCAGAAGCCAGCATTTACGAAGGACAAAGACACAAGCCAATGAAAAATATGGGCGGAGAGTGGGCGGGACTTCTATTCCATACTCCAGTACAGCAAGTCTCGCAGAGCAGCACATTCGCGCAGCCTCTAGGCTCGACCTAAAATGGGGCACTTTCTTACACTACCCTACCTCCTCCCAAACTAAAGAGAATGAGGCTAACCTTTCCCAAGAGAGTCTTCATCTTCTAAGTGGAAAAACCTGGAAAGGCCATCTGCATTGGCATGGTAAGTCCCAGATCTGTGTTACACTGCAAAGTCCATACCCTGTAGGGGAATGGACCTCCTAAACAGTTTGGGGTTTTCACTTTTTATTTGCATTAGCCATCTGAGAGGGCTGTGGTCAGGTTGAACAAGGAAGTGAGGGCCAAACAAGTATGGCATCAACGTCTTCATGGACCAAACCACAGCAATGGCTTGCCCCTCAATGGCACTCCAAATCTGCTCTCTGGGTAGTAACCTCCTGCTAATGAAAGCAACAGGTTGGTCATGGCCATCACCATTGGTCTGGGATATGACCTCTCCTATCCCATGTTCATAGGCATCCTTCTGCACTATGAACTGCTTTGAATAATCTGGAGCTTTCAGAATGGGTGCTGAGCACATTGCTTTCTTCAGATTGTCCAGTTCACTTTCTTTGGCATTTTTTTAGAGGTCAGTTCTGTGAGTGTGGTCACAATGGACCCATACCCCTTCACAAGCCTCCTGTAGTAGCCAGTCAAACTAAGGTATGTCCAGACTTGAGATGTGTGGTTGGAGCTACCCAGTCCACAATTGTCTGGATCTTGGGTTGTAAGGGCTGAACTGGCTGGGTTGGTGGCCCAAGTATACAACAGAGCCCTGCCCTATCTGGTACTTGCTTGCCTTGATAGTGAAGCCTGCATTTCGCAGAGCCTCAGGGACCTTGCCAAAGTGGATCAGGTGATCCTGCCAGGTGGAACTATAGACCGCAATATCGTCAGGATATGCTGCACTAAAAGCTTCCAACCCAGCAAGGACTTTGTTCACCAACCTTTGAAAGGTGGCAGTTGCAATCTTTAGTCCAAAGGGCATAACAGTGAACTGATAATGCCCATCTGAGGTTGAGAAAGCAGATTTTTGTTTTGCTCCTGGGGTCAGACCAATCTGCCAGTACCTTGATGTCAAATCAAAAGTACTGTGGAATTTGGCTACCCCTAGCCTGTCAATTAGTTCATCTGCCCTTGGGATAGAGTGTGCATCTATCTTTGTGACAATACTGGGACCTCTATAGTCCACACAAAACTACCTCAGTTTTTTCTTTCCACCCTGATGGTGAGATATGGAGACTAAGACCACTGAGATGGCCCAGGGATCTACAGAGGGCTCAATTACCCCTAACTCCGGCCTCTTGCTGACTTCAGCTCTGATGCTTTCCCTCACTTGGTCAGACTGTCTATACAGTTTACTTTTGGCAGGCATACTGTCATTAGTGTTCACATCATGGACACACCAGTTAGTCTGACCATGGGTAAAGGAAAAGAGCTCAGCATACTGCTCCAGGACTTGCCTGCAGTCAGCTTGCTGTTGAGCAGAGAGGGTGTCTGACAAGATCACTCCATTCACTGACCCATCTTTTTGACTGGTGGAGAGGAGGTCAGGGAAAGGTTCACTCTCTTCCTCCTGATCCTCATCAGTGACCATCAGCATGGCCACATCAGCCTTGTCGTGGTAGGGTTTAAGGCGATTTACATGGATGACCCTTTTGGGTTTTTTGCAAGTGCCAAGTCCACCAGATATGTGACCTCCCCTTTATTTACAGGATAGGGTAGGGTCCACTTCATTTATCCTGGCTGGCCCTAGGAGCCAAAGGCTCCTAAACCCACACCTTCTGCCCTGGTAGGAGGTCCACCAGCGTAGCATTTTGGTCATACCAGAGCTTCTGGAGATCCTGGCTGGCTGCAAGATTTTTGGATGCTTTTTCCCATGTACTCAGCCATCCTTGAATGTAGGCCAAGTACATAGTCCACAATGTCTTGTTTAGGCTCTTTGAGAGGTCTCTCCCAGCCTTCCTTCACTAGACACAATGGTCCCTTTACAGGATGACCAAACAGAAGTTCAAGGGGGGAAAACCCTACTCCCTTCTGTGGCACTTCTCTGTAGGCTAAAAGCAGGCATGGTACCAAGACATTTCATCTCCTTCTGACCAACCATACCTTTTATGGTTTCGTTGAACAATTCAACAAGACCATTTGTTTGTCGGTAGTATGTGTTAGTCACTCCACAGTCTGCCCACACATGTTTCAGGTAACCAGACATGAAGTTTGTACCTCTGTCTGACACCACCTCCTTAGGAAAACCCACTCTGGTAAAGATACCAATGAGGGCCCTAGCCACTGCAGGAACAGTAGTTGTCCTGAGGGTAATTGCTTCAGGGTACCTGGTTGCATGATCCTCTACTACCAGTATGAATCTGTTGCCTGATGCAGTTGGAGGATCTAGTGGACCGACAATGTCAATCCCAACCTTTTGAAAGGGAACCTCAACCACTAGAAGTGGAATTAAGGGGGCCTTTGGGTGGCCACCTGTCTTACCAATGGCTTGACGGGTAGCACAGGAGTTACAAAACTCTTCACCTGTCTAGTAGAAGTGGGAGACTAACCTACTCCACGTTTTTGCCTCACCAAGATGCCCAGCTAGGGTGATGTCATGAGCCTACGTGATCAGAAACTCTCTGTACTTCTGAGGCACTACCACTCGCCTAGTGGCACCAGGTTTGGGGTCTCTTGTCTCAGTGTGAATGAGCCCCTCCTCCCAATAGGTTCTGTGGGAGCCACTGACATCCCCCTTTTCCTGATCAGCAGCTTGCTGTCTCAGGCTTTCAAGGGTCGGGCAGATCCTCTGTCCCTGGCACAAATCTTCCCTAGAGGGTCCCCCTGGACCCAAAAGCTCTGCCGTGTAAGACCCAAGTTGCTGGGGATAAATTCCCTCAGGGGTTGACAGGTCTTCTCCCTGAGGAAGAGGGGACCTGAGCTGGTGTCTGTTCAGAAGCTGGTTTCCCAGACTTGTCTTTTCTTTTGGAGGTTTGGGCCTTTATTCCAGGCTCCAACTCCTCTTTTTCACCCTGGGCTTTGCACTGTGCTCTTGTTTTTACACACACCCATTCAGGTATACTCAGCATAGCTGCATGGGGCTTTCTTTTACCCTCAGCCCATGCTGAGGACTCCAGATCATTGCCTAGCAGGTATTCTACAAGTATTGCAGAGGATGCCACCACCTTCTTCTGACCAGTAACCCCTCCCCATTCGAAGGACACCATGCCAAGGGATGTACCTTAGCCTGTTTATCAGCATTGAGGACTGTGAATGTCTCCCCAGTCAGGTACTGTCCTGGGGATATCAGTTTTTCAGTCACTATTGTGACACTTGCATCCATATGCCTAAGTGCTTCAACTCTGATCCCATTTATATGAGGCTGTAGTCTGTACTTCTCCAGATTACTGGGCCAGACAACCAGGGCAGCTGCATCCACTCTACCATCTGAAACTAAAGTTGCTTCAGTGAGCTCTCTGACATGGTCAGGGCTCACCTGGGATCCCATCTGGAGACTTACCACTGCATTTACTGCAGGTGGACTAGAGGAATTATTTTTACTGGGCAAGCTAAGGTTTCCAGTTTGGTGCCCATTGGCTTTACAATCAAAGCACCAACCCTTTTTGGGATCCCAGTTCTTACCCTAGTACCCATCCTTAGACTGTGTATTGTTTAGGGGCCCACCCTCCTGAACATGTTTTTGGGGGCCTTTAGAAGACTCTTTGTTTTGACTGATCACCATCTTTCCCCTGTGGGGGTGGGACTTAGCAACCCCTTTTTTTTGGTCACCCCCACCATGAGTTGTCTTGGTTACCCTTGTCTTGACCCAGTGGTCTGCCTTCTTCCATAACTCTTGAGAACGTGGATCTAAGTCTACCAGGTACTGATATATTCTCAGGAACACAATTACTAAATAGATTCTATTTCAGATTATAAAGCCCGCCATAGTCTTGCACATTGTTACCTTTCATGCAGCCACCTAATGTTTTCACTGAAAAGTCCACAAAATCTACCCAGGTCTGACTCTGGGTTTTTCGAGTGTCCCTGAACCTGATCCATCGGGGTATCCTTCATGAGGTCATAGGACTCAGCATCTGTCTCATTTAGTGTAAGGAGCCTATCCCTACACTTTCCTAGGAACAGCTCCCAGAGAAAGAAGAAAGCCCCAATACTTCTTGTTGAGTTTCCTCATTTTACAAGCCCTCTCAAAGGCTATAAACCATTTGGTGACATCATCACCCTCTGTACATTTAGAGACAATCCCTTTGAGGATCGTAGGGTCGAAAGCTTCATCCTTCTCCCTATTTATAATTTACTGCCACCAGAGATGGGTCCTAAGCCCAGCTCAGCTCTTTCCTTTTCTATAGCTAAGAGGTTGGCCTCTAAGGCTATCCTCTTGGCTAAGATCAGCATCTTCACTATCTAGTTCTTCTGGGGCGCTAGCAGTAGTGCGCCCAGTGGTATTGCTATCGGAAGGATCACTGCTGGAATCCTCATCTACTTCATCCACTTCAGGGTCCTCTTCCCCTTCTCCCTGAGGGGATGCCTCTCCTGCCAGGGTCTTAGCATTTTCTGCAAGTAACTTCTGCAGATGAGCGTTTGTGGGTCTAGAACCCATGGCAAGTTTCCATGCTTGGCAGAGGGACTTAAGTTGGGACAACTTAAGGGCCCTTTAGGGCCCCAGGTTGAGCTCCTGGGAAGGACCAGCCTCAGACATGGTATTAAAATAGTTGGGACCTTTTTAGAAAACTAAAAACAAAAATCTAAGAACTTTCTAAAGGCCTAACTAAGTTAAATTCTTTTTAACTTCTCAACAGTTTTACTGTGGGATTTAACACAAGACCCTTTTGTGAGAAGTTGGCCTGGCATATGCTGTCCACTAATTATAGTGGGCACCTTGCACCAGTCCAAACAACCCCTTATTGGAGATAGGTTAAAGACAACCTTTATTGAAAGCTATCCTAGTGGTAGCTATGGAGAGCAGCCTTCAGGCTAAGTCTTGAAGGAATGTAAAGCAGCTTGTTTTACCAGTCTATAATCTCTTGAGTGACCAAATGAAAGAGGACCACACCAGGTATATATTCAAAATATATGTATTTATTGCTAAACACACCCCTCTAGTCTCTTTATGAGGCTAGAGTTCGAAGTACATAAATTATAAGTTAGTTATCTACAGTAATAGCACAAATACACGTTTGAGCCCTAGGGGCGTACCAAACCATATACCAATAAAGTGGTATAAGAACCACGACTGAGCTAGACACAGGGCCTAGAGCCTGTAGAAGTGCTTGGACCACAAGGAACCACCCAAGGTAGTGACACAGGGGACCCACGGGGGACGCGTGCAGTGTATGAACACAGCCGCGAATCGCCGTTAACTTCTATGGGGAAAGTCGCGGTTTGAATTTAAAAGAAAAGGGACACTTAGAGGAGGACTTGGAGCAAACCCTTTGAGAACTAGGCTGTTCTAGTGTCAATACCCACGGGAGCACCGGAGTACTCGAGTTACCTCACCCAGGGGAGCCGGGTGCATAGGTGTCTTTCGGGGTCGGGTTTCGTCGTCGCTTTCAATGGCGATCTGCTGCAAAGTGCTGCTGGCAGCCAAGTCGAAAGTGTTCGGGTGGATCCAAAGGTGGATCGAAGATCTGAAGAACCTGAAAGCAGAGGGGCAGAGTCTGGGTCACTAGCCAGTGACCAGGAAGGCGATGAGCAGATGCCCACCGATGTCGAGTGCTTCAGGTAGGTTGACGGTCGTCTTGACTCTTCAGCCACGAGGTCCAGGAGGCGTCGACGACGACCAGGAGCTGGATTCGAGCGGTCCCACGACGTCTGTCGATTTGCATGGGTGTCGGTGACCGGATTAGACCCAACAAGCCTTGGCAACGGCAAGTCTCGTGGAAATGGAAGAAGGACGATGTTGCAGACCAGCAAGGTCTGTGGGACTCACCCAGCGAGGGTAAGTCGGGGCACGCCTGGAGCAACCAGGGAGCCCAAGCAGAAGAAGATTGGCCTTCGGGAGGGCCTACTAGCCAACGGACTAGCGACCGCGAAGGAGCCTCGAGTCGATGCACGTGGAGCTGGCTCACAGGACACTCGTGGAGTGGAGGCCAGTGATCTTCGGTGCAGTTGGTGCTGGAGGCTGGGGCTACTCGGAGCCCAAGCACCGACTTCGTGGGAGACCCCGAAGAGGATGCACTTGCAAATGCGATCGGTGTCCAGGGGTCACCGTTCCACGTTACCCACGACAGCTACGGGCCTCAGCTTTGCTGGGGACTCAGGGCAGCCTCGGAGAAGTCTGGAAATCCACCTCTGGTGATGCAAAGACTTCGGCGTCCGACGGGAGCTTCAGCGATGCAGACCGGACAATTGCTTCTTTGGTGCCTGCCAAGCAGGGGAGTCACTCCTTGACCCCAAGGGAGATTCTTCAGTCCTCTAATCTTAAAGTAGAGCGTCGAAGGTCCAGGATTCTGTGTCAGAGTTTCGTCCAGGTAAATCTAAAGTCCTAAGGACTGGGGTCCCATACTTATACTAAGGTAGGGGGTTGGACATACTCTGTGGCCCCACCTATGGGAGGGTCAGGGCAGAGGGGTGGCTACACCCATTTCCTTTGTCCAGTTTCGCGCCAGAGCAGGGGCTGGAAGCCCCTGAGCCGGTTTGAACTGGGGTATGCACAGGGACACCAAATGTGCCCCCAGTGCAGGACTTCAAAGCACCAGAGAGTGCTCCCGCCCAGCCCCAATACACACTATCCTGTCTGGGGAGGTGGTTACACCTCCCTGGGACAGGAAACCTATTGTCCAGGCCTCCCCTGCCGGAGTTTCGGTCAGCAGCAGGAGGCCAGACTCGTGTCTGTGGCAGCGGCATCCATTTTGTGATGCCAGGGCTCTGGAAAGTCAGTACCGGGTATACCGGTGTGTACATGTCTCTCCCTCTAGAAGGGTGGAATGCTACCCCCGCCACCAGAACTGGCGGGGGGGGTAGTATTCCAAGATGTTTGACACCAAACATGACATGTTTCCGTGCAGCCATCCCAAAGTTAGCATTTAACGCGAGGTTATAATGCGCTTAAGAGTATATGGTCGGGCTGCACTACAAACAGCATCAGAGAAGGGTCTCCGAACGCTGCAGAGGGGCCCAGCTCATGTAGGGGCACCCTCTCACATAGGAACCACGCACTCTGCCTTCAGGATTGATAAGGCCTGCCATAGGAGTGACTTATAGGTTTATATGTGTGTATGTATGTAGTGATATAGGTAGCCTATATCACAGTAAGGGGTGCATGCACCACCTTACCCAGGCTGCAGTAGCAGACCTGTGGTGTCCTTTGGCTGGCCTTCCAGGGGTGGCACAATACATGCTGCAGCCCCTGGTAGGCCTCTGAGGTACCTATGCCCTGGGTACATAGTATACCATATACTAGGGACTTATAAGGGCACTCCAGATTCCAATCAGAGATGTGCCTAAGGCACATGGAAACCATTTTATAGAGGAAGCAGATAGACTGGGGCCCTGAATAGCAGGATCCCAGTCCAACTAAGTCATAAACCAGCAAAACACCAGGAAAAAAGTGGGGGCAACCATATAGTCAGATTCCACCTTCCTACACCTTTTTTCCAGGTTTTAAACAATGTAGATAAAAATTGAAATCGACAAAAGAATATTTTTAAACTGACATTTTTGGATTCTTCAGTGTAATCACTTATTAACAAAGTGGTACAGCAGATGTCAAGTCTTGTATCCCACCTCTGCACCACGAGTGTAGGAAGCTTGCTCGTTATATAGTATACCAAAATGAGGTATACTGTGCAAAGAGTCGAGGTATTCCCTTATGTGTGGACAGGAGCTAACTCTAGCAATCCCAAGGTGCTCTTCTAGGGGTAGTGTGGTCAAGTAGCCTTGGGTTTATCAGAGAGGAGTGTTCGATCTCTGCAAATACACACAATAGTCAATAAATGATGCACACGACTCAATAAGGAGATCCACACCAATTTATAAGAAAAAAGTATCTTTATATATATTTAGGCATCATAATCAATACGATCAGGTGAGTATGTTTTTCAATAGAAATACTTTTGCATTTAAAAAGTTGATGGTGCATTTTTCGGAAGCTGCAATGTTATCCAATTGGAGGAAAAACAAGTATGGCATTCAGGTACAGTACAGCGACTTATGAGACCAATCTCCTGGACTTAAGGTGAGTGTAAAGCAAGATCTAAGGCAGCACCAGCAAGACCTCAACAGCTTAACTAGGGCGGCTGAGTGCAGGGGTGCAACACAGCGTTGGGTGCCCAATGGAAGTCAATTGGGATTGGTCTTGGTGAAAAGAGACTGCAGGTTTTGACTGGGAGGCCAATCGGGCTGAACCAACAGGAGGGCTCAGGCCTAACAATGCTTGGGGACGTGGGGACACCTTTGGTCCTCTTCTCCATGGGCCAGGGGCGACGGGTGCAGAGGTGTCTTTAGGCGTCCGGTCTTTGTCACCGGGAGCGGACGCAGTAGAGGGGGGCATAGAAACAGAAGCTGTAGGCGGCGTTTAGAAGTCCACAACAGGGAAACCCAAGGTGGGCTTCAACTCTGGAGAGTCTGGCGACCAAGTTGGCACAGTTGGCCCACTTCAACTTGGACTAGGCGGCTTGGGTGCAGTGGTGCTTTCCGGCGTCTGGTTCTCGCGGTCTTGTAGCCTCACAGCTCAGTCTTTGGTACTTGCAAGGTTCAGGCGAGCAGCTTCGCTGCTCACTGGAGTTTTTGGTTCCTGGATGAAGTGCTGACAGGTCTCACAGGCTTTGGAGACACAGCGTCTGTAGGACAAGTAGTCCTTTGGTGCAATTGTCTGTCAGCAGGCAGGTCGGCAGGGTTGGCACCAAGTCAGTTGCTAGGTCTTATGTTCTTGCTCTTTGCGACTCTTCTCAGCCGTCTTCTTCTTTCAGATTGGCAAGATCTAATTTTCTGGTGCCAGGGGTTCCCCTAAATACAGGATTTAGGGTGTCAGGGGAGTGTAGGGTAGTAGCCAATGGGCTGCTGACCCCTGATGTCACTAAGTCCCCTATGTGACCACTTCCTGTGGGAAGTGGGCATAACCCTGTCCCAGAGTTCCTAAGTTTGCCATCACCAAGATGGCCAACTCTGAAAAGTTGTGTCCACTTCAGGTTAGGCCACCTTAGAGGTGGTACTAGTCTGGGGGTGGGCATGCATACCTGACTAGCTATTTTTCCCACCTGTCCAGTTGCCAAATGGATCTGGGCACAAAGGGGGTCAGCTTACTCTCCTGTGAGGGGAGCCATATTCGCATTTCAAAGGCGGTGGCTTCTTTGAAGCTCCCATGCCTTGGAATGCTAATCAGCAGGTCATCCTGTAGGAGGGGTGTGAACACCCTCTTCCAGAGTAGGCTTTGTTTCTGACCTCATGAGAGCAAAGGCCGTCCCCCTCAGAAACTCGTCTCTGGTGGCAGGCTGACAAACACACCACAAGTGGCTGGTAGGTTTTCAGGGGACACCTCTAAGGTGCCCTCTGTGTGCATGTATTAATAAATCCAACACTGGAATCAGTGTTGGTTTATTAATACGAGATGTTTGATACCAAACATTCCTATTTTCAGTGAAGCCATCATGTAGCTGGGGAACTTGTTTTCATCAGTGTCCAGCACATGCTTTTAAAATGGCTTCCCTGATCGCTTGTACTGGCAGTCATAGAACTGACCAGCACTACTGACCAGCACAGAGGCATATCTGCTCAGGCAGATATGTCCTCACATGTAGTATAATGCACCCTGCCTTTGAGGTGTAAGGCCTGCTGTTGGGGTGACTTACAAATATTACATGCAGTGTTAGGGGGCATGGCACACAGGGATGTGTGTCATATTGTGTTTTCACCTTTGTACCAAAACTCGTAGCCTGCAGTTGCAGTCTTGCATGTGTATGGTGAGTGGTCTCTGAGGGTGGCACAATTTGTGCTGCAGCCCTTAGGATTCCTCTTTAGTACTTCAGGGACTAGGTACTAGGGGTACCATTTACTGGGGACTTACAGAGAGTGCTAAAGGTATTGCCAATTGGGGGAAACAACTGTACAGTTTTGGGAACAAGATCTGGCACTGGGGATCTGGTTAGCAGGGATCCAGTGCACTTCCAGTCAAAATCACATCAAATACCAGGTAAAAGGTGGGGGTGGGCTTGTCAAAATGGGGCACTTTCCTACAAGAGTGCACAACCTGTGCCCAGGGCCTGTAAATTAAATGCTACTAGTGGGTCTGCAGCACTGATTGTGCCACCCTTACAAGTAGCCCTTTAAACATGTCTCAGGCCTGCCACTGCAGAGCCCGTGTGTGCAGTTCACCCTGCCATGTCGACTTGGCATCTAGAACCCCTTGCCAATCCTTAAACCTCCCTTTTATCACACATAAGTCCCCCCCTAAGGTAGGCCCTAGGTAGCCTATAGGGCAGAGTGCAGTATAAGTAAAAGATAGGACTTGTACCTTTAAGTTTTACATGTCCTGATAGTGAAAAACACCTAAATTTGTTTTTCACTACTGTGAGGCCTACTCCTCTCATATGTTAACATGGGGAAGTCCTTATTACACTTTTAAGCTGTAATTCCTGTTTGAGAAGGAGTAGCTCTGTCAAGTTTCATATCATTGGAATGGTAATGATAAATGCTCTTTCCTGGTAAAGTTGGATTTAACATTGCTCTTTTAGAAATGCCACTTTTAGAAAGGGTGACATCTTGACTTTGTGCATCCCCTCTAGACAGCCACACACAAAGGAAGGTTAGGTGTGTCTAAGTGGCCATCTGCATCCTGATAGCCCATCCTGGGCAGGATAGGAGGGAGGAGCTGACACACCTGTATAGGCAGTGTCCTGTCACCACACAAAGGATTGATTACCTGCCTGTAGTGAGTCTGGAGCCAGGGCTGGAAAGAAAGGACCTCTGTGCACTTCAGAGACCCTTCTTTTAAGTCTGCCCCACTTCAAAGGCACAGCTGGGTGCTAGGGCTAGAAGACAGACACTTCTAGCCCTATAAAGTACCTCTGTCAGAAGGACTGCTGTGCTGCTACATGGACTGTCACTGCTGGACTGCTACACTTTAAGAACTGCTTTTCAGCTTTGCTGCCCTTCTGCCTGCTGCTCTCTCACCCTGATGAGGGATAGCTGGACTCTGCCTTGAACAGAGTGATCTCTAAGGACTTGTTGGCTTGCCTCCTGTTTCATGAGACTCAGGGATGTC
This sequence comes from Calotriton arnoldi, assembly GCA_963921515.1. Classification (NCBI taxonomy): domain Eukaryota; kingdom Metazoa; phylum Chordata; class Amphibia; order Caudata; family Salamandridae; genus Calotriton; species Calotriton arnoldi. The sequence goes on along the minus strand of CAWUFW010000309.1, from coordinate 4,605,520 downwards.
AAAGTCTCACCACCTGCTCCTGTGCCTGGTCCATTGGAAGTAGACCCAGGTGCTTGCTCCAGTAAAACTGACGCATCTCCAGCCTGTGTGTAGCAGAACCGGCACATCAACCCTGTTGTGGGAGCAGAATCAGCCGATCGGAGTCGGAACTAGCGCATTGCCTTAAAAAACCAATGCATTGGAATCAACGCATCGCCGCTGCTGCAATGTGGGAAGATTGACGCATTCTTACGACTCTATTGAGATACCCGGCACATCGTCTACAGAACCAACGCATCTCAGCTCGGCACATCATCTTCGGTACCTGTGCATTGCCACCACAGTATGGAGAAAATCGACGCATCACCTCAACTACTGGATCAAAACAGCTGCATCGCTCAGCTGTACCCCGCATCTCGCTGTTGCAACCAGGATTAAGATACTTTGTTCAGAAGGCCTGCATCGCTCCTGTATGCGGCCTGTATGCGGCCTGTGGCATGGTCAACCAGTACTTCTTGACTTTGCCCCAATCAAGCGTGACCAGATAACCCATATAGGCACTGTTGGAAATGGCCCTTTTTGCAGGGTCACCCCTAAAATTTTTGCCTGCCTCCTGTATTTTTGCTGACCTGTTTCTGTTGGTTTTATGACTCTGGGCACTTTACCACTGCTGTTCAGTGCTAAAGTGCATATGCTCTCCTTTTGTAAATATGTCTATGTGAATTGGTGTATCCCTGATTGGCTTATTTGGTTTACCTGTTAGTCCCTAGTAGTGTGGCCTGTGTGTGCCCAGGGCTGGTAAACCAAATGCTGCTGGTGGGCATGCAGCGCTGGTTTGCGCCACCCACAGAAGCAGCTTGTAAAGTGTGTCTCAGACCTGCCACTGCAGTGTCTGTGTGCAGTCCAGAACTGCCATCTTGGCTGTGAAGTGCACCCACTTCCCAGCCCCTGAACCTTCCCTTAGCATCTTGTAAGTCACCCCTATGGTAGGGTGCATTGTATGTGTAAGGTAGGACATGCCTTGGTATGTGTAGCATGTCCTGGTAGTGAAGTACACCCCATTTCGTTTTTCACTACTGTAAGGCTACCTGTTCCTCATAGGCTAGAATGGGCAGTTTGACTATTACATTCTATAGTCCTAACTGACCCCAGGAACATGGTAGAAAAACGAATTTAGTATGCCTGAGCTCAGAATATTAAAATACATCTTTTAGTGAAGTTTATTTTTATTTTCTGTGTTTGAAAATACCACTTTTAGAAAGTAGGTATTTTCTTGCCTAAGCCTTCCAGTGTGCTCTAATGTTATGTGTATTGGCTGTCTGGTTTTGGAGGGGCAGGGCAGGTTGAGTCAGACCTGGGTTGAATAGAGAGATCTGCATTTAGAGTGTGGGGAGGGGTGGCTCCTTGACCTGAATAGGGCTGTGCCTGGCAAGGTGAATGCTGGCTCCACCCCCTACTGTGTGTCTGCTAGCAGACCCCTCTTTCTGAAAGGAAGAATGCAGCCTGGTAAACAAAGTGCTCCAGGCCTGAGCATAACTGGTTCTGGCTAGGTTCAGTGACTTGTAGCTTCTGAGAACAAAGACTTTTGGGGTATAAATATCTGTGCTCAAACCCCTACAATTTGTATTGCTTTTGGATCTGGAGAGGAAACTCTGTCCGTGCCACTGGAGGAATCTGGAGGAAGTGACTGTCCTTGTGCTTGTGTGTTGTTTCTTGCACTGGCCTGCAGCAGTGACCACTGGACCTTGAAGAAGAGGAAAAGGAACTCTTGAGAGAACTTTTATTTTTGTTACAGCAATTACCCAAGGGCTAGGAAAAGAGCAAGCCTCCTGCTGGAGTCTCAGGCACATCTGACTCCACCACCAACCTCCTGCTTCCTCCCTGCGAGGATTGCTATCTGCTGATGAGGCTCCTGTGAGTTCCAGGGCCTCTAGTTTTGCTTCAGAGAAAAGAGTGCTGGAAATCGTCGCTAACGCACGTTTGCGAGCCGCTGCAGCCGAGAGCGCTGGAAAAATCATCGCGCTGCTGCCGCTGGGTGCTCGCAACCCGAAACCATCGCTAACGCCCCTTTGCGAGCCGCTGCAGCTGAGACGCGCTGGAAAAATCATCGCGCTGCTGTCGCCGAGCGCTCGCAACCCCTAAAGAAATCATCGCTTCAAGACATCGCTTTGCGGACGCCGTGCATCCGCCATTTTCATCGCATTGTACCGGATTTCGTCGCTCCCTCGCGGAGCGTCATCTCTTCGCATCGCAACACAATCGCACAGCGCAACAGGATCGTCGCATCGACTTCTCCCTCGCGGCAAGAAAGTCATCGCATCGGCGGCCTAGCGTGCAGAAGTTGGTCGCAGTGTCTCCGCACGCATCACGCAGATCGGCGCATCATCCTCCCTTGCGGCAAGGATTTCAACGCATCGCCGGCCTCGCGTGCCGAGAATCATCGCTACCACTTCTTTGCAACATTTGTTGGTTTTGCTACTAAACCCAGGTACTTTGTGAGAGAAAGGGTCGCAGAGACCACTGCTTTGAATTTGAACCTTATTTTTGCAACCTTTGAACTATTTTTTGACAGTCCTTCAACAGCCATCCTATTTTTGACAGTCTTATGAGAGAAAGGGTCGCAGAGACCACTGCCTTGAATTTGAACCTTATTTTTGCAACCTCTGAACGAGAAAGGGGCGCAGAGACCCCTGCCTTGAATTTGAACCTTATTCTTGCAACCTTTGAACTAGCTTTGACAGCCCTTCAACAGCTATCCTATTTTTGACAGTATTGTGGCTTTTACAGTTATTGGTCTTGTGATAAATCTGCCTTTATATAAAGATACTTATTTTTTATAACTACTTCTGTGGTGTCCCTCTGTAGTGTTCCTCACTGTGTTACTGTGTATGGTCATAAATGCTTCACACCCTGCCTCTGAGATAAGCCTACCTGCTCGTGCTACGTTACCATAGGGTTGAGCAGGGGTATCAAGGAGGGTAGCCCTCTTACTCTGACTTAGGAAGAAGGGTCCCTACTTGGACAGTGGCCAGCCATTGCCAACTAGAGACCCCCAATTCTAACAGGCACTTATTGCTTTTAAGTGCTGTTTTTACATTTAATCTTTAAAAATTCATATCTCGACTTCTACTTCTGGAGTTTTGTCATTTAGGTCTGGTTTTACTTATAAAATCATAATCTATTCTTCTAACCTGGTATGGAGTCTTTTTGTGGTGTTTTCATTGTGTTACTTTGTGTTGTGTTGCACAAATACTTTACACATTGCCTCAAATGTTAAGCCTGCCTGCTCTGTGCCAAGCTACCAGAGGGTGAGCACAGGTTAATTTATGGTGTGTATCTGACTGATACCTCTGGTAACTAGAGACCCAATTTCTAACACTTCCCTTATTGGTTTTTCCAACTGGTCAATACCCCTAAATCTCAAAGTTGACACGTCCCCATCATGTATTTTTTTTTATAATGCCTTGCTATGGGGTACTTCCCATCTTAATTGCCTTGGGGCTCCCCCTTTGGTCCCCAACATAGTGTTCTGTGGGTGCTTATGGTTGGCACTTGGGACCCACCAGAAACCTGGGTAATCGGATCCCTGGGGCTGTAAATGCTCAGGGAGGAGAGTGCACGCCCCTTCCCCTTAATTTAAAAAAAAAAAAGCCTTCGGGGGTATGGGGTCCCCAGGGCCTTTAGTAGCTTGGGGAAGGGGCTATATGCCCTCTTGCCTTCAATTAACAAAATGGCACAGGGGGGTGGGGTCCTCGGGGCCCCTACTAGCTCCGGGAGGGGGGACAGCATGCCTCCTCCCCTAAATAGAAATATACAGTCTGAAGGATGTGGTCCCCGGGGCATGCAAAGACTCTGAGATGGGGGCAGCACGCCCCATTCCCCTAATAAAAATAAATAAATTGTAAGATACGGGTGGGGACCAGGACACCCAATATATACATTTTTTTAAAAAGGTACTAATAAGTAAGCGGCAGGAGCCGCTTATTTATTATTCACTGCTCCTAGGAAGGAGCGCCCCATTATGTCTTGGGGCATTACAATAAACAAGAAGCAGCAGGGGCACCACCAAGCATTTCTTATATTATGGGGGCTGCAGGAAGTGTAGCAGCCCCCAGCAACATTAGAAAAACAAACAGTTTGTCTCCTTGGTCATTAAAACCATGACCCCAGGAGATCTTGCCATATTTTTTAAAATCACTCTTAGCTGGAGGTCAGTGCTCTTCAGCTGAAGTGCAAGGCCCTTTTTGGCGTTCTCGCCATGCAGTGTTGTCATCAATTATGTCATATCAGATGTCACATCAATAGCCTTTCTGAAAAACGCTTATGAAGCAACAACCGCAATCCTTGTCTGAGTGAACCACAATAGTCACTAAATTAACCTGTGCTTACCCTCTGGTAGTTTAGCACAAAAGCAGTCAGGCTTAACTTGGAGGCAATGTGTAAAGTACCTATTCAGCACACAAACAGTAATAAAGTGAAAACACAGCACAAAACAAATTCCCAAACCAATTTAAAAAAATAGGATACATTTCGCCGAAATGAATTCAATTAAATCTGTAGAATCAGATTTGTGAATTTTCAAGATTTTTAGTGACATCTAGCGCCTAAAATATCAAAGCGCCAACCACGGGTGTCTGGTCGTGCGAGACCAGGGCAAAATCAAAAGTTAAGGCCAACCGCGATGGAGTGCGGCTCAAATACATAAGGTGGATTGGGACCGGTCTTGACTTACTTTCGGACTTATAAGAAACTTTGAAGAAAAGTTCCTAAGAAGGTAATGCTCTGCGGAGCAGGGCAGCAGGCAGTGTCTGAGGAGGAGGCGTCATCATCGGGGACCCGCTCGACTGAACCATGGTGAAGAGTTCTACCTTTGGACTTTGTCACTTGTTTAGAAGTTGAAAATCTCCAGCGGGACGAAGCTACAGGTTGTATCCGATGAGTGCGCCACTTGGCTGGATGTCTTTGCTGAGAGATCCCACTGAACAGGAGTTGATGCTTTGTAGAAGAACCTAGTGGGAGCTACAGCGTTGTCAGGTGGACCGGCGATGCACCTTGGGCTAATTGGCGAGCAGGTAGGTTCTGGTCTTCTCTTGATCCTCAGGCCACTTTTTCCAAGTCCCAACATTTAGGGTTGGGCAGAAGCAGCACATTTTACACCACAAACAAGGGCCCAGGATTGGGGGGGCACTTTATGAGGGTAAGAACTCACTCTAGCAGAGGCCAGGTGCCGAGTTCATGGTCTCTGGAGCTTGTTATGTCCATTTAGATCACACAGGAGGCCAATAGCATTTGCAGTCACATTGGTAGTCCTCGGTTCAAGCAGCAAGGCAGGGCTCAAGCAGTAGGACAGTTCTCTGGGAAGCAAGGTAGTCCTTCTTGGAAAAACAAATTCTGTTGGTGTTTCAACACTCCTGTTGTCATGAACTAAAAGCCACCAGAGGCTGAAGCTCTCCCAAAGGGTAAGCAGGTAAAATCAAAATACCCTCCAGAGTTAATAACGCTATAAGAGCTTTGGAATCCGGCTTCAGATAAATTTGAGGGTAAGCACTTCTCAAATCCAACTTTGAGAAGTATTTACCACCTGTCAAAAACAGAACCATTTGTTGCGTTGATGAGAGGGAAACAATTCATGACCATGTTCTGATTTATACATCTCCAGTCTACACAAACCCTAAGGCCCCCATCAGCTTTCTTCATTATCACAACTGGAGAAAGCTATTCTGAGTCCACCAGTTCAATCACACCATTCAACACCATCTGTTGGATCATAGACTTGACCTCCTGCCTAATGAGTAGTGATTCTCCTCACTTTATGCCTAACCATGAATGCACCTTTCTTCAAGGTTATTCTGTGCATGTAGCCCTTTACTGTATCACGTTTACTCAGAAAAACCCCTTGAAAATTAGATGGAATCTCATCAACATCACATCCCCCCCACCATTACCTGGTTAGGTTCTCTAGGATTAATAACAATAGTCAAATTATATTGATGATTTACCCAGAATTAATGCCCGACTTGGCAACTAAAACCTTTTTTTTGGGGTGGGTGGGGGGAGTTTTATATAGCGCAAACTAGATACGAAGCTATCAGAGCGCTTTACATGAGCACCAGTTGCATTACAGCCAGACACATTCATTTTTGTTAGGCACTGGGAGATTAAGTGAATTGCCCAGAATCACAGGATGTTGAGCATCCCTGCCGAGGCTCTAACCTGGTTCCCCAGCTCCGAGGTCAACCGCTCTAGCCGTTAGGCCACATCCTCACCTTTTAACTTTCCTTTAAACTAAACTATCTAGGAACCTAATACTAGCCCACATATATCTGATGATGGTGATACCGCTGCTTTTGTACCCCTTGGGCCAGCTCACATAAAACACATTCTTGGGAAACATCATATGAAGTGATCTTAGTCCATCATGATAGCATACTCATATTGCCTTAGGTCTGTTAAATCGACTATGTTCATCTTCATGATTATCCACACTCAGTGCTCAGGCTAATCTATATCCCCTCCGCCCCACAATAACAATCCTGCTCTTTCCATCTCAACACATCCTCGCAAAGTGTCCTTTTCTTCCACATCTCCTGCACTCATTACCAATGGCAAAACAGTTCTTGGATTCTGGCTTATGATGCAAACAGCCACACTGTGACAACTTTTCTGAGAGCTCTTGCAAAAAGAACTAGGTTGCATCCTCATTTTGTACTCCAACACTCTTCACTTGTGGTGGTGCTTTCCTTCTCACCAAGTTGATATCATCCTGCACATCCTCCGTGACAGCTACCTCTTGAGTCTTGCGTCCCTTAAGGTGCTGCATCTCTCATGAAGGTCTCTGACTTCTTTATAATATTTGAAATCAATACGGCCTCCTTGCGAGTAGGATTGCTTGCTACCCAGATCTTTTCCTGCATCTTTTTGCTAGTACTAAACAATGCATTTGTCTTTGGGGTTATCAGTCATGGGACCAAACTGACATTTGATTGCAAACCGATGAAGCCTTGCGATGAATTCGTCCTCTGTTTTACAATGGTCTATCGGTAGGTGTAAAATATTTGCCTAGTGTTGGTAACATTTATCAATTTCTCAAATCTGATCTCTGTCCTCATTTTAGCTTTTTTATAAACGTCAGCAAATACTATGGGCATCTTCTTTTACATGTGAACATGTTGCCTTTCGTTCCCTATTGCACTGAGTAATAAGGCTTTTTTGGGTCTTGAGTGGAAGTTGAGGCCATCTATTGTTTTGATATAGTTCTCAAAAAATTATTCCATTCCTCCCACTTAGTAGCTGGTGTGCCCCTCTGAGGGAGAAAACCTGGCAGTTCAATAACAGCTTGAACAGTATTCATAACGGGATTAGAGGATAAAGGTTAACAGATGCGAGGGAAACACTGAATGCAGAAATGTTTCAGATATGCAGTGGAGGGAGGAAAGTGTTATCCCTTTAAAAAAATATTTTTTTACTTCTGAAGGCCACAATTGTGATTTTGCCAGTATACGTCATAATGTATTTAATGTTCCAGACATGTAGCATTATTAGTCAAGATACTTCTGATTTGTATCGTAGAAGGCAACAGAGGATCACATATGAATGAATGAATGAAATTTGTACTTGTAAAGCGCACTTATACCCCCAAAGAGGTGTCCTGGCGCTGTACGCATACCGCTGTGGAACCCTTCCTGGCTTTTCCCTGTGAAATGTCCACTCCTGGGCACCCCCAGGGTGAAGCCAGGCATCCCAGCGCTGTTGGGGCCGTTGTGGAGATTAAGCAAGCTATTGCCCAGAGTTGCAGAGTGGGACCCATGATTAGAATAGGCACCGAGGCGAGAATTATCAGGTCCGAGGAAATTGAGCCCAAGACCCGCCGAGGCGGGAATTGAACCCTGGTCCCGGGCCAGATCTCTGCATCAGGGTCTGCCGCTCTAACCATTGAGCCACACTTCTCCACATAGTCTTTTGTCTTGTGACGCGCATGCACCATAATGTTTGCCATGCCGCTGCCCACCTTCATGTGATTTAGCCTGGATGAGCAAGAGTTGGGCTCAGAGCGTGTTGTTGCAGCTGACTGACTTGCTGGAAGAAACGAGCAAGAGCGTGTTGGATGCCCACTCATGGTCCCAGCAACACACTAGGCCTTGCTTCACACAGTATTCTAGCAGTGTTTGAGGGATGCACAAGCAGTGATTATTGGAAGTTCTATGCTTTTTCTTCAAATGCACGATGTTGCGAAGGGCCAGTAGGCATGGCCTGCCGTTTCAGTTATGCAAATCACCAAATTCAGCCAATTTAACAAAGTCAGCCACCTCAAGGGTTGATACTCCCCCAACAAATGCTGTTACTGTAAAGCAGAGCAATCGGGCACATTATTGGGTTTGATGTAGACACCATCAGGGTCTTGTCATACTGCATCTCTGGCCTTCAGTCATTGCCAAAATGTTGTAAGAAATTCCCAAAACATCTGCTGTGGTATCCTCTACGAGGCCATCTGGGCACACCTGCCTAGAATACAGGCTAATACACATAAACATTCCAAGCCTTGGACATTCTTCTTGGCTTAAACCTACAACAAAGAACTTCCTTTGACCAACACCATAGGGAAGGGCTATATATTGATTAACACTAAGAGCACTCCTGACACAGATCTCTAGTTGAGGTGGAGCTTGAGGTCTCGAATTTGTGTATATTTGTAATGTTATGTTTAGTATTTTGTTGTGTGCGGATTAAAATGCCTTTTGTTTTAAAGTAAAAACACTGGACTTGAATAATTATGAATTATTGTCCACTTTAGTTGCTTTATCATTCTTTTGACTTGACTTTGTTTAAACTATGCTGTTGATATTCAGTTCTTGAGTCAACAAAGTGGCTGTAACTCTGATATTTCCCTACGCTTCTGGAAAGTATTGCTTTAGTCGCATGTTAGATGCTTTTAAAAATGAAAGCTGATACAACAGAGATTTTGGTTCCTAAATCTCATCCTTAGACCAAGATCACAGTTGACCTTGTCCCTGGTACTATGACCAAAAATGTTGGTGTTACTCTCCACACTGATCGTACCTTCTGCCCACGTGTCCACAGAATCAGTTACCCCTTTTGAAGAGCTTATCAATCAATCAATCAACCATACGATACTTGTATAGTGCGGTTTGTCACCCGTGAGGGTATCCAGGCACTGGGCTGCGGGTTTCAGTCGAGGAGCCAGGTCTTGAGCTTCTTTCTGAAGTCTGTCAGCGAGGGTGATGTTCTGAGGTGGAGTGGGGAGGGTGTCCCAGGACTTGGAAGCGAGATGGGAGAATGAGCATCCTCCGGTGCAGCAGTGGCTGATGCGCGGTATCTGTGTGAGGGCGAGGTTAGTGGAGGTTTCTGGATGGTTGGTGGAGGTTCAGGCAGTGGTTCATGTATGCGGGCCCTTGGTTGTGGAGGGCTTTGTAGGCGTGGGCCAGTAGTTTGGAATGGCATCGTTTCTGGATGGGGAGCCAGTGGAGGTGATGGGTGATGTGGGTCCTTTTAGGCGGGTTGTAGATCAGTCTGGCAGCTGAGTTCTGTATCGTCTCATGAATTCGCTGCAGGTTTCTGTATAGAGTCTGTTGCCATAGTCTAGGCGGCTGGTGATAAGTGCCTGCGCCACTGTTTTTCTGGTGCTGATGGGGAGCCACTTGAAAATTCTGCAGAGCATGCAGAGAGTGTGGAAGCAGCTTGAGGAAACGGCGTTGAACTGTTGTTTCATGGAGAGTTTGCTGTCCAGGATGATGCCAAGGTTGCAGGCTTGTTTATTTGGTGTGGGGGTGGGTTTGAGTTCTGATGGCCACTAGGTGTCGTTCCAGAAGGAGGTGTGGCTGGCGAAAATCAGCACTTCCATTTGATCTGTGTTGAGCTTCAGGCAGTTGTCCTTCATCCAGGCTGAGAAGCTCTTCATGCAGTCGTGGAAGTTGGATTTTGTAGTGGCAGGGTCCACTGAAAGCGAGAGGATGAGCTGCGTGTCGTCTGCGTAGGAAATTATGTTGATGTTGTGGGTTCTGACGATGTCCACTAGTGGCGTCACATTTATGTTGAAGAGGGTTGGACTGATGGATGAACCTTGAGGGACACCGTAGATGGTGCGCTTGGGTTGTGAGGTGAAGGGAGGGAGATAATTATCTGGGTCTGCCTGAGAGGAATGATGCCATACATCTAAGAGCAAAAAGAACAGATGAGGGATGAAATGCTGAACAAATCAAACATTCACCCCCAGTCACAGATCTGGATTAAATCCATTGTTTTATTTGCACGCCGCGCTATTCCAGTTTAAACTCAGACTTATGCAGATCAGTCTTGTCCCTGCTCCCCATGGGAACAGTCCAGCCCGAACTGCCAGGCCAGATCCTCCCTGGACAAGAAACATGCATCCATCTAAGTGCAGCATCTTTGATTTCGATTTGGTAGAGTCGTTTGATGAGTGTGTTGGGATATGGTGTCGAAAGCTACAGTGAGGTCGAGCAGGATCAGGGCGGCCGATTCTCCTCTGTCGAGTAGAGTGTGGATGTCGTCTGTGGCGGTGATCAGGGCCGTCTCGGTGATGTGCTTTGCTCTGAATCCTGATTGGGGAAGGGTCTAGCAGGTTGTTTCTCTCTAGGTGTTCAGTGAGTTAGAGGTTGTTGGCCTTTTCCAGGACTTTGGCTGGAAACGGGAGCAGCGAGATGGTACTGTAGTTCTGGAGCTCGCTGGGGTCTGCAGAGGATTTCTTGAGGAGGCGAGGGGGGGGGGGGTATGACCTCTAAGTCTTTTCAGGCATCGGAAAAGGTGGCTGTGGCGCTGGAGGCGTTGAAGATGATGGTGAGCTGGTGGCTGATCTCGTCGCTTCCGAGGTTGTAGAGTCGATGGGGGCATGGGTTGGAGGGTGCTTCTGAGTGGATGGAGTTCATTAAGGCTATGGTGTTTGGATGTGTTGAGCTGTTCCCATGTGGTGAGCTTATGGAAATGTATTCCTTGCCTGTTGGTGATACAGTCAGCTTTCTCATCCTGTTTGTCCTACAGGAATGCAGTCTTGCTTGGCCTACCTCAATATCTTACCTGTTGCCTTCAGATTGTTTTAAATGCATCTTCCATGTCTGTTACTTAACTTAAGCTTCTGTTAAATCCCAAATGGATTTCTTCCACATGTTACCTATGAATAAATGGATCTTGTTTAAAAAACTGTGCATGGTGCGCAAGTCACTGGCTGGCACTTTTCCTGAGTATCTCAGCTTTCAACTTAAGCCCTAAATGCTCTCTTTCCTTGTTCTGGTTCTTACTGCCAGTACACTAGTAATAAAACACACTGTCTGTTTGAGTGCAGGATGCAGCACAATAAAGCCAAAGCTATTGCCATTTCCAGTGCTTGCTTAGATTTTAGTCATCACTTTATGTTTAAAATTTGCATTTAGGTTACCGTAATTCAAAGCCAATGGTATATTTACTTTGATCCAATAAAACTATATCTTGCTGTGATGTGCATTAAAATAAAAAGGGTTTTGATACCTGCTTTAACTACACCTGCTTGCTAGGAAGCGCCCATGCTGTTCTATTAATATAATATGCATTGGTTATTTTGTTCATTTATTGACCATTTTTATAGCAAGCATATTGCTGCAACGTTTAGGGACAATGTGTTTTCCCTTTAAAACCAAATGTATTTATTTCAGCTAAAAATAAATTACATTTATTAGGACTGGTGTTAGCCAAGACCTTTAAATTTCACTAAAATTATTTCTATAATATATTTATAGGAGCTTTCAGCCACACCTCTTCATCCATTGGTCTGTTATTGTGTGATTCACAGTTTTCTTCTGCCCACTAGAGCATACTGCCTGGGGCAATGGGCCAGCCCATTTCAGCCATTGGCTACTTCACTGTGAGTGATCGCATTCTGCCCCTTTCACAAGGAGCAAGCAGATCCACGCACAAAGTAAGTTCACTTAAATGCAAGGGGCTACTATGGCAATGTGTGCTTTTTGAGACCCCAAAAATATTTTGCTTTTAGCCAGTGTTTTTTTTAATTTTTATTGTTAGGTTGACGAGGGCCCGGCAGCTTTCCCAGCATTAACGTTTAGCAAAAACCACAACAGAACACTAATTGACAAAGACTTTTAGCTAATGTTTTGGCTTTGCCATGGCTTTTATTTTTAATGCAATGCATGTGCAGTTTAGCAGAACACATTGCTACTGCTTGACAAAGTGTGCCATTTATTTGTAGAGATAAACACTTTTCTATACCACAAGTATATAGCATTAATGCCACAAAGGTATCGATGAGTCCTGTATGTTTCTTTGTTGTTGTTCTGTGTTCTGTTGCTGTGATGTGCCTGAATAGTTTCCCTTCTTTACCATAGATATGAAGACACGGAAGTGGAGTTTTCTGCTGCAGGACTATCAACGCTTAAGTGAGTCCCCTGATCTTGCTTTAATGTTCTTTCATATGACCCTGCGTGACCACTGCTGCATGTCTCCTGTTAGGAATGTCAATTTGCATGACGAGCCAAGCACAGCACCCTTTTCGCAAATGTGATTTAATCTTTGACAGTTAGAACAAGCATTTGCAATGCAATAGGTCTCGCATTTACGCTAGTTTAAGCTATTGGCATTGGAAATGACAATGCCTTTTATTTACGTTTTAAAAACCAAAACATAAAATAAAAGGCAGTCATTTACAATGCCAATAGATCAAACTCGTGCAAATGCGAGACCTATTGCATTGCAAATGCTTGTTGCATCTAGGTGCGAGTCTCCAGATAGCTCCCAGCCAAAATACTCGAACAAAAGGAGTTGTGCTGGCCCCTTAAATTCTGCATTTGTTTTCTGGCCAGCTGGAATTTAAAATAAGACACCATCCTTGCTGCCTGCACTGCTGCTGCTCAGAACAAAAGTAGACAGCATGCAGGTGCCGCTAAAAGTGTCATGATATCTTCAACGTACACCAAATTCAGCATATTTTAGTGAGCCTCAACTTCTTGATAGGGTGAACCCTGTGGAGAAAGTGGGTGGATGCAGTCTACACGCAAGTATCCCCGACTTGTCCCCTTGTTACAGGTCAAAACATCCTGTGAGGGCCCATAGCAAGGAAGAGACCCTTTCATAACTAATAAAGCTCAGGGTATAAGGGCTACAGTGCTATTAGAATATTCCACCCACTGTGCATAGAATGTTCTGAAATAAAAGGGAGAAACAGAAATAAAAGCATTCGAATGTTGGAGCAGCAGGTACAGCTACTATTGGCCCTGATTCACTCCCATTATCTTTAACGGAGCTCTCAAAATTCCACATGTAAATAAACACATTTTGGTCCGTTATTGTTAGTACAGAGAACTAGATAGCACACCACAGCATTCAAATTTCAGCTTTAACCCCTTAACAGCAGAGTATGTGACCCTCCATTCTCCAGGCTACATCTGAAGCATAGAAGACTATGAGGTCATATCCAACACCTGCCCCGAGGTTTTTAGAAACCCTCGATAGTGAAAGAATTAGCATTTTCTAGACTAGCATGTTAATTCCATACGAAACTAGTTAACAAATACAAAATGATCCAAGGTAGCTTGTCTTGTTGATCGTATTATTTTAGGGTTCTTCACCTTTACGGACCACTCTAGCTTCGGCCTGGCAGTTTAATATGTCACTAGAGTCCTAGACAGAATTCTGAGATCTTAATAAACAAGTGATGAACCTTACAACCCACACTCGCAGTGTACTTCGTCTTCAAAGGTGACACACGGGGACGTGAGAGCGCCTGTGAGAAGGAGCTGCTGAAATAGGCGCAGCCATCTTGAAAGCCCCATAACCTCAAAGGCAACCTTCCCATATTACTGGCTGTCCCCCGAAAAGTGTCCGCTCTGGAGGGAGAGCAGTGTCAGACACCGCACAAAGCCCCACCCCACGTTAGTTCTCTGATTGGGACCCTCCATGGGGTTTACTGTTCGGGCCTGTGGAGCTTGGTGCGACAATGACCTTTGGTAGACATTTACTGTTTATGACAGGAGATCCTCCGTCACGAGGAAGTAGTCACCCCCCCCATGTTGCGGAGAAGAAGGCAAGCTTGAAGGTCTGAAGTAGTGACTTTTCAACATCATTCATCAGCGGAGAACCCTCGTCAACATGAACCGGAAGTCCGGCCTCGGTGACCGGAAGCCTTAAATGAAACATCATGGCGGCACCCGGCGGCTACGAGCTCGTTTCTTTTCAAACGAGAATTGTTTGAGACAGGCAGCCAAGAGGGCAGAGGAATTAACTTGTGGGGTGCAGATCAGTGAGCTGTATCCCCCCTTACCCTTCTCGTGCAGCCCTTGGCCTTCCGACTGCGACTGGCAGAACAAGCTGAAGACACGCCGTGAGCGTGCGCATCGGCTGCCTGGACAGGAGATGTGCACGCGTATGGTGCGAGCAGGCGTTGTGATAACGCCGCGAGCCGTACGCGTGCACATCTCCTGTCTGTTAAGCTTTGGCACAGACAGTTGATGTGCACGCGTACGGCTTGCGGCGCTATTACAACTCCTGCTCGCACCATGCGCGTGCACATCTCCTGTCCCGCATCGGAGCAAAAGTCGGCAACAATAGATCTCGCATAGCGAGCAGCGCTTTGCGCTGCATCGCTAGGCGAGACCTAAAAAAGATTCAGTTTCAGACGTTGTGGAAAAGCGAAGTCATGTGGGCTTGTACATTCCAATTTCTTATCATATCATTATTCCACTATGTATGGTGGTTGTGGCAGTTGAATTTCTTACCGCATTTTTGACTGTACCTTCAAACTGTTAGGGGTTTACCTGGTCACTGATGTTGTACCATAAACTTAATTTTTTAAAGGTTTCCTAAAGTAGAGATAATGCACGTTTTTTCATATAGCCAAATACTGCTGTAATGATGCGATTTTGCGGCCCTGGCTTTTTGCGCATTATTATGGATTTGCCACTTAATCCATCATTTTATGCATAATCTGCAGATTTCAGGAAAAAATGTGATTCCAGCTCAAACAGATCAAAAGTTACTAAAATCACAGAAATGTGTTTTGCCGCAGAGTGGAAGCCACTTCGTAAAGGGTGACTGGTCACCTTTCTTTGGCTTATTTCTGTATTTATGTGTCAAAGTGGTACTAATGAGGTGAAGCCCTTTCCTATAAAGTGTTAACATGTGTAAATGAGGTAATACTAACACTAAATGTGGTGTATTCGCCACATAATTTGCCTTTTCTTGCCACGTAATTTAGTCAACCCTGCTTATAATTTGGTCCTCCCCTGTCGCATAATTCCAGCGGCCTTGCATATAGCTCATCTGTTGTGTTGGTGTGACTTATATTGGTGTAACCTTTGACTGTGGTGCAGGTGCATTATATACAACTATTAAATATTGGGGTTTTATGTTTAAATCCTTTTTGTTGAGAAATACTTTTGAAGCTATGGGGAGCCAAATAAAGATATAGGCATAATCAAGCACAAATGCACTGAAAAACCTTCAATGTATTTTTTCATCAACTTAAACCTAATGCCATTTATATCACTAAAGCAATCGACACAAGTGTCTCCACATGGCTAGTGCTTAACGAAGGTGTCGGTCCAAGTGGGCAGCCAACATCACCAGAGTGGGCTCTGCTCTTGACAGCAGGAAGTTCCACAGGTTATGATGCTGCCGCTTACCTAAAACCACTGCTTCTATTCGATACTACCAAGAAGCAATATATTGGCGCCAGGTGGACTGCCTGGATCAAAACGTATGATAATTTCATTGATGCATTAGAAGTAGCCGATAGCAAAAAGATTGTCAAATATCTCAAAAATCTTGCAGGTGAAGCAGTAGAGGAAGTAATAAAGAAAATACCACAAGCTGATGAAGTCTCCTACCGTCAAATCAAAGAGGCGTTAAATATCAAGTTCAATCCAATGCCAAATGTCAATTAAAAAAGATACATTTTCAACCAAGAAAGGCAGAAAGCTGGTGAAACAATCAATGAGTTTGTTGAAAGACTTGATAAGCTTATCAAACATTGTTAGTTCAGTGAATTCAATGATGAAGAAGCCGTACGTCTCAGAATCATAGATGGTTTCCTTGAGACGATGAATGCTGAGAGAAACACTCAGTCGTACTCATGGCTGCAAGAGCCGAAGAACATGCAGACTGACCAGCTACTGACATGGAGGCCAAAGGAGCTCAGAGTGGGTCAGCCTTGAATATGAAAAGTTAGCAAAGACACAAGGGGGCACAAAGTGATGCATCAGATGCGCCCTTTCCTTTTCCACATGAAGGTAAATGCCCCGCCATTGGACAAGTATGCAAAGGCTGTGAGAAAGAAAACCATTTTGTAACGGCTTGCAAAACTAAGGAAAAACTAAGTGTCACATCGAAAAAACAAAATGGACGCCCAAACGCAACGTTCTACTCTTGTTCACAAGGCCAAGAGGCCATATATGTTGAGGTAAATGGAAACTAAACAAAGTCGATCGTCGTCTAAATCTTCGACAGTGAAGAAGATGGATGTGTGATGTCGATGTTAACTAAAGAGAAACATGCGCATGTCGGATTGGCCACCTGCAAGGAAGAATGAAAGTTGAAGAGAGATCGACAAGTAAAGTCACAAAATTCATTTAGACACTGTCATAAAACCACACTAAAGGTGAATGGCTGTCCATACCTTTTAACATAGACAGTGGTTCCTCAATAAACATTATGCCTGGGGAGAAGTACCACGCACTATCTCCTGTGTTCCGTTTCACACCGTCGAAGACTCAAGTATATACATGGGCTGCATCAACGCCATTATAAAATCAAGGTTCATTGTAGTAACCATGAAGCACAAAAAGACAAAAGTACAAGCACCAATTTACATACTTCAAGGTACTTTGTCAAGTGCCTGCTTATTCAGTTTCAGTACTGCTGCTGAAATGGGACTGATATCTGTTAATTGCAACATAAATGCTCATCACAAGATAGTGAGCCAATTACCATTGTTGTTTCATGGATTAGGGAAACTTAAGACAATGAAAGTGCAACTGCATATTAATGAGGACATTCATCCTGTTGCTTAGCGACATCGTCGAATTGCATTTCGTTTACAGGATGCTGTTGAAAAATTTTTGAGACCTTACTAAAGCATGATATCATTGAGTGAGTTACTGTTCTGACACCATAGTTTTCACCCATAGTGGTAATGCCTAAAAAAGACGGTGAAGTAGCTGTACACATCTGTGTAGATATGCAGCTAACCAGGCAATTGAAAGAGAACGTCATCCAGGACTCCACATTGCGTATATGATCACACAGCTGAATGGTGCCAAAGTTTTCTCTTGCCTTGATCTAAACAACGGATATCATCAGTTGGAACTAGAACAAAATTGCAAGTACAATTCTACCTTTCTACCCATATTGGTTTGGTTAGATATAAAAGATTGTTTTGACGTGTCATCAGCTGCAGAACGGTTTCAAGATGTCATTCGCCGCATAATACAGTGATTTATATATTGGTATTTTGGGCCACTGGAAAAGAACATGATAAAGCACAAGTGTGCCGTTTACTTGATGATACTGGCCTCACTTTGAATGCTGAAATGTATGAGTTCCACAAAGCAAAACTCAAATTCTTTGGCCACATTTTCTCTGATGGGGGAATGACTCTAGATCTGGCTAAATTATAGGCTTTGTCAGCCACTTGTCCACCACAAGATGTTACCATCTTTTCTTGGCATGGCCATCTACTGTTCTAGGTACAACTGTGATTTTGCCACAGTAAGTGCCTCATTAAGTGACTCAACCAAACAAGTTGCTTCATTTCAATGGTCACATTAATGTGAATAAAGCTTCAAGAAAATCAAACATGCAATTGAGAACGCCACTGACATGGCCTACTTTGCCAAAGCTACATACAGAAGTTGCTGTTGACGCAAGCCCGGTAGGGTTGGGTGCCATTCTTGCCCACACAATAGACATCCAAATGCTCGAAGTACTATTGTAGCTTATGCTAGTAGTAGTTTGTCACAGACTGAATGTGCCTATTCACAACCTGAAAAAGAAAGCCTAGCTGTGGTGTGGGCTTAAGAACACTTCCACGTGTTTCTATACAGAAAGAATTTCACTCTTGTCACAGATCAAGCATTGCTTACCATCTTTGGCAATCCTATGCCCAAGATGCCCCCTCATATTGAAAGGTGGGGGTTGCGACTGCAGGAATATGACTACACTATTGTGCACCAACCATGGAAAGATCAAAACCCTTCTGACTACTTTTCACGAGTGCCAGTACAACGTCATAGTACCACTTCCAAAACGGCAGAAATCTACATTAACTTCATTGTGAAGTCCAGTATACCTGCTGGTATATCAGTGGAACAGATCATTGCTGCCATGAGCACTGACTGTGATATGCTAATACTCAAAGACATTATTGCACATCAGTCCTGTCAACAGCACATTTGACCTCTTACAAATGACAGTGAAAATCAGAAGTCAAAAATGTAAAAGATGAACTTTCTGTTACCCAAGAAGGTATTGTCTTGCGAGGTTCGAGAATTGTCGTACTGGAGAGTCTGAAAACAGCAAATCATTGAAGTGGCACATGAGGGACATCGTAGAATTATTGCCACTAAACAAGCTCTCGGAGATTGAGTCTGGTTTCCTCATCTTGATGAGAGTTGAAAGGGAATTTAAGGCCTGTCATTTATGCAACTGTTAATCTCCCAAAATAACACAGCATCTATTGAACATGTCCGATCTTCCAGAACATGTGTGGGAGAAAATCGCTTTTGATTTCTTTGGGCCCCTTAACAATGGACATCATTTAATGGTAGTCTGATGAGTATTCTCGGTTTCCCCCTGGTAGAAGAACTTTCGTCGATCCCTTAGGAAAAAGTCATCACGATGGCATTTTTGCAACATGGGGCGATCCTTCTGTTCTGAAGTCCGACAATGGCCCACCTTTCAACAGTCAAGATTTCAAAGACTTTCTCACTCACTTTAAGCATCAGAAAAGCACACCTCTTTGGCCACAATCAAACTGTGTTGTTGTGCGTTTTATGAGCACCCTAAATAAGACTGTTCAGTGTGCTGCAGTGGAGAGGTTTGAAATCAAATCAGTTCTTTAATCTGCTCTTCGTGCATACCAGTCGACTCCACATTCAGCTACACGTGAAAGTCCTTGGAGACCCAAGAAGACCAAGTTGCCACAATGGACCACTAAAAGATTGAATAATGATGGTGAACTTTGTCAAACAGATTCATATCACAAGCACAAAATGAAGACCTATGCAGACAAATGGCGATGTGCGAGGAACACTGTCTTTACAGAAGGAGATCGAATCCTTGTCAGACATAAACGAAAATGCAAGTCTGATGCTCCTTTTGATGTTGACCCAATGAAGGTTGTGGCTAGTAAAGGACACCACCATGTGCCATCACCACTGCTCACCGTCCTAGAAAGTCCATTATGCAAGATTCTTCGTATTTCAACCACCTGCCTCCACATTCGCCAATACTAGATGTCAGAAGTGAGACTGAGAATCCTGAGAGCCCAACGACTGCACCAGTGTCTGTCACCAGTACCCGTCATGGACACTTCTCCTGTATCTCCACCGTCTCGCATTACAAGATCTGGGAGATTGATTTGAGCACCAAAATGACTTAATGAAGTGTTATGATGTATATATGTATTATTTGTACTGTCTCTTTTTATTTAACAAAGGGGGAGATGTAGTCTCTTGTTAGTTAGAGATGACGGGACCCTTTTGGTTTGTGACGACTCTGTAGAACAATGACGTAAGTGCCTCGTAGTGGGTGATAGAATTCTTGATGTAGAATGTTCAGTTAATAGTTGTATGCTGAAGAATAAAGACGAGTAATTCTAAGCTCCGTGTGTGGCGTAATCATTTACAAGCTCCGAGGCTGGGGAGGACGCTGCAGACTCAATGTTGGCAATGGAAACAAATCCACAATACTCAAATATGTAGTATGTCTGTATAGCAGGACCATGTACTTACACTGACTTTTCAGCTGCTGACTTTAGCTTTTGTGAGGACCCTCATACCTGTCTCTCTGACATAGATCCTGCCATTTGTGTCTTCCATCACCTCCCTTGAGGAGGACATTTTATTTTTAATTCGGTGAGAAGTACTATGCAGATATTTTACAATTCACTGTAATCTCAATTCACCCTGTGCATGGCCTTACCCTCCTTCTCCTGCACCTCTAAATATCTCTCCAATCAAGCACATTGTCTCTGGCACTCTAGCTAAGAAGTCCTCTTTTACTCCTCCTCAGTCTCTGCTTTCTTTCTTTCTATGGGTAGCATTGTTTAGTCTCTGCATCATCTAGGGCCAGCCTCTGTAATGCTGTCTCAGGGCCATCGTTGGCATGTGGTAGAGGATGCCCGCTTCGCACTCATCCAGTCTTGTCCTCAGCCTTTCCCTCTGCAGTCATGCCCCTCAACCTGTTCCTTGCCACAAGCCTTCTGCCACCAAGCCTCCACCTCCCCAAATCCGGTTTTCTGTGGGTAAACTGTGTTTTGCCGGCTACCTGGCCCACTCTCCTTTGACTCGTTCCCCAGGACGAGCGCTGCCATCTAGACTCCTTGCGGAGTGGTTGGGCTCTGATTACTTTTGGTCTACGGTGGATCTCAGGAGCTGAACAGACCCCCGGGGGTGCCACCATGCTCCTGCACCTTGGGCACTACATTCCGCATCTGTCATGCACACCAAGAAGCGAAGTATGGCTAAATATTGAGATTTTTTTATCTGTAGCTAATGTTTTGATTTGTCATTTGTGTTCAGTTTAATAATCCAGAGTTAAAGTGGTCAGACATTTTAAGGAAAGGGTAAAGAAGCTTGGTCAGTATTTAAAATCTACGTTTGTTGAATGAATAAACTTTGAAGATAAAAATGATAGCAGTTTTCTGATAGTGCTGGAATTCAAGTAGCAAAACATGCAGACTTGTACCTTCTGTTTGCGATTGCATGAATTTATGCATAAGTTCTCATTTGATTGCTCATTTTTGTTTTAGTCATAATTTAAGTATTCGAATACTGCAAATGGTTATTGGTCCCCCTACTTTGCTATTGTGGCCATCTTAGAGTGTTTTCTTTCCAATTGTTAATTATTAATAATACATTCTAAAAGCATTCAGATATGGCCACCCGTATTCACCCACACACAATGGCCATCTTCGAATGTTTTTTGAATATTTATTTCAGTTTTTATGGTTTAAAGATGGCAGACACACTTTCTTAACTTTTTAATCAGTTAAGGAAGCTAAAGCATTGAAATAAAACATTAAAAGATGCGCCCACATGCGTTTTGACAATGTGCCCTGACTGGCATAAAGACAACATTTGTTTAAAACCGCTTCCATTTCTGAAGTAATTTTAGTTTATTAAGTGTGAATTGTGTCTATAACATTGCAGCAATATGCTGATAGGTGTATATTGTGAACAGAAGGCAGCTACTGTGCATAAATACAGAGGGCATTAGGATCCTCAGGTGAAGTGAAGTGGGTGGGGGAGATAATGCGTGGGAGGGATGTTATACAGGTACCAATAACAAAAAAAAGAAAATATTGAAATTTAAGTTTCACTAAATAAACCTGAACAGAGATTTTGGTGTCTCAGACTGACTACATGCTTGAACCACATTATCTGAAAAGCACAACTAAATGACCAAGACAAATATACACAATGTTTCTTTTTAATTTTTTTTTATTTAAAGGCAGTTTTTCTGAGATTATTTAAAACGTTGTGTTTTTTGTCACAGCAGGTGTAGGTAATGCAAGCTGTCTGGATAGGACAGGAAATTGAGGAGAAGGGGAAAGGAAAAAGAGTTCTGGGAGGGAAGGTGGCTGAAAGGTTTTAAGGGTTTAACCAACTTTAAAAAAAAAATACATTTATTTAGAGAAAAATATTTGATTTTCTGATCGACAAGCTGGACAGTGAGTGAGGGGGTGGTGAACACTCTGAAGACGCTACGGTCTAACTTTGAGGTAAACCATTATATATAAAAAATATTGACCCAAACACAGCTTAACTTGAAATGGAAACTGACAGATTCAATGTGATGTTTTTAATATCTTGAGTTTCGGTGCTTAACATTTTGAAATCTTAGCCTTTACACAACCTGACATTTGGAGTTAGAATATTTTATAGCGGGAAATCCATGACTTTTGTTAAGTCGAAGACTACCAGACAGTACAGCTGTCTGGTTGTGGAAGACATCTTGGGGACATTCTAAAAGCCTCCCTGGGAATACATTCAACCCATTGCTTACCATTGGCTTTGTGGTTTGTAGCTCACATTTGCTTGCTTTCTATTTGCTGGCTTTGTGTTTTAGGCTGTCCAGCATGTCTTTGTCCATCCCGTGGAGCATAGCCGGTTTACCACCCTCTGACTGGCTCCTTGTATTGTTCTACAAGTGCTCACTTTCTGGGAGCTCTTTTTTTCTTTTTCGTGAGGCCGTCCGGGGGAGCATGTGTGTATTTCAGTTATCTGTTGTCTGCTAGTACATAACAGTAAAATGCTGTATTACTTTGAAAAGGTTTCCTGCCTCCAGTCTTTCTACTCAACTGATTCTACTCATATCTCACTCCAGTTCATCAATCTTGCATACCTGTGAGGAACAATGCTCTGGGAAGATTTATATGTTTTTGTTGACAGTGTGTATACTCTTTCATGACGGAGTATACGCACTACCAACCTGAAGGACCGTCCATCTGATTTAGATGTGGGCGGACCTTCAGTTTGGCTAAGGCAGTGACTACTCCAGCACCGCTATAGCCAATCTTCCCCAACGGAGTAAGGGCCATCAGAGAAATGGCTACATGTCCGCCCGTCCAATTTAGATGGGCGGAAAGTAGCCATTTATTTTTACTGTCTGTCAACGGCAGGCAAACCCTTTCAGTGAGGGACAGTAAAACGTTAATAATGCTCCCCCTCTGTGGGGGATGACTCCCATAGCGAGGGGGGAGGGGAAATCATTTTTTTTATTTTCAAAAAAGAAAATCCTGTTTCGGAATTTTCTCTTTGAAAATAAAAAAATAAACCTGCTTGGTGCAGGGTTGCGTCATGCTGACGAACCCTGCAACAAGCAGTTATATGCATTGACGGGAACCGTGTCATTTATACATTCGGTGGGCGGGCCCTCCATCAGGGGGACAGAACAATCTGCACTGTTTCCCTGGGGGAACACCAGGCCGTCAGCCGACATATATATTTGACCCCTAAGTATACCAAATTGTTTATTTAGCTCCGTGCTCTTTACTAATAGCATAACTTAAACAATCCTCTTCCTGAAATTCGCGCCCATGCCATAGGCACTGGAAATAGGGGACTGGAGGGGTGCTGAAACACCCACAAAATAGCCATTCTGGAGTTCAGAAGTGAATGAGTAACAAATAGGTTTTTAAACTTTGTTTTTATATTGTTACATCTTCTGTGCATTCAAAGACTGAGGTCAAATGTTGGACTCTGTCTCCCAGGGAGCTTGGTGTTTACTTTTCTTTCTCCACTGTAAAATGAGAGGATAGGATTTATTTGACAATCTTGTTGGGTATGAGAATGTAAAAAGGCTGTAGGATGTTATTTTATTCTAGTACATAACAAAATGTAAATGCTTCTAAATGAACTGCACAAATATTTTAGAATATACAAGAATTAGGAAAGCACAAATGAATACACCAGGACATGCTGATTTGCACACATTATCGTTTGTGGGCTGTATAGTTTATTAGTAAAACTGTATGTCTGTGCAAATATAATAGTCATTTCAATTGAAAATGTGTTAGTTGTAACGGCATTGCGCTACCATACCATGTACACTCCACTCTATGCAACTCCACTCTGACACTCCACTCTACGACACTTCTCCACTCTACGACACTTCTCCACTCTACGACACTTCTCCACTCTACGACTTCTCCACTCTACGACACCAATTCACTCTACGACACTACTTCACTCTATGCCACTCCACAACACTCTTCTCCACTTTACGCCACTCCACTGTACACCACTATATGCCACTTTACACCACTTCACTCCACGACACTCTTCTACACAACACTCTACTCTGCGACACTCTGACACTGCTCTCTACTCCATTCCACTTCACTTTACGGCACTCAACTCTACTCCACTGTAACACTACTCGCCACTCTACTCCACGATACTCAACTCCACTCTGCGACACTCCACTCTACACTACTCCATCCTTCTCCACGCCACTCGTATCTACAACACTCTAATCTACGCTATCCTACGCCACTCCATGCCATTCCACGCCACTTTACTCTATGCCACGTTACTCCACGACACTCTACTCCACCCTCTGACACTCCACTCACTCTACCACACTCTTCTCCACGACACTCTACTCTGCGACACTCCACTCTACACCATTCCACTCTACTTCACTTTACGCCACTCAACTCTACTCCACTGTAACACTACTCCACTATACGTCACTTTACTCCACAACACTCAGCTCCACTCTGCGACACTCCACTCTACTCTATACCACACCACCCTTCTCCACACCACTCCTATCTACAACACTCTAATTACGCTATTCTATGCCATTCCACGCCACTCTATACAACACTACTCCACAACACTCTACTCTACTCCACCCTACGACACTCCACTCACTCTACCACACTCCACTTCATTTTATGCCACTCCACAACACTCTACGCCACTCCAATCTACAATACTACTCCACTCCACTCTATAAAACTACTCCACTCTATGCCCCTCCACTGTACGACACTCTAATTCACTGTACTCCATTCTATGCCTCTCCACTCTACGACACTGTACACCACTCCATGATACTTTACTCTACACGACTTCACTTTACGCCCCTCTATGACATTCTCCGCTACTCCACTCTACAGCGATCTACTATACTCTACGTACCTCCACTCTACACTAATTCACTCTACACCATTCCACTTTACGCCACTCCACTCTGACACTATTCTACAACACTCTGCTCCATTCCAGTCTGACACTCTAATACACACCACTTTACGCAAGTCCACTCTGTGCTAAGCCACTCCGACACTCTACGCCTCTCTACACCACTGCACTCTACGACACTCTACACCATTCCACGACACTCTGCTACACTCTATAAAATGCCACTCTAACACACTCTATTCCACTTGATGACACTTTAAGCCACTCGACTCTACAACACTCTGCCAATCCACTCTACGCCAATCCACTCTTCGATACTCCACACCACTCTAATCTACCACACAAACATTTAGCCATGCTGAACAGCAGCCATATTGATGTACAAAATGGCTAAAACACACTGGGAAAGCCAATAGCCCTTGCATAGACTAGATCTATTGTGTTGTTTGCCTATGCTTGTTTTTGCAGCTTCTCATTGATGCATCTTATTGCAGATTTCCAGTTCTTTGAAATTGGTAGTGATGATACACACGTCATTTCATACGGCATTGGAAAGATAAGGATGTATTTTTGTAAACTATGCTACTTCTCTGTTTAAGGGACTCTCCTCCCTAAACCCTGTTTCGGCATGGGACACATGGCTCTTAGAGATCCTGGGGAGCTCTTGTATGTAGGGATTGCCGGTAGCCCATGGCTGGATGGGGATCACCCACAGTAGAGAGACTTAAATAATGTAGTCGGCTTGATATGGATGCTCGAAATTGGTGTAAGCAACCAGCTTCATTTAATTAGCAGTCAAATCATTGTATACCATGTAACAAACAAGCTGGTCAACAGCGATGAGTTCTGTCTCTGATTGGTGCCACCATGGTTGAAAATCAAGGCAGTCCCTTGATGTAGACATGTACACAGTGGGTCTCTTACTTGTGTGGTGGTGGTCTTGTATCGATCACCAGAGCAGGAGTCTTGCACCGTGAGCTTTTATAACAAAAGATGTGGTTGCTTGAGACTGCTGAACGAGGACTAGTCGAATGAGACCACCCAGAGGCTTCGGTTATGTACGGATGTTGCCTCCTTCCAAATGGATCTGTATTTATAGCATTCGATGAAGCGTACAAAGATTGACTTTTGCCTTTGTGATGTATGTTAGGAGAAATTCTCAAGCGTGGCAAGTCCCTCTCCCCAGTGTCGTGCCTTCCTGAAAGGTCATCCGGAATGAATGATCTCTCTGTGACTCACCCTTCGCTTCCAGCACTAATTTGAGAATGGGTGGATTGTGAACCATGAGTGATCGGGTGGATGTGACGCAGACGCACCATGACACAAGGGCCCTGTTAGTGTGCCAGGGTGTACATTTCCCAGGATTCTGATTTGTATTTTTCATTATTGCTTAGAATTAATGAAACAAGAAGAGTGCTGGGGAAAAGTCCAAATCTTTTTACACCTTGAACGTTGTCTATTGCTTGTTATCCTCTGGACTGCCCCTTTATTTCCGTTTGTGTCTGCTTTAGGTTATGCCGACTCTGTATGGTCTCGCCTCTCCTAGGATTTCATTCCTTTCCTCCCTTTCGGTCTGTTTTTTCCCCTCACCCTTTCAGTGCTCTTTCAGCCTTCATTGTATGTCATCTTCGCTCAGGCTGTGCCTGACACTGAGCGCAAGCAGCCAATGTAGTCTACATTTTTTGCGCTTGAAATTGTTACATTCAGTTGTTTAGTCAAAAGCGTGTTTTCAGGTTGGCTGACTGGATGGACTTTTATCAAACCCCCCAAAAAGTTGAAAAATTTGCCTCTTGTGCGCTTCCATTTTTCATGAGAAAAATGTTGTTTAATAACTTTTTCTGGGCTTCCTCGATGTGTAGAGATATTTTTCTTTGTATGGATTCCTAGAGAATACTCATGACAGAACTAGGATGACAGATAAGGATCATTTGTTTATAGAGCACAGCTTAAGGCTTCTTCAATCAGTCATGGTAAACTGTTCACCTCAAGATGAACTCTTGCGTGGAAGGTAATCCCGACTAATAGACCTATAGTTGACAAAAAGATGCTTTATTTTTGTCTTTAGTCCTCATGTAAAATTTCAGAGATTTGCATGCGGTGGAAAAGGGATTATGGAAGATTGTAGGTAAGGTAATTGATTAATGTGGAAGTCTGAAACTACTTAATTTAAACACATTATTCCAAAAAATATCCTTCCAATAATGTAATAGATTGTGAAAGACTATTGCAAGACCATGTCAGTAAGGTTCTATGTGAAGCTGATATCTATGCACAAAATAAGAACAGTAAACAGTAATGATATTCTATCTACAAAAGCGTATGCATAGCTTGAGACAATAGGAATGCTTAAATGTCCCCAGAAAGTAAACCAATATATATATATTTTTTAAATGATTTATATTGGGTTCAACCATCTCTCGTTTGTGGCATTCACCCGTGCCTGGCAGGGAATGTCATAAGTGAAATTGAATCATCTGAACAAATACTAGGCTTTGGACACAAAAACAACACAATTGAGGATTGTTTTTATTCTGTCATTTGCACCAATGTAAATTTTCATCTTAAACATAGTCCTATATTGAATTTGGAAGATGTAATTTTAATGACGAGCTTAAATAGATTTTATGACAGGGTAATACATTTTTTACAAATTTTATCATTTGATTATGCACATGTTTTTATAATCTGATATTAAACATACATTTAAATAAATAAGCAAAAACAATAAAACTACCTTGCATAGAACACCAGGGTGTGTCCTCATCACTAACATACTCTTTATGAACGACTGTAAGGTTCTTCACAGTACAAGGGTTGCTCAAGTAATAGCTACAAGGAAGTAGAACTCTCTCAAGTTAAATAATGTAATGAGGCTTGGTGGATAATTCTGAATTGGAGGTCATCAGCTTAGAGAGAACTATGCCCAAATCCCAGGAAGGATATTGTCTTCAGATCAGTGTGAGTGTGTTTAATCCCCTCTAGAAAGTCTTCATGGCTGAGATCCTGAAAAACGGTTTGTGAAGAATAATTTGTGTACGCTACCATACCATGCACACTCCACTCTATGCAACTCCATTCTGACACTCCACTACACTTCTCCAAGAGCTACGATCTGGGCGTTTATCGATGACGCTCTATGCCCAACTTCACCAATTGGAGAAGGTCCAGCAATATAGTTTCATCTGAATACTTGGCAAAGGCTTTTTTTCTATATGAACCAAATACAGACTGTCTTCCACTTTAACACATAGGAACCTCTGGTGAATGGATGTTTGGCTTCCTTTGAAAATGGCCATAGTATGTAAGGGATTTTTTGTGAAATTGTTCTCATGGTTATAACAGATATATCTATCACCATTGTCTAGGCGACCCTGGAGGTATGAGGATCATCCTGACTTTGGAGTGGGTCAGCTTCATGGTCAGAGACAGGATAAGAAGAATTGGAGAAAAGGTGTAAAGAAGCTTCCCTGACCAATTGGTTAAAAGGACATTCCCCTTTGTCACTCCTGGTAATTACTGAAAGGAAAGTCTGCATTTTTTGTTGTTTGCGTCTACCAAGACTTAGCAAAACAATCAATTCGTAGAAGATTCCACCAGTACTTCGTGTTTTGAATGAATTTTTGGTTCTCTTGAAAGGTTCGGCTGAGGGAGTACATGAACATTTTGAAAATTTGGGAATTGAACTGCTGTTATTCAAAGATTCAAAACAATCTGCTATTTTTGATTGCCTGTGGGTCTTGAGGCAACTTTGGATCTTTTTTCCTGCTGCTGTTCAAACAATATATAGCTATATTTTTGGGCTGGACTGAAAAGAGTTTGTGTTGAACATTTGTAGAAAAGACTTGAGAGCCAGGTGGACTGCCCTGAATTCTAGGAGATTTTATGTGATATGTTGACTCAGTCTGCCATCTTGTATCCTGGGCCTGAATGGGATCATTGTATGCGCCCCATACCATCAGGGAGGAATCCTTGACTATCGTCTATTCTGAAATTTCATGGTGTAATGGCCTCCCTTTTAGCAGGTTCTTCGCTTAAGACTACCAAGCGAGTTAGTGCTTGGGAGAGGGTCAGTTTGTCTTCCTGCTTGCTTGAGAGCTGGAACTATTGGTCCTCTGAATACTATTGCAGAGATCTCATTTGCAGACGCGTGAGGCACTTGAAAAATGAATAATGCCAAGTAACCTAAAAGGAATATCATCTTTTGTGCTAATGACCAAGTTGTATTCACAGAAGAGTGAGACATTCCAGATGAATAGATGTGAGTCTCTCCTCCAAAGGAAACTTGCCTTTTTGTGGTCTGATACTGCGATCAAGTAATGGATGGATTGAACTTGAGTCGCTGTGGATTATGATTGGTTTAAACGTACGCCCAATCTTTGGTGAATGTGTACTGCCAGTTAGTAATGCTGAGGGGCAAGCTATGAAGCCTGTTGTGAACTTTCCTACCAAGAAACTAAGAAATGTTTGATGTTTCAGAGATATTGGGATGCAAAGATAAGCATCCCGAAGGTATGCAACATATCAAGTCTCCTCAATTGAACTGATGAAGAGCCAATACCCAGATTTTTTCCTTATCTGTTTGTTTCCTGACTTCAAGTCCAGAGTTGCTCTGAATTCTTGTTTAGACCCTTTTGTGTGGACTGGAATGTAACAGGAATAAATTCCATTTCCTTTTGTTTGGATATTGGAACCCAAAGCTTGCTTCTCCAAGAGTGTGTTGATTTCCATATTTAACTCATCTTGGGCCATATGTATGAAAATCTTCTTTTGCGATTCTCAAATAGCGATTTGTTGCGAACCGCAAAACGCTATGTATGTAGGATCTGCAAATAATTTTGCGAATCCTACATATTCCTTAATTGCGAATCGCAAATTGTGATTCGCAATTAAGGAATACCTCCCCATTCATTCCTAAGGGCCTAGAAGCCCATAGGAATGAATGGGAAGACATTCTCAATTTGCGATTCTCAATTAGAGAATCGCAAATTGAGAATGCAATTACAAGGGTGCCAGGGTGTCAAATGGACACCCTGTTGCACCCCTGAAATGTGCATGTGTGCACATGTGCGCCACATGGCACTTTGAAAAATGCAAAAAAAATGCATTTTTCAAAGAAATCGCAAATTACCACCAACTTGAAGTTGGTGGTAATTTGCGATTCCTTAAGGCCAAATAGCACTTTTTCGGTGCTTCTTACATTGCATTTAAGGAATCGCAATTTGCGATTCCTTAAATGCAATCGCAAAATAGGGAATCGCAAATTTTGCGATTCCTTATTTTGCGAGGCAGTTTTTCTTTAATACATAACACCGAGCCCAATTGCGATCGCAAACGCCGAAATTCTGCGAATTTTGGCGTTTGCGATCGCAATTTTGAATGATACATATGGCCCCTTGTTGTTAGTGAGACAACGTTTTGGAGGACTCGCCAGCAGAAGTGAGTTCCACATGAGCACAAAGCCATTTTGCATGATATTCAGCACCTGTCTTTTGGAAGTATTTGCCATTCTAGGAAGTGATTGGTGATGCTTCCCCCTGCCAGAGATTCTGATGGATGGAGAAGTGAGGAGGCTCTGCTTTACCCCTGCCAGAGTCTTTGCAGCAAGCTCAGGTGGTTGACCTCATCTTCATTCATTAAATCACCTCTAGTGGAAAGACTGCCTCTGTTGTTGAGGCTGACAATGAGGCCACTGAGGGGTTTGAAAACTGCTGATAATTATGCTTTTTGTGACTCTTGTACTGGTGCTTCCTGTACTCCTCTCTGTTCTTCCAGTCTACCCCCTAATTGTTGCAGGCACTATCTTCTTGACAAAGTTAGATTGAGGATGCACTGTTGGGTTTCTGGCTTTGTGCCAGTGAAATGGAGCTATGACAATCTCCTTGGTGTAAGACTGTGGTAGTATCCTTGAGTAGCTAGATCTGCTGAGTCCGTTGAAGTTACCTAGTTTGAGACAATCATGCCCTCTTTATGGATTTCTTGTCTATCAGCTCAACTGCCTCTGGGTAGATATTCAGCAACCTGCTGTATGGAATCCCACAGCGAGCAGTCCTACTTTCTCAAAAAAGGCCTGCTCAGTCACCACATTTCAAGTGTATATAGCTTGCTTAGTCATACTGTGCCACAAATCAAAAAAGATTTTCAAGCAGCTAGGTGCATGAAATCACCCAGTTGTTCAGTATTCATGAGGGCCCATGCCTTGTATTATTTACGTTGTGTCACTTTCTAAAGGATTGAGCCCAGCCAGAGCAGTGTTTTTTCTCAGCTTTTCATTCCCCTTGGACATGGTGAGCCAAGCAGTTTGCACATGGTTGTGGCATGGGGTGGGGTGTCTGGTATTTTCCCTCTTATGTGAATGGTAAGTATGTCGTGGCACCCTGGGCTAGGCTGTTTGTAATGGAAAGATCTTCGAACAAGGACTATACCCAGTTATTTAGTACTATTAAGTGTGTTACCCAGTAATAGCCTGTAATTTGTCAAGGCTATGCCCCCATCGAAGTCGAATGGTAAAGCGTTTGAAAGGCTATACGAGGAGTAGACGATTCCTGTAGTACTGTTCACAGTGTGGCGAGGAAGCCTGTCTAAAGTCTCCATCATCAGGAAACGGCACAATGTATAAAAGTTTTTGGCAGCAAGAATATTTTATATAGTGTGATCCTACGTAACAGTGATAACAGGAGGTTATTCCAATGTCCTCCTTAAACTCTTGGAGTAGTGGCACTTGATTACTTTCATAGCGGTACGTATTGTTCCGAATTATTTAATCACTAAGTAGTGGAAACGTCCAATTTGCATTTAATGCTTCGGTTACCTCCTGGGTTCCGATTCTTTACAGCATTGGAAAAGGTTTAATTATCCCAGTTAATAGCGTACCCATAATATTTCAGAAAGTATATGACTATTTTCATAATCAGATGGATGGTGGCGTTCTAGTTTGCCAGGAATAGTAAAATCTCATCCACATATAAAGATACACGGCCTTCAACACCGTTCTACCAGTGGAAATACAGATCCCCTGCCCCCCTACAAGCTAAAGTCTCCACTGTAGGAGTTAGGAGAGGTGAAACCCTGCCTGGCACAGCTTAAGGCTTCTTCAGTCAGTCATGGGAAACTGTTCACCTCAAGATGAACTCTTGCGTGGAAGGTAATCTCGACTAATAGACCTATAGTTGACAAAAAGATGCTTTATTTTTGTCTTTAGTCCTCATGTAAAATTTCAGAGATTTGCATGCGGTGGAAAAGGGATTCTGGAAGATTGTAGGTAAGGTAATTGATTAATGTGGAAGTCTGAAACTACTTAATTTAAACACATTATTCCAAAAAATATCCTTCCAATAATGTAATAGATTGTGAAAGACTATTGCAAGACCATGTCAGTAAGGTTCTATGTGAAGCTGATATCTATGCACAAAATAAGAACAGTAAACAGTAATGATATTCTATCTACAAAAGCGTATGCATAGCTTGAGACAATAGGAATGCTTAAATGTGGAGGCAAGATGGCTGCCGACTGACATCAGTGAGAGTGGCTCCAGATCCTCTCTCCCGGAGACTCATTGAAGTTAACAATGTGGTGATCCATAGCTAAAGGCTGCTATGCGAATCCAGGTTCACCTGACGGAGTACGTGGCAAAGCTGAAGCAGGCGATTTCCCGAGGCTCTCCGTGCAAGTTTGGCGATCAGCTCGCACTCGTGGTTGTGGTGCCCTGGGCGATTCTACGGGCGTCCGGTAATCGACGGAAAAACAGCGCAGTGATGGGGCCGAAAAGTCAGCGTGCCGCTAAGGACACCGCGCTGAAAGAAACGCAAAAGGAGAATCCGAGTCTCCCTGGCCCGGCAAGGCATGGTGGGCTGTCACGGCGTGTGCTGAATCCAGCGAAGAAAGACGGCGATCTCGTCAACAAAGGAACGAGCGGGACCGCTGAGGGACGCGGTAAATCAAGGATTGTGGGGCCGGCGCTGACGGGGGGGGAGAGTTCCCTGCGCCAACCGACCCTGGTCGAAACTTTTGCGGCGGTAGCAGCCGTGGATAAAGTTGCTCAGGAGAAAGCTGCTGCCGGGGGGCCAGAGATCAGTGAGTGCGGGAACAGCGAAGCCGGATCGGACCCACACGCAATAATAACAACAACAACAGCAACACCGAGGCAATCAGATCACGGACTGACGGAGTGTCAGACATTGGTGGCGGCAGAAGTGGATGAACTTGACCTGCAAGCTGGAACAGGAGCACCGGAGAACCTTGATTGCCCTGAGGTGAACCTCACGAAGGAGAAAGGAGAAGGCGATCTGCAAATGTCTGCCCATTTCGGTGAACTGCTGGGAGTATCAGATGTAACTCACTTGCAAGGGATAAGGAAAATACAGACAACGTCCTTCTCAGATGCAGAGATGGGCGCGGCGAAAGTGAGTACCGCTGGCCAGGTCATAAATCCTGTGCAACTAAAACCATTATTAGGCTCCCCTGAAGCGGATAAGTTCTTTTCATTAAACGATGACACTGATTGGTCACTCAGTAGGGGAGAGAACTCCGAGGAGGGCACAGAGCCAGATTCGGGTGATTCGCCTACATTCAATGGGGATACTCGTTCTAAAACCCGCAGGCTCAAACGTAGATCTAAAAGAGGCACTCTTTCGAGTGAGACAGAGACAGCACGTAAATTAGTTTGGGACTATTCAGCTACAAGCCAGACCTATCTAGATGAGGCTAGGGGAGCGCACTGGGGGCTCTGGTGGTTTGGTCAGGGATACATCTTCAACTACATCTATGCCTTCGTTAGAACTTGTATATGCTACTCTGAAGCAGATGCAAAGTGAAGCTAGAGCAGAGAGCCAGCGGGCCCAGGCGTCCACAAAAAATTACAAGGGTGTCTACGGAGAATGAATAAGCTACAATCAGAGATGGTGGAAAGAGTTGTTCACGTTGAGCAAAGAACAGAAGCTCTTGAGGAGGATGTTGGAAGACTGCAAAACCTTAAAGGTGCGCAAGATAAGATATCAGAAGACATGATGTGGAAGATGGAGGATTTCGAAAATCGGCAGCGCCGTAATAATGTGAGGTTGCTGGGTATAGCGGAAAAAGGTGAAGGGGAGAACATTATGTCTTTTGTAGTGGCTCTCTTAAAGGGTGCATTCCCGGATTTAGCACAGTGGAACTGGGAGGCAGCAATTCAGAGAGCACACCGTTTTCCCTTCACCCAGAAGAAGAACAAGGGCGCAGGTCAAGAAGAGCGACCAAGAGCTATCTTGATTTATGTGGGCAACTTTCTCCTTAGACAGGCGCTCATAGACATGGCAAAGCCAGACTCCAAGAGGACTTATGATGGACATACATTTTTCACTAGGCCAGATTTCTGCCATATCACAGTTGAGAGGAGGTGGCGACTCCGACAACTAATAGCACCCTTTCATGAGGCTGGCTTTGAAGCTTATTTGCTGTTTCCTTCGCGACTTAAGGTCATAAAGAATGGGCGGGTCAGAATGTTTTTTTCTGAAATTAAGGCACAAGAATATCTGGGGGAGGTAAAGGAGGCCAAAGAGAAGGTTTGAGTGGGTTAAGTTAATGCTTCCCAACTCAGCATTGGTGCATATTCCTTCCCAGCGCTTATCGTGTTGTTCCTTTTCCTTTTGCTTTAACGTATGTCTTTGGCTATTAGCGGTTACCACAGCATATTAAGTAGGATTATTTTGAAAAATGGGTTGATGGTAGGGGGGATCAGGGACCACTCGAGGTGTCACACTTGGTCGCCACACATAGGTCCGCCGGACCTATTTGCCTGTGTGGGAGTGTGGGGGGTGGGGGGTGGTGGGGGGCCTCAGTGGGATGGGGAAGTGGGTGGTGGGAGGAGGGGGGGAAGGCGAGGGTAAAACTAATGCACAGTTTGATATGAAACAAAAAAATGGGGACAGACTCAACAGACAATATTGCACAAGGAAAGTTTTAAAGATGTTAGAAGCTGAACTTAAACTGAATTTAAGTAAACAAAATAACACTTGATGAATCTGCGTGTTGCATCTTTGAATATATGTGGCTTAAACGATCTGACTAAGAGACAGAGAGTCGCTATAACTTTGAGGGCACTCCACATTGATATACTTTGTCTTCAGGAAACTCATATTGAAGGTAGTCGCGGCAAGGTTTTAGAACAGCTAGGTTTTGAGTTAGTAGTTAATACTAATCAAGGCACCAAAACAAGAGGGGTGGCTATTATGTCCCGGCGGCTAGGTGTTATATTTCGAAGGAAAGCGGCGGATAAATGGGGCCGGTGGGCTTTGGCTGAAGGTTGGATAAATGGGGTTGCTTTCACAATCTGCTCGGTCTATGGTTCAACGGGAGATGACCCAGAATTATTTGAATTCTTGGATGTGGAGCTAGCCTCCTGGCCCGCCCCGGTGATAATGTGTGGTGACTATAATATTAATGGTATGGGTGGTCTTTGGGGGAAAAAGGGGGAGGTTATACGGGTAGAAAGAAGAGGGTATATAAGGCGCTTACTAATTTGGTGCAGAATAATGCACTTCGGGATGTATGGGTATCCCTCTACCCTAAAGATTCAGGTAGTACATATTTTTCGGCGCCTCATCAGGTATTGGTGAGATTGGATTATTTTTTTGTAACATATTCTTTAATATCTAAGTGTAAAATCGAGAAATACCCCCGATTGCTTTCGGATCATAATCCGTTAGTGCTCACTGTTAATCTAGGGGGGAAACCCAAGCAAATGAGGCCGTGGACATTCGAGAGAGGCTTATTAAAGGATCCGGAATATATAAGGCATATAACTGAATGGATTCAGATATTTTGGGAAATTAATAGAGCAAGTGCTAGCACTGGGATTGTATGGGACACCTTCAAGGCTGGAGTTCGGGGGGAAACAATGAGCTATAGCCTATTTAGACGTAAGAAGGAAAATCAGAGGGAGAAGGCGTTGATCAACAGATTGAAAGAATTAGAGGAGGATCTGGCAGTAGGGGTTAGTAGGAAAGACTCTTTGGATGGGATTTTATTAAACTTAGCGGTGACGAAAGCTGAATTGGGAGATCTAGTTACGGTTAAAGCGGCAGAAAGGTTTTTAACTAGAAGAGAGCATTGTTATGAGTATAACGAAAGAATAGGACATACTCTGGCAGTGCGGCTGAGGCAAAAGAGTCTAGCGGCTGAGATTAGAGGGGTTTTAGATACCACTGGGAGATTAGTAGAAGACCCGCAGGAGATTCGGGAGGTTTTTCGCCTCTATTACGAAAAACTCTATTCCGAAGATAAGAGTAAACAAATGGCTCACAAGCAGGCGCATAGCAAGAATTATTTGAGTACAGCCGGCTTGCAAGGGGCAGATGTTAGCGACGGAGAAGTACTGGCGAGAACACTAACCTTAGATGAGATTTTGGAGGCACTTCAAAATCTTCCTTCAGGGAAAGCAGCAGGACCCGATCAGATTCCAGTTGAGTTTTACAAAGTATTTGCTGAAACAATCGGGCTGGATTTACTGGAAACAATGTGTCAGGCTCAGCTGGGGAGCTCAATTCCTGATTCATGGGGAGGGGCAGATATCATCGTATTCTTAAAAAGGGGAAGCCCCCGGAAGAACCTGGCTCTTACCGGCCAATTACACTTATGAATAGTGATGTTAAAGTGTATTCTAAGGTATTGGCAACCCGGTTGAATAAAATAATTGGGAACTTAGTTCATCCGAACCAGCATGGCTTTATACCCGGCCGAGGGACTACGGAACATATTCGTAAGGTTATTACGCTGTTTGATGTAGCTGAGATCTCAGGAGACCCTATGGCACTGATTTTACTTGATGCCGAAAAAGCATTTGATAGGGTCTCCTGGGATTACCTCTGGGAGGTACTGAATATGTTTGGTTTGGGTTTCGACTTTATTAAGGCAGTGCAGGCCATGTATAAAGCTCCAATGGCTCGATTGAGAGTTAATGGGGAATATACACTACCTATGAGTATTAACCGCGGTACACGGCAAGGGTGTCCATGCTCACCCCTCCTGTTTGCTTTATATATTGACCCCTGATTAGGAAATTGGAAACTAATAATAGTATTAGACCAATTAGATTTAACGAGTTAGATGCTAAGATAATGGCATATGCAGATGATGTTGCCGTGGTAACCCCAGATCCAGCTGCTGCTTTAATTGGTTTAGAGCGGGAAGCAGAAGCTTTTGGTTTAATATCTGGGTACAAGCTAAACCGGGTTAAGACCCAAATTGTTCTAAACAAGGAGGCCCAATTTGATGATTCACGGGTGGTGGACTCAGCAATATACTTGGGTATCAATATAATGCCTGATTTGGGGAAAATAGTTGGGGAAAATATTGGCCCAATTATTAACAAGGCTAAGAAAGACTTTGACCGGATAAACAATCTGCATATGTCGATCATGGGACGCTGCAACGTGGTTAAGATGGTGTTCCTGCCTAAAATACTGTATGTGTTTAGAGCTATACCTTTAGAATTTGAGAAACATTGGTTCGGGCTCCTGGAACATATGGTGAATAGATTTATTTGGACGCACGGCAAAACCAGAAGAGCTTTGAGATTTATGACCTTGCCGCGAGACAGGGGGGCTGGGCAGTCCCTGACTTCAGATTGTATTATTGGGCGGTGGCTTTACAAAATATGATTAGTTTGCTGGGTGGTTGCAAGGCTGATTGTTGGACTAAAACAGAGCTCTCTGATCCGTACCAATACTTACTAGGAAAAAAGCTAAGAATTGTTTTATGAAATTTAACGAACCTAGCTATTTTAAAAAGACAAGGTTTAAGACGCTAAATGCTGCATTTAAAATCTGGACGGCACTTAAGAAGAGCCTGGGCCTTGGCCGAATCCACTTCTACACTCAGCTATACAAGAACCCTTCCTTCCCGGGGATTTTTGCAGACACAATTATGAGGGAATGGGATAAGTGTGGAATAC
Source organism: Calotriton arnoldi (assembly GCA_963921515.1). Classification (NCBI taxonomy): domain Eukaryota; kingdom Metazoa; phylum Chordata; class Amphibia; order Caudata; family Salamandridae; genus Calotriton; species Calotriton arnoldi. The sequence goes on along the minus strand of CAWUFW010000309.1, from coordinate 4,567,728 downwards.
GGACGATTGGGGATCTTTTGGTGCAAGATGGGTTAAAAACATTTAATGAACTACAAAGTGTATATGGTTTAAGTAGGAGGAGTTTTTTTAAGTATTTGCAATTAGCTAGCTTTGTAAAAGGGAAAAAAGGGGGACCATATCATTTTGGAAGAATCAGAATTTTGGATAATATTCGATCAGGGGAGAATTGCACTATTAGGGGGATATATATGGAATTAAATTTGCTTAAATCAGATGATCTAGATAAGCATGGGGGAAAGTGGGCTGAGAAGTTTGATATTGACCCTGATGACTTTCTCGATTCCCTAGAGCTAGGTAACACCATTTTGTGCTCAGCGGGACTCCAGGCACAGCACTATAAAACTCTCTTCTCTCTGTATATTACACCAGCTAGAATTGCGCAGTGGGGGGACAAGAGGGGATTAGATGTTCCCGGTGCGGAAGCTTAGCAGCAGATGCAATACATATGTTTGCGACCTGTCCGCAACTGGAAACTCTGATTAAAGAGATAGAAAAATTTATTAATCAAACTTTGAAATTAAGAGGTTCCCTATTACCTGTTTTAATGGTCTTAGGGGTGAGAAAATCTGGTTTCCAAGACCCAATGAGGTATTTTTGGTTCGTCGCCATGGCTGTATTACGTATATGTATTTCCTCAGCATGGTTGGATCGGGCTGCTCCTACTTTTCAGCAATGGTTAGCCAAATTATTGTTTATTTATAATCTTGAGAAAGGAATATATGAGAGGAGGGGAAAAAGAGGTAGGAAGCTTGGTAGGACAATATGGGCCCCTATTTATAACTGGAAAAATGAAATGAGTAATTAATGATGTTCCAGTTTCCAGAATGAGCCGTATATTACTATACTATGGCTATTATAATGAATTTTTGTTGTATTAATTAATTGGGCTGTCCCCCTATGTATCATAACGTGTAATGTATTGTGACTCTGTGCATTTAAAAATTTAATAAAAATATTAAAAAAAAAAAAAAAAAAAAAAGGAATGCTTAAATGTCCCCAGAAAGTAAACCAATATATATATATTTTTTAAATGATTTATATTGGGTTCAACCATCTCTCGTTTGTGGCATTCACCCGTGCCTGGCAGGGAATGTCATAAGTGAAATTGAATCATCTGAACAAATACTAGGCTTTGGCCACAAAAACAACACAATTGAGGATTAATTGTTTTTATTCTGTCATTTGCACCAATGTAAATTTTCATCTTAAACACAGTCCTATATTGAATTTGGAAGATGTAATTTTAATGAAAAGCTTAAATAGATTTTATGACCGGGTAATACATTTTTACAAATTTGATCATTTGATTATGCACATGTTTTTAGAATCTGATATTAAACATACATTTAAATAAATTCATGTTCCGATAGCAAACCTTCCTGACACCCTATCAGTGGCTCTGATTGCCACAGATGGCTTGTGGTAGAACAGTGAAATCCAAGGAATGAAATTTGAGCCTAGGCCTACGATCTATAATACTTGAAAGAATCAAAGGCTTTCTCTGCGTCCAGTGACCACACAACGAACGCATGAACAATATTATTTAACTGCTGGATTCCAGTTCGCCTCTTGTATGTATCAGTACAACTATAGTATGACACATATCAGATGGCATGGCTCCTTCCTTTCTAACTGTGGCAGCTGGGGGGGGGGGCTATAGGCAGCTTTAAACGTTTAAAATGTTCTATCAGAAATTCATTGGGGCTGGGGACTTTCCTCTAATGTAGATGTCCTAAAGCCTGTGCAGTTTCATCAGTGCTTAGTGGTACTCCCAGTTTCTGGGGGTACCACTAACTGTCATATCTGCCACCTCGGGCTTGTTTAGTATGTGAAGGACATAGTATTTTTCTGCTGTATAAGTTTATGATTAGAACTGTAGAGTGTCTAAAAGTCCTTCCAAAATGCACTTCTCGCATCATCCTACAATTTCATGAGTTCCTCATCTCACCTATCCCTCTTGAGGTTTCCTCACATTTACTTTCCTGCTTTATTATTTGTTTCATATACCCTCTTTCAAAACCCAATGTAATGTGTTTTAGCCACTTTAGTAATTTCCTTGAATTTGTTTTTTAGTTGTAATAGATGACATTGCCCTCTCTATCTTAAGAATGTTCTTTTCTAATTCTCAGATCATCTGGATCTGCTTATGTTTTTTAAAGGTGATGAATGACCTAGCTTGATCACATGTAACAGCTTGGTATGCCTCCCATATCCAGACTGTAGATTTAATGCTATCCATGTTCTCAGTGAAATAGCAGGATGTCACTCTCTAGATGTTTCACGGGGGGGATATCTCTCAGCTCTCAGGCATCTTGTCACCACATCTTGCCGCAGACCCTATAGCGTCCCCCCCCCCCCCATGCTCCTGCATCTTCGTTTCAAGACAATTGTAGTCCTAAACAAATTTACTTCTGTGCATAAATTGGGGCTTCTTGGGCACAATCACTTGCAATGTAAAATGTTTAAAGACCACTTGCCGGTTAGGAAAGCAATCATTTAGCTATGATTCATTCATTCATTTAGATTCATTCATTCATTTAGCTGTTCCAAAATGCTTTATGTATAAGTTGTGAAGAACAACTAGGTAGAATAAAGTATACAAAAATCATTATTTGACAGCCTCCATTGACGGAATGGGACGCAATTCCTTATAAGGTCAGGATATGCGAGTACTGAGTACTATACTTGATATCTATATACAAAAGACAGTTCGACATGTCTTTTGCAGAACCATTACCCTTTGTGATCCCCGGAAATCATCTTTTTCATGTTATCAGAGTTTTCTCATTTCAGTTTTAACAGCTATCTATAATGACGATTTAGAAGGTGTTTTGAATATTGCTGAACAAAAATGCCTGCTACAGAGTTGGATGTACGTTACAAGAAACAGTTGTTCACGTTTATTTAAGTGCTCTAAAGTTCTACGTTGTAGTGAAAATAATGTCCTTTTTGGCTAAGTCTCCTTGTATATGTGAAAATGTATTTTAAATTTTATTTGATGGCATCAAATCGTTACGATTTATGTATAATTTTAGATGTATAAACTGATAAAATACTATTTGTAAATTTACCTTACTGAGAAGTGGCTTCAGACCCAATGTCTTGCAGTACCGAATGGGCAAAATGCCCTTTCCATTGTACCTAGTTATGAAAGAAGTAGTGCTTCGTGAATGTGTGCACTGACACGAACTTTGCAGCCTAACCGATGTCCCGGACAGACATTCTGTGCGCCACATATTGTTGCCAGATTTAGTACTGCTGGAATGGGCCCTCAGACCCTCCGAAGGCTGCTTTCTGGCCAGTGCATAGCTCATCTTAATACAGCGGACTGTCCACCTTGACAGATCCTTCTCTGCACCACCTTGCCTATCTTTGCCCTGGAGAACACCTTAAAAAACTGATTGTCCACTTGAAGATCTTTGGTGCTATTTATGTAGAAGCTTAAAGCCGTTTTGGCATCCAGCTGATGGAGTCTCTCCTCGTCCTTGGAGGTGTGTGGTGGGGCAACGAACTCTGGAAAAAGGAAAGATTGTCTATCGTGAAAAGGAGCCACGACATTCAGCTAGAAGGCCACCCGGGTACTTGGCACCTGTTTGTCCAGAAAAAAGGTGGTCTATGGCAGCTCTAACAAAAGAGCCTGGAGTTCACTCATGCAACATGCTGCAGCGATCACAATAAGAAAGACAGTCTTGAGAGTCAGAAGACTTAATGAACAGCTGTGCTGTGGCTGGAGGTTTGTGCACCTGAAGAATTTCAGGACCCGGTTACGGCCTTACTGTGGCATCACAAAGGGTTTGGAAGGGAACGTGTGTCAAAACTTTAATAAACTGCATCACTACAGGTGATTTAAACAAGGATGGTTGGTGTGCAAAACGCAAATAGGACGAAAGGGCAGACAAATAACTTTTATTAGTGCCCACTGCAAGGCCTTGTTAGGCCAAAGATTAAACAAACAACTAAACATCCAACAGTTTGGTTTGTAAGTGGTCTGTGTTGTGGACTACACACCAGGCCAAAAATTGTTTGCAATGCCTGGGGTAAATGGACTTTGTAGAGGGATGCCTAGCAGTGAGGATGACATCCACAATTTCAGGTGGTAGATCGAACACAGTCAATTGCTGCCGCTCACTCTTCACACATGGAGGAGTCGATTGCAAGTCTTTGAGTGCAGGACCCTGCCCTGCTACTGCAGCAGAAGTTCCTACAGAAGTGATAGCCTGATCCAAGGACAGATGCCCAGAGGTTCCAGTCTCCTAGCCGAATGCGAAGCCACTAGGATGATTTTGGCCCAGTCATTCCTGATCTTGTTTTACAACTTGAGCCAGGCAAGGCAGAGGTGGAAAGGCATACCGAATTCCCCTGCCCTACTCTAGCCTGAATGCTTCTCCTAGAGAATGCTTTTGTGCACAAAAGTTGTGACACTGCACATTCTTTGCAGTGGCGAAAAGATTTAGCCAAGTTTCTCACCTCTATCCAAAGATGCCCGGTGCCACCTCGGGGTGCAAATGCCATCCTTTATCCTCCGGGTACTGCCGTCTGGGCTTGTCCGCTCTGGCGTTTAAAGATCCCACCAGGTGGTTAACGATCAGGGAGATGCCCGATGTGCCTGCCAGCTCCAGAGGTGCAGAGCTTCTTGGCACAGGACCCCACGCCACCCTGCTTGCTGCAGTACCACTTGTCCATAAGAACCTGCACTAGCCTTCCTATGATGGACGGCAAGAAGGTCTTCAGAGGCATTTGTGTGGCCACCAGTGCAGAATTTATGCAGGCTCCTCTAAAACATGGATGTTGTCCAACAGGTTTCCTTGGTGCTGGACCCGGTGACACTTCTGATTCCACTAGTTAGCCCACAAATGCCACCTGGAGTAGAATACAAGCAGGATGCAGGAGGCTAACAGGTCAAGAAGCCTCAGAACTGCTCTCATCAAAACCCAGAACCAAGACTGAAATATTGGGATCACATCATGAATCTCCTGGACTTGTTGTGGTGTAGGTCATCCCCCGAACTGCACCGTATTCAAGACGGTTCCTATGCTTCTGTGAAGGAGTCCGGTGCGACCTCTGCATGTTGATCAATAACCGCAATGATATCAGGAGGTTCGTTGTTGTCTGGAGGTGGTCCCCGACTGACCGTGCTGAGCCCCCATTCAACAGCCATTCATTGAGGTGCCGTAAACTGATGCCTCCAGCATCTGAATGTGGGTTGCAACCACCTCCATCACTTTCATGAACACCAGAGAGGCGCTGGTGAGGCCGAAGGGTAGCATGGTTGAATTGATCTTGGCCTACCTTCAACTGCAGGTAACTTCAGTGGGACTGCAGGATGGGTATATGAAAATACCCATCCTGCAGGTCCAAGGCCACCATCCAGTCACCCGTATCCAGGGCAGACAGAATCTGGGCAACGTGAGCATTTTGAATTTGTCTCTCCACAAGAAGGCATTCAGAGGGCAAAGGTCTAAAATAGGAAGAAGGCATCCTTCCTTCAGCACGAGGAATAGCAGGATAGCTGTTACCCATCCCTGTCGCTAGACCTTGCACCTCTTGTAGCAAGATCAAAAGGTGCTTGAGCTGCTCTGATGTGTAAGGAGATTTCTGTGGGTTGGAACAGAATGGAAGGGTCTAACCATGATGAACGATCTGGAGGACCCATCTGTCGGATAAGACAGATGGCCACCCTGGGAGAAAGTGTTGAACCCGGTCTCCCGCACGATGGGTATGCACTGCTAAGGACAAACTAAAGTGGTGTGGCAAGGTGTGCTGCAGAGGAGGAGGGCTGGGAAGATCGATGCCCCTGGGGACGTGCATGGTGCCTGCATAATCCCTGTTCCCGAGCCCGAAAAGACTGGGGTGACTGCTGTGGAGGAGGAGGGGGTCTGGCGCTGCCTACAGCCAACTCGTTTATCTTCAGAAAGGCAAAAACTGATGTGAAAACTGTCTGGCAGGGATAGAAAGGCCTAAAGAATGTGTTGTGGCCTGGCACCCTTAAGATGTTCTAAGGCGGAGTCAGCTTTTTTGCCAAATAAGCGGGATTCATCAAAAGGCATATCCATAAGGGATGCCTGCTCATCTCCTGAAAACCCCTTGGACTGTATCCACGCATGGCGACTGAATACCACACTGGTGCCAACTGCTTCCCCAAGCAGTCGGCCGAATCTAGGCCAGCACGAGTCATGGTTCGCAAAATTGTGAGGTTCAGTTGTTTACAATCTATGTGACGTTCTATGGAAAAATTTGCAACTTTCTCATAAAAATCCTGGCATTTGTGTCAACTTATTTCAAATATATTGTTATGTAACGCTAATATAAACTTTCTACATATGGTGTACTTTGCAGAAAACATTCTCCTGTGTAATGCTGTAGAAAAACTTTGCAAATAGTAATTTTGAAGGGATAAAATTGTATACGTTTGCAATTGTGCCTAAACTTGGAAACAAAAGTTCTGCATGCATTTTACAGCTTTACTGTGTTCGATGTCATTGTAAATTATCTTGCTATGCAGAATACAGTTTTCAATTTATGAAGAAAATGACTTCATATACGGAGAGAAAAGTTGAACAGTCAAAGATATACTTATCCGTGGGGAAATAAATCCGGAACAGTCGCGCACCAATTGAAATTATGCCCTAAGTATTAGATACATAAAAAAAAAGTAAGTTCGTAAATTTGAGCACGTTCGGTTAAAGCGGATTTAGACGACATTTAAAAATGTGAACAAACCGCACATTATAAGAACTCAAATGAGTGGTCGATGTGTGAACCCGGGTGAACCTGGCATTTCGACACTGCTGGTGCCTGCCCCCCACCGTGGTAACACGCGGCTGTGCGTTGCCCTCCGCTGGTCGCGCGCCAGGGATGCTGGTCGTGCAATCGATAAAACATAAATTCTGCTTTCTTTCCCGGCAAGCAGGGCCTGTAATAAAACCCTGGAAAGCAGCCCTGATTCGTTGATATGCGCGGCTTGTTCGGCGCGGCCTTCCGCTGGGAAGAGCCGCGCGCCGCGTTCTTGGAAACCACAATTGATGGAAAGCACCTTGAAGGCTGGCTTCGGGGAACTCGCAGCAGGCCCTGGGGGGCGTCCTTCATTTGTAGAGCATCGGCCCCTGGAGCGCCTCCGGTTATTATTTAGTTCAAAGCCTCTAATCAGCTGCACTTGTAAGCGTGTTGAACAGCATGCGCGGGGCTCGAGGCCGGTTCACCGGCGGGAGCTCAGAGATGCGCAAGGGCTTTGGTGAGCACCCTGCACAGAAATTCCCAACCAGCTATTTTTTTGTTGTTAAATTTTACTCTAATGGCACTCGCTCGCGTGGCAAGCGGGATTTTTTAATTTTAGGGTGTCCCTCACGAAGACAGCCCTCCGCGTATCATTATCCTCACCTCAGTACTCCTTAATCCACAGCCCTTACCATTCCACCACAAGCCCTTTTTAAAATAAAACCCTTGTCCTGCACTCCTGAATTATCTGCACCAAATACGTAATGCCGTGGCACCACAGGTTCTTGCCAATAACTACGCCACACACGGAGAGTCATTTTACACGCCTTTATTCCGCTGCTTGTAAGTCAGAACTCCACATTCTAAGCCTGCTTTCAACTCGTCCCTCCAGCGCTTACGTCACAGTCCTACGGTGTACAGTGGGAACCAAAAGAGTTCTAGCGTTCTTTATTTACAGGACACTACACACTCTCCCTGCTTGGCAGCTTGAGAAGTGATCTCTTTTTGATCTTCAAATCCTGCCATCAACAGCACTGAATCCCAACATCCATCTGAGACCTCAAGGAGCAGATGCACGAACACCTACGCGGTGAGACAATCTTGCAACCATGAGCACCTCAGCATCCATATCAAAACCCCCTCCATATCAAAACCAGTCCCACCCTTTTGACATTTAGGAAACAAGTAAAAACCTGGCTCTTCAACCAGTAGTCATCTAATTCAGCTGCTTACCTTTAACTCCACAGCGCCGAGACACCCCAGGGTAGTTGCGCGCTATATAAATTGCATAAATAAATAACATCCAGAAAGACCAGCCATGTGCTGCTCGTATGAAACGTTCAAAACTAACATTTGCTTTCAAGCACACATTTATTTGGGAGGGCTAAACTTTCTCAACAGGCACTCTAAACGCAAAAGTAAAATGGAAAAAAAGCCCCCCCTCCCCCCCATCTCACAGTCTTTGTTGCCTTGGAAAATGAGAAAGCAGACAGAAATGATACTGGCAGAGATGGTGTGTATCATTGAGAGAGGCTGCTCGCAGCAGCCCGGCGAGATTAACCACCAAGACATAAAAAATAAAGAGACTTTGATCAATGCCTATGGCCACTGCTGACCAGCAACTGTCTAAATCAGAGAAGTGATGCAAGGGAATGATGAAAGAGGATGCTAGGAGGGGCATCAAACTAGAGGTCTCCTTGTAGATGTTACAGGTGGACAGTAAACATGACATGACTTTAATGACTGTGACTTTTAGTGTTTGTGTGGAAATACAGATTGAATACTTAGAGGATCAGCTCATGCAGTTATCATTCAGTTGGTGGTACCAAACCGTCCAGCAGCACAGGAGTCCCTAATCATTGGGATCCACAGGTTCTTGGGCACAGAGATTCTCTCATTTGATAACTTTCCCCATGAGTAGTGGTGCAGGATGTATGCCGTCTCCCTACAGAGGGTAGGAGTGGCAGGCACCATCATTGCAAAATTGTGCAATGAACTTATGAAGAAGAGATTCTTGAGTAAGACCTCCATTTGCTGAGTAGTCACATTTGAAGGCAAGGGCATCATAATTTTTCCAGATTATAGGTCCACCATCTGTGATGATTCCCGGCACACCCACAGCAGGACACCATCAGACTGAGAAGAGTAAAAAAACAAAAATCAAGGCGCCTTTTCCATCTGTGTACTGAGGATCTGAAGCATCATCTCGTTTTATAAATTAAGACCGCCACAACGCTGCTCCAATTTATGAAAGAGTTGAAGATGCACCTCTTTAAAGAACACTACATCACTGTATTTGGGATTTGTTAAGCGCGGTATCACCCATAGGTCTCACAGCGCTAGCAGATACTCAGAGAACCAAGAAAGCTGTCTTGACAGAGCTAAAGAGCTAAAAGAGCCAGGTTTTAAGTGTTTTGCGGAACCTCTTATAATCGGGTTCCAATCGGAGAGGTAGAGGCAGGGTATTCCAAATTTCAGGGGCAGTTTTGGAAAAAGATCTGCCGCCGTTCCTTACTGTGCGCACTTTTGGTACTGTTAAGAGTTGTTTACTGGTGGAGCTCAAAGTTCTGGTTGGTTGATATTTTATCAATTTTTTAGCTAGATATTTTGGCCCTTTGCCATTAAGGGTTTTATGGACCAGACAACTTAATTTGAAGTTGATCCTCTTTTTTATGGGGAGCCAGTGGAGGGTTTTCAGAGGGGGTGCGAGGAGGGAGGTTTAGGACCAGTCTGGCCGCAGTGTTTTGTAGGACCTGAAGTTTTGACAGCTGCTCTTCATTAATGGAGGCCAGCAGTGCATTTCCGTAGTCTAAACGGCTAATGATTAGTCCCTGTACTAGAGGCATACGGGACGATAGGGGAATCCACTTGAAGATTTTCCTGAGATTACGCATTAAACCGTAGCTGGTACGCACCACATTGTTAATGTGGTCAGCCATGGAGAGTTTATTGTCTATTATTATTCCCAGATTTTGGGCTGCTGACTTGGGTGGGGGGCAAGATCCCAAAGATGGTGGCCACCAGTCATCTGTTCACAATTTCTGAGCGTCACCAAAAAGCATGATTTCAGTTTTGCTTGCATTGAGTAATAAGTGGTTTCTTGACATCCAGTCGTTTATGGCCATCATGCACTGTTTGAATCTAAGTTTGGTGTCCATGGGGTCTGGTCCAAGGGTGATTAGTAGCTGCGTGTCATCGGCGTATGACACGGTTTCGAACCCATGTGCTCGGATTATTTTTGCCACTGGGGACACATATAGATTAAAGAGTGTGGGACTTAATATGGATCCCTGGGGGACCCCCTTATCAATTACCTGGCTCTTGGATAAGATATCTCCTATTTGGACCTTGGAAGATCTATCGGTCAGGTAGCTCTTGATCCAGCCCAATGCAGGACCCTCGACACCAAACTCCAATAGGCGCTCCAAAAGGATGTCATGTGAGATGGTGTCGAAGGCAGCCGACAAATCAAGTAAAATCAGGATGGCAGATTGTTTTGCATCCAGAGACAGCCTGATATTGTCAACCATCTCGAGTAGGGCCGTTTCGGTGCTATGAAAGGCCCGAAACCCTGATTGGGATGGGTCCAGCAGATTATTGCTTTCCAGATGTTTATATAGTTGACTGTTGACCAGAGATTCCATGATTTTGCCAAACAGGGGCAGAAGGGAGATTGGTCGGTAATTAGCAAGCTGTTTTGGGTCGGCTGTTGTATTTTTTAGGATTGGTCTGATTATGGCCTCCTTCCAGTGTAAGGGTACAGTGGATTGTGAAAATGAGAGATTAATAATTTTAGTCAGATTGGGGAGAAGAGCTGGTGCAATTTTGGATAGAATCTGGGAGGAGGCCGAGTCGGCTGGTGATCCGGATTTAATTTTATTTAGGGTAAGGGCTACTTCTTCCTCTGTGACAGTATGAAATTCACTGAGGGAGGTTGTGTGCAAGGGAGGAGATTTATTGCCGGCCTGTATAGATGGTATGTCGGCTGGTTGGGGGAACAGTATATAAATGTCATTTATCTTGTTGACAAAAAAGGATGAAAGGGAATCAACCCACTCCTGGGAAGCAGTAAGCGATTGCTGGCATGAAGAGGGATTGGTGAATTCCTTTACTATTTTGTACAGCTCTTTATGGGAATTGGAGGCCTGATTTATTCTATTTCCCAGGTAGACTTTTTTGGCCGTGGCTATATGGTCCATATAGAGCCGATGCATTGTTTTGTAGTGCTGTCTGTCTATTTCGTTTTTTGTATGTCGCCATTTGCGTTCAGCTTTTCTGACGATGAGTTTATCGGTTTTTAAGTCTGGAGTGAACCAGGGGGAGAGTTTATTCGGGCACCTAGTTGTCTTTTTAGGGGCAATTGTGTCTAGCGTTGTGCTGATGGCATATTCCAGATCTTTAGCTGCCTTGTTTGGGTGGGCAATCTCCGAGGGGGAGAGGGGAATGAAGTTAGTGGAAAAAGAATCTAAGTTTATTTTGTTCCAGGATCTGCTTAACTTTGTTTTTCTCTTGGAATAAGGTTGAGTCGGTTTCCCGTGGATTAGAAACCTTATTACATGGTGATCAGACCATAGAACTGGGAGCAGCTGGTCGATCACTATGTTAGGCGAGTTCGTAAATAAAAGATCTAGGGAGTGACTGGCGACATTAATGGTCCACAAACCAGCTTCCTCTCCAATCACTCATTAACTTTGTGCTGGGCTTTCACCATGTACATTGCTCCACTTGACTTGGCTAGGTTTGCGCTAGAAATGCCATATACAGTCATACATACATAGTAGCTGCATGTCATGCAGATTCCAAAAGTTGCAATGCATTAAGAAATAACTGACCAAATTTGGACTAGGTACATCTCTGTGCCATTCCCTGGTCTTTTATGATAGATAACTACTTTCCAGGTGCCAACATCTAGGGGTTTTTGGAGGCGAGAAGAAAGGAATATTAATAGCTGTTGAATAGTGTGATGTGGGTGTACGGCTTGCTGTAATGCTCTTGGGATCGCTTAAGTGTGTATGCAGTAAGATGTACTCACACAGTTTTTGGCGGAGTAGAAGGTTTGTATACTTCTGTTTTTGAGATTGCTCTGCCATTTCTTTTCGCCCCCATTCTTTCATTTTAGAAGGGGATGAACGTTGGTCTAGTGTATCCACACTGAGTCTAAGATGGTACATAACTCATAATTTTGGGGCTGTTTACTCTTCTACTCTGTTGGAGTTCTATACCGTGATTATTAAATCATTGTTTAACCTCAATAACAAAAGATTGCATAGATCATGTTGCACAACTACCTTTGAGCAAGATGGCTACTGCCCTTTAGAATCCAGTGGAGGAAACATCCCTATGATTCACAGTGCTCCTGCAGAGATGCAGTGGCAAACGCAAAATTATGGTGCCCCCTTGCGGAATGTGATGAGGGACACTGGCATCTCCCAGATCGCACAGACATTCATTGGTCTTAGGCTCAATGGGGGCCCCCTGAACGGTTGGCCTCCCCTACGCTGTAGGGGCCTTCTCGGGGAAAGCAGAGTGGCTTTCCTGAGCATTTAGCCATTTCTTATGCAATGGCATGGCTTATAACTGGTAACACTTAAAACATTTAATTTAAAAAGGAACAAAATGATGGGGTTCATTTTGTCATAGAAATTATGGTTAGTGCTGTAGAAAGAAAAATTAGGACATGTTTCAAGTGTGATCTCAAATATCTTCCTGTTATATTTCAACAGGAGCAGCCTGTCAGTTGATGCCTTTGTGTTCTACTGCAGCTTCCCAGAGTGTTCTAAAGAACAACTAGAGCGCTAACAGTCTTACTTATGACAAAATGATGGCACACCTGAAGCCATCTTGATTGGAATAAACTGGTAACACTTAAAACATTTAATTTAAAAAGGAACAAAATGAGGGGGTTCATTTTGCCATAGAAATTATGGTTAGTGCTGCAGAAAGAAAATTTAGGGCATGTTTTAAGTGAGATCTCAAATCCTCTTCTATTTCATTAGAAAATTCTGACATGCAGACTGAAACAATCATTTTCAATACCAGCAGTAGACTTCCAGTTAACTCCCTGGTGAGCAGTAGCTTTACTACAGTGATCTAATGAACAACTAGAGTGCTAACATTCTGAATTTATGGCAAATGTGTGACAAATCTGAATGCCTTCTTGATGGAATCAAAGTAAAAAACTGAAAGCATTTCCTACTGAGGAGACTGCAGTAAATGACGAAATTAGGAAACTTCATAACAAATAAGTCTCCCAAGATGGCCACCAGAGAAAAAAGAGCCCAAATGTAGCACAAATATCACCCAGATGTAGCCCACATATAGCCCAATGACAGAAGTGTGCAAAACACTTTTTATTTTTAGTTTTTCTGCAGTTTTATATAGTGCAAACTGGTCAGGTATTGGAGCGTTACATCTTACTTGGACCCCTTATTGCGTATTTTGCACGAAGTACATGAGATTGATCTTGCGAAACATTGACCTTTACGATTCTGTTAACCTGAAGTTGCTCTGAACCGGGCTTTGTAACACCCGTTTTTACCTACTGGTTTTAATTAATTCTCACTGTATTGTATTAGGAAAGAGGATTTACTGTTTTTATGTACACTTTTATGATCTATGTTTCTAAATCAGATCAAATAAAGTTTAATGAATTCTATGGCAGTACGGAGGCGAGGATTATGCATATCTTTCCTCACTTTATTTGCATAGCAGTTCAAAGAAAACGTAACACAACAATCATTAAACAAAAGACTACACAACCCATGAACCATTAGGGGGTAGTCTCCAAGGCAACTATAGTCCAATCATATCACAGTCCATCGTATATAATATCGTGACGTCCCTTCCGCTTCCTCTTTCTTCACTGCTTGTCAGTTAAGTGCATTCCTTGCATTCTTGGCTTAATCTGACGTTGTTCCTGTTTGTATAGCGGTTTCTTGTGCACGTTATTAGCATTATTGCCTTGGTATTGTTTCATATTCCCTGCGCAGCAGGCTCTTGCCCCCGAGCGCGTTCTCCCCCTCGCAGTTTCTCCCGCTGTGTGCTCTGCGCGCGGTGAGATCCTGTCAGGCGCGTCTGGTCCGAGCGAGGCAGCTCCGTCGAGCGCTCCCGCTGGTCTTTACGTGCGTTTGGGAATCCGGTCACTCCTTTAGTGTCCGCTTGATTCCCGACCAACCCTCGCCTAATTTTGACACCGCTACGCGGTGATTTCCCCACACGGCCACGTTAGTGACCAGCGCCACCTGGTGGTAGTAATTGGTATTGCGCCTCAGTCTATTCTTATAACAGCTTCGGGGAAAGCCCAGCTGTTGGAGCACCGGCGAGGGGGCTGCCTTAAGGATTTTAAGGGCATTTGTTCTGTGCTCACACCCTCTGCTATCATGTCTTCTCCAGAAGACCATTTTTACTCCTCCTACCAGGAAGTGGAGGAGGAATGGCCCCCCAACTTCTCCCTCCATCAGTGGACCAAGCCCTCTCTCTGGCTATTTCTAGGGCGCTGGCTCCTCTTAGGGATCAGGTTGATATGCTGGCGAAAAGCATCCCTGGGGTGTTCAGTGACCCAGATCTGGTGGTGGCGGGTCCCAGTAGCTCCCAGATGGGGAATAAAAGGGCCGTTAAGCATAACGCGGGGCACTTGGAAGGATTTGATAAACTTACGGAGACCTTCCTCAAGAGTGCGCGAACGCTAAAACATGCACCCTGCAGGGAGGAGGAGGGGCCCGGAGAAAATTGCGACACTGTCACCACTATTGTAGACCCCGACGGCGGGTTTCCCTTAGAGGGAGAGGGTGTATCGGAGGACGATTTCTCCTCCGATGAGGATAAGGACTCAGGGCGTCCCTGGCGTCCAGAGTCCCACTCCTCTCAGTCCCCGGTTGGGGACGGGGTCCACTCGGACATGTTCGAGCCTACCCAAATTTACCATCCTAGGTCAGCGGAGTGGACACCTGACGCCAAAGTGGCAGAGTATGTGGTGGGGAAAATCCATCAACCCCTTGAAAGGGAGGTCAGGAATAGGATGAGGGGAGAATCCCCCAGGCCCTCACTGAAGGGGAAGGTGGCACACACACGCCTGAAATTGATGAGAAACTATGTACCTTTTTCTCCAAGTATATGAGGGATCCCAAGAAAGGAATTGATAGGTCTTGGACGTGGTAGGGCCCTTGACCCAAATTATTCAATTGACGGAGCGTTCCAAAGAGTCAGGATCCCCTTTGTCCACGGATATTGTGGCTGGTTGGGCGAACTACCCTAAACCCTAAAACACTACCCCCTCCACTACCCAAACACCACTGCACTACCCTAAACCCTAAAACACTACCCCCAGCACGACACCCTACACTACTCAAACATAACTGCACTACCCTAAACCCTAAAACTCTACCACCAGCACGACTCCCTACACTACCCAAACACCACTGCACTACCCTAAACCCTAAATCTACCCACAGCACAACCCCCTACACTACACAAACACCACTGCACTACCTTAAACCCTAAAACACTACCCCCAGCACGACCCCCTTCACTACACAAACTGCACTGCCTTAAACCCTAAAACACTACCCCCAGCACGACCCCCTACACTACCCAAACACCACTGCACTACCCTAAACCCTAAATCTACCCCCAGCATGACCCCCTACACTACACAAACACCACTGCACTACCCTAAACCCTAAAACACTACCCCCAGCACAACCCCCTTCACTACCTAAACACAACTGCACTACCCTAAACCACTAACCCCAGCACGACCCCCTACACTACCCAAACACCACTGCACGACCCTAAACCCTAAAACATGACCCCCTACACTACACAAACACCACTGCACTACCCTAAACCCTAAAACACTAGAACCCAGCACGACCCCCTACAGTACACAAACACCACTGCACTACCCTAAACCCTAAAACACTACCCCTATGACCCCCTACACTACACAAACACCACTGCACTACCCTAAAACACTACCCCCAGCACGACTCCCTACACTACACAAACACCACTGGACTACCCTAAACCCTAAAACACTATCCCCAGCATGACCCCCTACACTACCCAAACACCACTGCACTACCCTAAACCCTAAAACACGACCCCCTACACTACACAAACACAACTGCACTACCCTAAACCCTAAAACCCTACCCACAGCATGACCCCCTACACTACACAAACACCACTGCACTACCCTAAACCCTAAAACACTACCCCCAGCATGACCCCCTTCACTACACAAACTGCACTGCCTTAAACCCTAAAACACTACCCCCAGCACGACCCCCTACACTACACAAACACCACTGCACTACCCTAAACCCTAAATCTACCCCCAGCATGACCCCCTACACTACACAAACACCACTGCACTACCCTAAACCCTAAAACACTACCCCCAGCACGACCCCCTTCACTACCTAAACACAACTGCACTACCCTAAACCACTAACCCCAGCACGACCCCTACACTACCCAAACACCACTGCACGACCCTAAACCCTAAAACATGACCCCTACACTACACAAACACCACTGCACTACCCTAAACCCTAAAACACTAGAACCCAGCACGACCCCCTACAGTACACAAACACCACTGCACTACCCTAAACCCTAAAACACTACCCCTATGACCCCCTACACTACACAAACACCACTGCACTACCCTAAAACACTACCCCAGCACGACTCCCTACACTACACAAACACCACTGGACTACCCTAAACCCTAAAACACTATCCCCAGCATGACCCCCTACACTACCCAAACACCACTGCACTACCCTAAACCCTAAAACACGACCCCCTACACTACACAAACACCACTGCACTACCCTAAACCCTAAAACCCTACCCACAGCATGACCCCCTACACTACACAAACACCACTGCACTACCCTAAACCCTAAAACACTACCCCCAGCATGACCCCCTACACTACACAAACACCACTGCACTACCCTAAACCCCCTACACTATACAAACACCACTGCATTACTCTAAACCCTAAAACACTACCCCCAGCACGACCCCCCTCACAACACAAACACCACTGCACTACCCTAAACCCTAAATCAACCCCCAGCAAGACCCCCTACACTACCCAAACACCACTGCCATACCCTAAACCACTACCCCCAGCATGAACCCCTACACTACACAAACACCACTGCACTACCCTAAACCCTAAAACACTACCCCAGCACTACCCCCTACACTACCCAAACACCACTGCACTAACATAAACCCTAAAACACTACCCCCAGCACAACCCCTACACTACACAAACACCACTGCACTACCCTAAACCCTAAAACACTACCCCCAGCACGACTCCCTACACTACCCAAACACCACTGCACTACCCTAAACCCTAAATCTACCCCCAGCACGACCCCCTACACTACCCAAACACCACTGCACTACCCTAAACCCTAAAACACTACCCCCAGCACGACCCCCTACACTACTGCACTACCCTAAACCCTAAAACACTACCCCCAGCATGACCCCCTACACCACCCAAACACCACTGCACTACCCTAAGCCCTAGAAAAGAAACTCCCACCCCATGCCCAATCCCCCTTACCTCTCACTCCTCGTGGTTCCTCTCTCCTCGTGGTTCCTGCTTCACGTCGTCTGAGGGGCGGTGCACGTTGTTGTGAGGAAACGGAACAGCCTCTGTTTCCTTACAACGACATGGATCGTTTACATGTTTTTTAGAACGCATGGTCATTTACCATACATACCTTTACAACAAAATTCGTTGTAAAGGCATGCGTGGTAAATGACCATGCGTTCTAAAAATGCGTAGTAATGACTTCGTGATGTACAACGCATGCGTGATAATGCATGCGTTGTAATGGTATCGCAAAGTAAAAAAGTCGTTGTAACGGCTGTTTACCGATCGAAGCTGGCCCCTGTTCTTCAGTGAGACGTTTATTTGATTAATTAGGAGGAAGGAATGTGTTTTTTTAACTGAAAAGTGCATTCCCGGCTGTTGTATTGTGAAAGTGTCCGCGTGGCCTGGTTTCACTTCCGGTGAGAGAGTGGAAGAGTCTGTTTGGATCTAAAGGAGTTCTGTTGTTGGATGGGGCCGGCGCGACATGTCATCAGAAAACATAGCTAATGGAAAGCGTCCTCCCTGAAGTGTGGAGCAGTGCCATGAGAGGTCAACGAGTGTGCGTCCCACCGCAGTATGACCGTACCGCGTGACCCATGTGCCACCTCCAGGGTACGGGAGGCAGAAGCGGCATCGCAGGTCCTCTTGAAGACCGTTGTAGCACTAATTCTACATTTTGGTACTAGGGCATTTTAACTTCGTTGTTCCTGCCAGATACAAAGAGAAGATCCTGTGTTATTCAGTGCCCTCGTTACCTTTTTTGTGGGTTGTGGTGCTTGTCACTTCGCTGCCCCGCCGGTGCACACGACTGGGCACCCCACCTTGTGTGCCATCTGCAGGGCCTCTGCCCTCGGATCACTGGTTTCGGTTTCTGGAGTGGCAACATAAACAGTTGCTCCCAAAGGACTAGCCTGAACACTTAGGTGAATATCCCCTGCACCAGCATTCCACGGAAATTATTTCCTAGCTCTCCCACGTCAACGAGGACGTCATAATAGCACGGCTCCGCTCGCGACACCGTATGATGTCATCGTAGCCATAAGAGGACCTCGTCGGCGTGCTGACGTCAGTTCCACCCATTTTTTCCGTGCCACCGAGGCAAACAGGGGACCGAGAAATTTTCACATGTATACATAGTATAATAAATATATATATATTCACTGAAAAAACCATAGGTTTCAGGCACGTTATAGTTAGAAATTAGCATTTAAAAAACCTTAGAAATTCACTGAAAAAACCATAGGTTTCAGGCACGGTATAGTTCGAAATTAGCATTTAAAAAACCTTAGAAATTCACTGAAAAAACCATAGGTTTCAGGGGCGTTATAGTTAGTTGGACATTTCACTCGTACAAAACCATAGAAATTCCCCCGTTATAGTTAGTTCAGCTATAAATCGCGCACCCGCAATGCACTGCTGATGACGTCACATATTACATCACTCATGACATGGTCAGTGACATCACTCATGACATCACTGATGGCATCTCAAATGACATCACTGATGACATCACTGATGACATCATCCAGTGAATGTGTGTTTTTCTGAAAATTAAATATGTTTTATATATGTATATCTCAAGGTCGATGGAAGAATAAATGGGTATATAAGTGTCTAAATGGATGATTTTTTTTGTAAAATTGATTGTATAACTGACTAAGTGTATCTTAGTGAATACATGGGTTAGTGAGTAATGTTTAAATATGAAAATATCTGTATCAGTCTCTCACTTTGTGTATAAGTGGCTGCATGGGTTGGTGAGTAGCTACATGAGTGTCTATATGGGTTATTAGTTGGTTTTTTGAGTATCAGTATGAGTGTCTGAGTGTCTGTATGGTTCGGTGGGGGTATTACTTAATGCATAGATGCATGAATGAGTGACTCACTGTATGTGTTGAAGACAGCATGTGTGCGGGACTGTATAGGTGGATGAGTATGTGTATGGGTGTGTTAGTGAGTGAATGACTGTCTCAATAGTGTCTTTATGAGTAACTACATATGTTTTAAACTAGTATATGTGAGTATTGGTGTATATAAGTGAGTATATGTGAGAGTGAGAGATTGGAAGAGTTCCTGTACAAATAAGTAGGTGTTTCTATAAGTGATTGTTTAAGAGAGTAAGTATGTGTAAGTTTCTGTAGAAGTAAGTGTGGTAGTGTGTGTATAACTGTATATGCAAGTAAATGGATGTTTGATACTTTGTTTGCATGTGTGACTATGTGTGTGAGTAACTCTATGGATGAGTGGCGGTGTGTAACAGGATGTATAGATGTATGAGTACATATGAGTGAGTACATGTATGAGTGACTGTATAGGGACTGTTGGTGAATGAGTGGATGTGTGTGTAGATCTTGGAATTACTGAATAGGTGTGTTGTAACTGGTATTGGTATGTCCATTGTTTTGAAAATGTTAGTTTGTATTTTTGAGTGTGTGTATCAAAGGTTATATTAGGGTGAGAGGAGGTCTGCCACTCTATCACAAGGATGATTTCATCAGTGATGTCATTTGAGATGTCATGAGTGATGTCACTGACCATGTCATGAGTGATGTAATATGTGACATCATCAGCAGTGCATTGCGGGCGCGCGAGTTATAGTTAGCTGAACTAACTATAACGGGGGAATTTCTATGGTTTTGTACGAGTGAAATGTCCAACTAACTATAACGCCCCTGAAACCTATGGTTTTTTCAGTGAATTTCTAAGGTTTTTTAAATGCTAATTTCTAACTATAACGTGCCTGAAACCTATGGTTTTTTCAGTGAATCTATATATAGATATATATAGATATATATATTCATACCTCTCTATTTCTTTGTGTTTTATACTTTCTTTTCTCGTGATTCTACGGTGCATAGTCCCAGAGAGACTCCTCTCTCTCAAAGTGTTTCCTCTGCCTAACGTGGTCTATGGCCATGATATTGCTATTGATCGCGATGCTTTATCAGCTATTGATGGAGTCCTCTGTCTTGCCTATTTCTATGACTGGGAGCTTGGCCCAGTAGTTTAGCTGTGGTCCTTAGCCCTTCGCCTCAGTCTCTTTGACCGGGTGCCCTTCTAGGGACGTTGTATTGCTTTGTTTCTGTGGAGTGTTCTCCCCACTTGTCTTTATCTTCTGCCATGCATTTTCTCCCATGTCTTGTACGGCTGCAGATTCGGTTCCATAAGGGGTTCTCCCTGAGTTTTTTGGTGGGATGTTTTTTTTATTTTTTTACCCATCCCTTCCTAGCAAGCGGTCTCTCTCTTCTTATGCAGACTGGATTGCTTAGTTGGAAATATTTCTTGGCAGTAGTTTACAGACCTTCCTCTGGGATGGCATTGCTTGGGTATCTATTCTAAGGAAAGGAATCTGCGGCTAGACGTCTCTATCAGATAAATTAGTTACTTACCTTCGGTAACGCCTTGTCTGGTAGAGACTAGATTTAGCCTCTAGCCTCTTACCGACCCACCCATCTTCCCAGCTCTGCACACTTATTCTCTCTTTTCTTCCAGTTTCCTTCCCTGCACCTTTATGCTTTTCGTTGGTTAAAAAAAAAGAAAAACATGTAATGTAGCACTATATATCTATATCTATTTAGATATTTATGTGCTATATGTTTTTTAATATATATATATATATATAATCTACTGGCGGTCGCCAGTAGATAGTTATAGTTACAACCTATTATCCATAGGAAATCCGCGACATTCTATTTGAAATAACGTTGGCGCCGGTTGACGAATCTTCGTGAAAGTTTCCAACTTGTTGGGGCGCTCCGCTCCTACCCTGAAAGTCTCGGGGTGATACGTGAAGCGGGGGCCGAGAAAAAAGGGGTGTCCCAAAACGCGTTTTCCCCATTCATTTTTCCATAGGAACCTTTAGTCGCAGCTACAGCCCGAACTGCTGAACGGAATTACACCAAATTTGGCAAAGAGGTAGCCCTTGGTTCAGACTGGTGCCTTTTGCTTAAATGGTGTAAATCCGTTCAGTAGTTCCTGAGAAATTCACAAGTAAAGTCACATATATATCTATGGGCGCGTCGGATCCGCGTACCCTCAGCGCACCCTGCGCGCACCGTCCCGATCACGAGCTGCATGTTAATTGGCTGTCAGCTGGCTGTCAACATTCCGATTCAGGAAATGTTGGCAGCCATTTTGTCCTCGGTAGAACCGAGGGACAGAAACAAGTGCGCAAAGCGCAAAAGGGAGCAGGGTAGAAACACCCTGACCCCTAGGTCAGCTCAGGGGTCCCACAAGGACCCCTGGGCAGAAAAAGATATTTTTTTAAAAATCGGCGGGATGCGCTTAGGGTGCGCGTATCCCGCCGAGAAAAAAAAAGAAACAAGTGCGCAAAACGCACAAAGGGGGCAGGGTAGAAACACACTAACCCCCTAGGCCTGCTCAGGGGGTCCCACAAGGACCCCCTGGGCAAAAAAAGCATTTTTAAAAAAAAAAAATCGGCAGGATGCGCTCAGGGTGCGCGAATCCTGCCGGAAAAAAAAATCGAGCGCGGTCTCCCGCGCTCGATGTTAATTGGCCCCCGGGTGGCCCAAGTCCCGGGGGCATGGTGGGGGGATAATTTAATGTGTGGGGGCCTCAAAGGGCCCCCAAGCCCCGAGGACCGCCACCCCCGGGGCTTTGTTTAAAGAATGGTGCGGGAGGGCTCTGAGCCCTCCCGCAGCCCCGAGGACCACCACCTCCCGGGGCTTTTGTAAATTAAAAATAAAACCAGTGTGGGGGGCTCCAGCCCCCCACACGCCCGGGACCGCCACCTCCCGGGGCACTAAACATTTTAATATGGGGGTCCGTTACGGACTCCAGAGCCCCGGGGACCACCACCTCCCCGGGGCAGAGTACTGAATGGGAGGGGGCCGCGCGGCCCCCTCCTGGAGCCCTTGATGGCCCTGGGGACCACCACCCCCAGGGCCGGCTCCTGCAGTGTCCCGGGGTGCCTACCCCCGGGACACTGTAGTTTGCTATGGCAGGACGGGAGCCTCGCGGCTCCCGTCCTGCCATAGCAAACTGCTTTGGATATTGGAAGAGAGCAGGGAAACCTGCTCTCTCTTCCAATATCCAAAGCACATTGCTTTTCCACATGGGGAGCAGCATGTCAGCTGCTCCCCATGTGGAACAGCAATGCCGGCTCCCAAGGGACGTGGGGAGCCGGCGGGACTGTGGGGGATTGGGGACCCCCACAGTCCCCAACGGAGAGGGCCAGCCCCGGGGGATGGGGTCCCCGGGGCAAGTAGTGGCCCAGGAGGGGGGCCACGCGGCCCCCCTCCCCAAAAAAAAAAAAAAAAATGGAAAGGCCGGCCCCGGGGGATGGGGTCCCCGGGGCCTTAAATGGCCTGAGGAGGGGGCCACGCAGCTCCCTCCCAAGAAAATAAAAAAGGCCATGCCCCGGGGGATGGGGTCCCGGGGCCAATACAGGCCCAGGGAAGGGGGCCACGCGCCCCCTTCCCGTTTAAAAAAAAAAATTTAAATTAAAAAAAGGGGTAAGGCCCTGGGGGATGGGGTCCCCAGGGCCCAAAAACAGGAAAAAGGAAGGGGGCCACACAGCCCCCTTCAGGGGACAAAAAAATCGATCGGGCCCGCAGGCCCCGCCCCTTCCTTCACCACTCTGCAAACGCGCCCCTGGCGCGTTTGTAGAGGGGAACGATTCACCTTGAATACTGGGGGTCCCTGGGGGCCAACTAGCCCACCTGGAACCTCCAATATGCGCCAGGGGCTGCGTTGCAGAGACGTGTAGAGAGGCCACACCCCTTTTACACCTCTCTGCAACGCAGCTCTGTGGCGCTTTTGGAGGTATATGGTGGGCTAGTTGGACTCCGGGGACCCTCAGGATTCAAGGGGACTTAATCCCCCAACTTAAAACGCGTCACGGGGCGCGTTTGCACAGTGGTGAAGGGAGGGGCGGGGCTTCAGGTGACATGTGTGCAAACAGGCCCCGTGGCGCGTTTTAAGATGGGGAATTAAATCCCCTTCAATCCTGAGGGTCCCTGAGGCCAACTAGCCCAACAGGTACATCCAGAAAGCGCCACAGAGCTGCGTTGCAGAGAGGTGTAAAAAGGGTGTGGCCTCTCTACACGTCTCTGCAACGCAGCCCCTGGCGCATATTGGAGGTTCCTGGTGGGCTAGTTGGCCCCTAGGGACCCTCAGGATTCAAGGGGACTTAATCCCCCAAATTAAAACGCGCAACGGGGCGCGTTTGCACAGATGTCACCTCAGGCCCCACCCCTCCCTTCACCATTGTGCAAATATTCCTCTAAAATCAGCCGAAATACGAATTCCGATTTACTCACCTGTTATCAGGAGAGACCTCAGTGCTGCATCTTTCAGCCCAGTACTGATCCTCAAAAGTAATTTTAACCGTACTTACCAGTAACTTGAATTTCCTTCCATAGGATATCATTGCCTGCTTTTTGCTGAAAAAGTTTCGAAGTGTTGATTTTTGAAACATACAAATATTCCTCTAAAATCAGCCGAAATCTGAATTCTGATTTACTCACCTGTTATCAGGAGAGACCTCAGTGCTGCATCTTTCAGCCCAGTACTGGTCCTGAAAAGTAATTTTAACCGTACTTACCAGTAACTTGAATTTCCTTCCATAGGCTAACATTGACTGGTTTCACTTGGAAATTCTTCTAAGTGTGGAGTTTTGGAACTTTAAAATATTCCTCTAAAATCAGCCGAAATACGAATTCCGATTTACTCACCTGTTATCAGGAGAGACCTCAGTGCTGCATCTTTCAGCCCAGTACTGGTCCTCAAAAGTAATTTTAACCGTACTTACCGGTAACTTGAATTTCCTTCATAGGCTAAGATTGACTGGTTTTCAGCAAAAAAGTTTCAAAGTGTTGATTTTCACAAACTACAAATATTCCTTAAAAATCGCCTGTATGACTTAAACGCATTCTTTCAACTGTTTACAGGAGATGCACCAGTGCTGGATCCAGGATCCAACACTGAGTAAGAAAAAGTAACGATAACAGTTTTTACCTGCTAAGTGAATTTCCTTCCATAGGATAACATTGGTGATTCTATGAGAAAAAGTTTCTAAGTGTCAACTTTTAAAATACAATAATATTCCTTAAAAATCACGACTGTAACCAAAACGCTTTTACTCAACTGTTTACATGAGATGTACCAGGACTGAATCTAGGATCCAGTCCTGTGGTTACAAAAGTAATCCATAAAGTAACTAATTGCATTTAACTAGAAATTCACATTGAGCTGAATGTTGCATTGTGTTTGAAAATGTGTTGCCCATTGCAACAACTGTAACTACTGTACTTAAAAGTCTATTGCCTATCTGCAAAGTATTTAAACTAAAGTAATTCATTCTGAGAAAGTATTTTTGTAATGTAATGTATAATGTAATTACAATGTAATTTAAAAAATAAAATATGTAAAAAAAAATTGTTTCTAAAAATGTAGTAAATCAGTATGAAAAAAATTAATATAACAATTAATACATTTAAAAATTGTCATTTACAAAACCTTTGAAATTCACTGAAAAAACCGTAGGTTTCAGGCACGTTATAGTTAGAAATTAGCATTTAAAAACCTTTGAAATTCACTGAAAAAACCATAGGTTTCAGACACGTTATAGTTACAAATTAGCATTTAAAAAACCTTTGAAATTCACTGAAAAAACCATAGGTTCCAGACACGTTATAGTTACAAATTAGCATTTAAAAAACCTTTGAAATTCACTGAAAAAACCATAGGTTTTAGGGACAGTTTTAGTTACTTGGACATTGCACTCGTACAAAACCCGTGAAATTCCCCGTTATAGTTAGTTCAGCTAACTATAACTCGCGCCCCATAATGCACTGCTGATGACGTCACATATTACATCACTCATGACATGGTCAGTGACATCACTGATGACATCACTGATGACATCTCAAATGACATCACTGATGACATCATCCACGTGATAATCTGATGCACCTCCTCACACCCTAATATAACCTTTGATACACCCACTCTAAATTACAGACTGCCATTCGCAAAACCATAGACACTCCAACACCAATAACTACATACCCACTCACTGATTCTTAGGTCTACACACACACATCCACTCACTCACCCGTACAGTCACTCATACTTACGGTCACTCAGTACAGGACTATCATATGCACTCTTACTCCTATATAGACACTCAAACAACGCCACTCATCCATAGAGATACTCACACACCTAGTCAGTCATGCAAATAATTAAACACACTGCCATTTAATCACCTATACAGTTATACACACACCAGCTCACTTACTCATACAAATAGTAGCACATTGTTACGCTCTTATACAATCACTGATACAAGCACACACTCATCCATACAGCCACTATCACAATCACTCACTCTTGCTTATAGCTATTTATATACTCCAACACACATATATACTGCCTTTCACATATGTAGTTACTCACACATGTACCACTGGGACATACATTCACTCACTAACACACTCTTACACACACTTACCCACCCATACAGTCTATCACAGATGCACTCTTGAAACCATCCACCCAGTGAATCACCCACTCACACATCTATGCACAGAGTTGCACACACCCCTCCCACACAAACACTCAAGGAACCCATACAGATACTCAGACAAGCATTCAATAACTCATATAGACACTCATGTAGCTATTCACAAACACATGCAGCCACTTACACAGCAACAGACAGACGGATACAGACATTCATCCAGTTTAGTCACTAACCCATGCATTCAGTAAGATACGTTAAATCACTCACTTATAGAGTCAGTCACGCACCTACTAAATCATCCATACAGACACTTACACACCCACTCATTCTTCAATACGTCTTTTCCTATATATATTAAAAATATTTAAACTTTACAGAAACACACAGTCACTGGATGATGTCATCAGTGATGTCATTTGAGATGTCATCAGTGATGTCATCAGTGATGTCACTGACCATGTCATGAGTGATGTAATATGTGACGTCATCAGCAGTGCATTGCGGGGCGCGAGTTATAATTAGCTGAACTAACTATAACGGGGAATTTCACGGGTTTTGTACGAGTGCAATGTCCAAGTAACTATAACTGTCCCTAAAACCTATGGTTTCTTCAGTGAATTTCAAAGGTTTTTTAAATGCTAATTTGTAACTATAACGTGTCTGAAACCTATGGTTTTTTCAGTGAATTTCAAAGGTTTTTAAATGCTAATTTGTAACTATAACGTGTCTGAAACCTATGGTTTTTTCAGTGAATTTCAAAGGTTTTTAAATGCTAATTTGTAACTATAACGTGCCTGAAACCTACGGTTTTTTCAGTGAATTTCAAAGGTTTTGTAAATGACAATTTTTAAATGTATTAATTGTTATATTAATTTTTTTCATACTGATTTACTACATTTTTAAAAACAATTTTTTTTACATATTTTATTTTTTAAATTACATTGTAATTACATTATACATTACATTACAAAAATACTTTCTCAGAATGAATTACTTTAGTTTAAATACTTTGCAGATAGGCAATAGACTTTTAAGTACAGTAGTTACAGTTGTTGCAATGGGCAACACATTTTCAAACACAATGCAACATTCAGCTCAATGTGAATTTCTAGTTAAATGCAATTAGTTACTTTATGGATTACTTTTGTAACCACAGGACTGGATCCTAGATTCAGTCCTGGTACATCTCCTGTAAACAGTTGAGTAAAAGCGTTTTGGTTACAGTCGTGATTTTTAAGGAATATTATTGTATTTTAAAAGTTGACACTTAGAAACTTTTTCTCATAGAATCACCAATGTTATCCTATGGAAGGAAATTCACTTAGCAGGTAAAAACTGTTATCGTTACTTTTTCTTACTCAGTGTTGGATCCTGGATCCAGCACTGGTGCATCTCCTGTAAACAGTTGAAAGAATGCGTTTAAGTCATACAGTACGGTTAAAATTACTTTTCAGGACCAGTACTGGGCTGAAAGATGCAGCACTGAGGTTTCTCCTGATAACAGGTGAGTAAATCAGAATTCGGATTTCGGCTGATTTTAGAGGAATATTTGTATGTTTCAAAAATCAACACTTAGAAACTTTTTCAACAAAAAGCAGGCAATGATATCCTATGGAAGGAAATTCAAGTTACTGGTAAGTACGGTTAAAATTACTTTTGAGGACCAGTACTGGGCTGAAAGATACAGCACTGAGGTCTCTCCTGATAACAGGTGAGTAAATCGGAATTCGTATTTCGGCTGATTTTAGTGTAATATTTGCACAATGGTGATGGGTGGGGGCGGGTGGTATCTGTGACATCTGTGCAAACGCGCCCCGTGGCGCGTTTTAAGTTGGGGGATTAAGTCCCCTTGAATCCTGAGGGTCCCTAGGGGCCAACTAGCCCACCAGCAACCTCCAATATGCGCCAGGGGGCTGCGTTGCAGCGACGTGTAGAGAGGCCACACCTCTTTTTACACCTCTCTGCAACGCAGCTCTGTGGCGCTTTCTGGATGTACCTGTTGGGCTAGTTGGCCTCAGGGACCCTCAGGATTGAAGGGGATTTAATTCCCCATCTTAAAACGCGCCACGGGGCCTGTTTGCACACATGTCACCTGAAGCCCCGCCCCTCCCTTCACCACTGTGCAAACGCGCCCTGTGGCGCGTTTTAAGTTGGGGATTAAGTCCCCTTGAATCCTGAGGGTCCCGGAGTCCAACTAGCCCACCATATACCTCCAAAGCGCCACAGAGCTGCGTTGCAGAGAGGTGTAAAAGGGGTGTGGCCTCTCTACACGTCTCTGCAACGCAGCCCCCTGGTGCATATTGGAGGTTCCTGGTGGGCTAGTTGGCCCCCAGGGACCCCCAGTATTCAAGGGGAATTCGTTCCCCCTCTGCAAACGCGCCAGGGCGCGTTTGCAGAGTGGTGAAGGAAGGGGCGGGGCCTGCGGGCCCGATTGTTTAAAAAAAAAAAAAAAAAATTTTGTCCCCTGAAGGGGGGCTGTGTGGCCCCACTTCCTTTTTCCTGTTTTTATGCCCTGGGGACCCCATCCCCCAGGGCCTTACCCCTTTTTTTAATTTTTAATTAAAAAAAAAACGGGAAGGGGGCCGCGTGGCCCCCCTTCCCTGGGCCTGTATTGGCCCCGGGGACCCCATCCCCCGTTGCAGTGCGCAGCACTGCTCGCGCAGCGCGAGACCTCTAGAAAGGGCTTCTGAAAACGACCCACACGCTCGTGCGTGTGGTTTTGTTTTCAGAAGCCCTCATTGGCTGTAGCGTGCGTTGTTTTGGGAAAAATGGCACGCTATTGGGCAAAGGCGGGCGCATGTCCCGCCTTTGCCGCGCCCATTCCCGACGGTGGCCAGAACGCGCAGCAGCGCGCGTTCATCTCGCTTTTGCTGCCGCGCTCTCTAGCCCCCGCTCCTATGTGGTGCGCGCGCGCTACGTTTACACAATGAAGCGAACGTGCGTTCGCCTCGTTGTCGCGGCCGAGCTCCCCATGTTAAGTATCTGATTCGTCTCACACGTTTATTTATTGAGTCCATTGTACAAACTAATTTACTTTCTACAGTTTTCTGCACTCCTGTAGCCTGGAACGCAAGTCGAATATTTATATTCCAAGATGTCTGCAGACGTACCCACCCCCATCTAACCCACATTGCCTGGTTGCTACGATGCCATATAGACGATGAAGGCCCCCACGCCGCGCTACGGAAGTTTCTCTGCGTGCTGACGTTCAGTGTATTACGTCGATTGTACTGCAGGACCCAGATTTTGCGCTTGTGTCGAAGACTGAAGAAGATGTACGGGCGGGCCAACAGTAGCGGGTCTCAAGGAGGGTAAGAGTAGAGCATGTTGGAACGAGAAGTCCGAGGCTGGCAGGGAATGGGACCCGCTACGGCGCTAGGGAGAGTGGCCTAGGTGGTAGGGTTCCGTGACCTGGTGTTGAGCCAAAACGGAGTCGGTGTTCACAAGGGTCCGAACAACCAGCCATAAGGGAAGGCAAACCCGATGAGTTGGAGGAGTTTTGCGGTTCTGGTGTTGACTGAGAGGGTCGATCCTGAGTGGGCAGAGGATATGTGTTGAAGACAATGTGTCTGTAATTTCGGCAGAAGGGGTGGTGGTGTGCACGAGAGGGTCCTTTTGAGAGTGGTCTGGTGGGCAAAGGACGTGCATCGGGGGCGGGTGTGGTTTAACGGAAAGACCCCTAGGAACGGTTTAAGATATAGACTTTTTAATCCAATCTGTACACAATTTCAATTTTGGATTTCTTTTCCTTAAAAGTTTCAAAAGTGAAACCCCTCTTGTGTTGTGTGGTGTAATCAGATAAGACCATAACTTGTCAGCCCTGCCAAGTCCCATGCATAAGGGTAAGTTTAACACATTTTAGTGGGTGTTCCCCACTAAGATGCTCACGCTCACTCTCTCCCACACTCTGGCCACTTGGAAAGCAAGCTAAATATAAAAATACATTATTTGAGGGCTATGGGCTGGTGGAAACTGCTAATGTCTCGTGTATCTCAAACTGTGAAGCCTCGTTCTCCTATTTTGTTTCCTATATGATAAATGTGCAGTAAAGTGAAGAGTTTCGAGCCCGTCAGCCCAGCGAGGTGCTGATGTCTCTTTCCTGTAGCTTGAGTACCCTGCCAACTGCTTCAGTGCTCCCATAGTAGATAGCCTTCCAATGAAAACAGAGTCTATCATACTTTACAGTATAGTGCTCTGAGTTAAATACCTGTGAATAGTACTTAAAGTTGCAAGCAAGTACTCCAGGTACTCTTGATTCAATGTACGGTGATTAGTATGCCACGTTGGTTTGATGCAGCATATCCATTAAGCACAGAAGCTTTCAACAGACTTCAAGGGATTCCAGGTTGCAGAGGGAATCTGTGCAGTCCGATCTGAAATGAACATGTTGAGTTACAGCTCAGACACTAGCTAAAGATCGGAGCAATAGCCTGTGTGGGAACGAAACAGTCCTACATATTTTATGGAAGTATGCCGGCCCGCAGTCTAAACGCAACAAGGTCCATTCTCCTAGCAAAACGGTAAATGGTTATGGTGGTGCTGAATGGTCCATAACATGATAAAGCCTTTCACAAATAAAGGGATTTACTCTGGCGCTGTTTTTGTTCCTTACGAGTAGAAGTCCATAGTCTTGACCATCTGGGGTAGTTGTCGGCACTGATTGTGTGACTCAAGGTGAATGAGACGCAGTGCTTTGGATTAGACTATCCTGGGTTTAAAATGAAGCTGCGGACGTCATGCTATGTAAATCTACGAAATTCACAGTGCATTGTGTACTCTGTAACCACTGTCGACTGTTCTTTCAGTTGTCCTTGGATCTGATTTTATATTTGTAGTGCTGTTGATTGCTACGGATTACAAATAAATGTTACTGGCCGTTTAATCACTGAAAAGTGTTGTGCACACTAGTGGTTTGTTGCATATCCGAGTCTAAGGAGAACACCACACCCCTTCTGTCAGCTAGCAATGGACTCTTTCCCCACCTACTTTCTTTCATTTAAAGAGATGGTACATTTAGGTGCATAGGGAAATTTTTCAACAGCAAAATGCACAGTTCTAGTTTCTTTTTCTCTCAGCACTCAGTGGGAGGGCATGTATTTTATTGCTCTCTCTACCCCATGTGATGTTTCCCTCCTCGTATCTCTGCACTCTGTGTTGCTTTATCCTCCCAAGCCTATCCGTTTATTCCCCTGTCCCTCCCCATCCTGCTCAGATTGTTTAGGGAAGAGGGTGTTTGTATTTATAACCCCACCCATCACCTCCATTGCTTCCCCACCTACTCCTCCTTGCAGGGTTTACTTGCAGAAACCCAACGTGCTGTCCACTCCACCACTGCTCCCCAGCCCCTCCCCATCTCATGATTTTTATGGTCTGGCTTGACAGCGCAGTTGTCTCCAGACAAATTATGTGAGTATTACCAGGAAGGGGCTTTGCCTCTGCCCACATGTTGGAAGCCAGAAGTACTGTGCAGAAGTTGTCTGCTTCAACAAACAAGCATTTGCAATGCAATAGGTCTCGCATTCACGCGAGTTTGAGCTATTGACATTGCAAATGACAATGCCTATTATTTTTGTTTTCGTTTTTAAAACATAAATAAAAGGCATTGTCATTTGCAATGTCAATAGCTCAAACTCGCATAAATGCGAGACCTATTGCATTGCAAATGCTTGTTATTCTTTGGAGGGGGGCTGCGTGGCCCCCCTCCTCTGGCCATTTAAGGCCCCGGGGACCCCATCCCCCGGTGCCGGCCTTTCCTTTTTTTAAATTTTTTTTAATTTTTCATATTTGGGGAGGGGGGCCGCGTGGCCCCCCTCCTTTGCCACTACTTGCCCCGGGGACCCCATCCCCCGGGGCTGGCCCTCTCCGTTGGGGACTGTGGGGGTCCCCAATCCCCCACAGTCCCGCCGGCTCCCCACGTCCCTTGGGAGCCGGCATTGCTGTTCCACATGGGGAGCAGCTGACATGCTGCTCCCCATGTGGAAAAGCAATCGCTTTGAATATTGGAAGAGAGGCAGGTTTCCCTGCTCTCTCTTCCAATATCCAAAGCAGTTTGCTATGGCAGGACGGGAGCCGCGAGGCTCCCGTCCTGCCATAGCAAACTACAGTGTCCCGGGGTAGGCACCCCGGGACACTGCAGGAGCCGGCCCTGGGGGTGGTGGTCCCCAGGGCCATCAAGGGCTCCAGGAGGGGCCGCGCGGCCCCCTCCCTACATCAGCACAGCCCCGGGGAGGTGGTGGTCCCCGGGGCTTCGGGGTCCTAAACGGACCCCCATTTTAATTTGTTAGTGCCCCAGGGAGGTGGCGGTCCCCGGTGCGTGTGGGGGGGCTGGAGCCCCCCCACACAGGTTATTAAATTATTTAAAAAAAAGCTCCGGGGAGGTGGTGGTCCCCGGGGCTGCGGGAGGGCTCAGAGCCCTCCCGCACCATTTTACAAAAAGCCCCGGGGGTGGCGGTCCCCGGGGCTTGGGGGCCCTTTGAGGCCCCCACACATTAAATTATCCCCCCACCATGCCCCCGGGACTTGGGCCACCCGGGGGCCAATTAACTATCGAGCGTGCTTCGATTTTTTTTTTTCGGCAGGATTTGCGCACCCTGAGCGCATCCTGCCGATTTTTATTTTTTTTTAAAATGCTTTTTTTTGCCCAGGGGGTCCTTGTGGGACCCCCTGAGCACACCTAGGGGGTTAGGGGGTTTCTACCCTGCCCCCTTTTGCGCTTTGCGCACTTGTTTCTGTCCCTCGGTTCTACCGAGGGACAAAATGGCTGCCAACACTTCCTGAATCGGAATGTTGACAGCCAGCTGACAGCCAATTAGCATGCAGCTCGTGATCGGGACGGTGCGCGCAGGGTGCGCTGAGGGTACGCGTATCCGACGCGCCCATAGATATATATGTACTTTTACTTTTGATTTTCTCAGGAACTACTGAACGGATTTACACCATTTAAGCAAAAGGCACCATTCTGAACCAAGGGCTACCTCTTTGCCAAATTTGGTGTAATTCCGTTCAGCAGTTCGGGCTGTAGCTGCGACTAAAGGTTCCTATGGAAAAATGAATGGGAAAACGCGTTTTGGGACCCCCTTTTTCTCGGCCCCCGCTTCACGTATCACCCCGAGACTTTCAGGGTAGGAGCGGAGCGGAGCGCCCCAACAAGTTGGAAACTTTCACGAAGATTCGTCAACCGGCGCCAACATTATTTCAAATAGAATGTCGCGGATTTCCTATGGATAATAGGTTGTAACTATAACTATCTACTGGCGACCGCCAGTAGATAATATATATATATATAGATCTGAGACGCTCCAACTAACCAATGATACTACGCATCTTTCGGATAGAGGATTCTTTGGGGCACTCTGTTTTCTTGGCAGTTTCTATAAGCGACTCCGCGTTATAGCGCAGAAAGTAGTTGCGGAAGAAACTAACATCTGCGCATCAGGGGAGGGCTTACATGGACTCTGATGTCCTATCCGTTGGACGACGTCGTGCGGAGTCATCCGGCGCCCTCTACCAACGCGCAGAGGTATTGCCTTAGAAAAATTTCCAGATCCAGTCTGGCGCCTGGCAATAATTCTAAAGTAAGGACTCTGCAGCTAGATCTGGTCTCTACCAGATAAGGCGTTACCGAAGGTAAGTAACTTATTCATCAGAAGGAGGATATTGATTGATGTTGAATATATCACCTGTGTAGTTCCTCTACAGTACATTTCTGCCCTGACTGACCCAGTGTCTGGATTTAAAGGTGAAGCAGTACGGAACATCCCAACAGTAGAGATGGAGCCGCTACCCAGAGCTGTCGTACAAGCCTTTGCTGCTCAGTTTGAGAAGACGTTGATGCGTGCAGCAGACGTTCCAGAGGCGGATCTTTCAGAAGTGGATTCCAAGCTGGTGAAAAGCCTGATGCCCTTCCAGAGAGACGGAGTCTAGTAGGTCACTCTTACTAATGTAACAGCAAATAATGTTAAATCACCTTATATCTCTCTTTCTCTTTCTCTACACCCAGAAAACAAACTTATATGTCTTCAGGAAAGTTGCTGATGTATGATCACTTGGGTATCAGTGAAAGGTAGATTTTCACTTAAATTATTATGGATGATCATGGGAGCAGAGTCCTTCGGAAGATAACACCATCAACTAGTGCAGACCAAAAAACACTACCTGTAGATGCAGGACATGAGACTTTAAAATCTGACACCCTGAAAACCTAGAAAACTATACCTGATGTTATGGACCAAAGAATGAGGATGCAGAGATTTACCAATGTTTGTCCATCCAGGTTATGGATATGAATGTCAGCATCTTGAATGAAAAGTAGCTAGTGTTTAAAGTTGGCAGTGCGAGTGATGAAGTCCATGATGCATCCACTTGTTTTAAAGCATCATAGTGGTACAGAGAAACCCTACAGTCGTGCCATTGTGGACCTGAGGCTGGAGGTGAAGATCACACAAGAGACTGGTTTCTGTAGGTTTTTGTGGTAACCATATGAGTATCATCCATGCACAATGAACATGAAGGTGCCAAGGATAGGAGGAGGTTGGGTGCCGGAACTGAAATGCATCTACCTCTTTAGCCTGTTCGTCTGTGCTTGGGATCTGCAAAGATTATGGCAACTCTTAAGTCCACCAGTTAACATGCACATTAAGTGGTGTGTTTCTGGGCATTTAGGCCTATGTAATATGTTAATACATTGTTTTTTATTTATTTTTATGGCATTTCTATCACTATGTTTTATCAAAGAGAACTAAATCTGGAGTGGGTGCTCCTAGCGTATGTTTGTTTTGGAAAGGAAACACATTATGTTTATAGTAAGGCCCTCACAGACCAACCTAGTTGGTGACATGCTTCATCATCGGGCCCCACCCAAGGCACCGAGTGCACCTTGGGTGTGCTACGACGCCTGGATACAGCGGAGCTGGTATTGTGCCATGAGAGTGCAGTGAAAGGAAGTGAGTGAATGTTAAAAAACCTGTCCTAAGGGTCCCTGGGATAAAAAATGACTATTTTAATGGGTGGGCCCTTGGCAGTAAATAAAAACGAGAGTCGGATATTTAAGGAGATCTTATGGTAACTCCAATATCCTAGTCGGTCAACATGTTTCAGCCATGCTCTCTTAGTGGTATGGCTTTCTTCAGGACCTATGTGTAGTGCAAAGTGAGTGGTCTAAAAACGTGTTATTAGAAGACCATATATGTGACACACGCGCTAAGGTGTGATATGTGGTAGAGGAGAATTTCCTCTAGTGGCGCTTTCTCAGACAATATCCGGAAAGTGCCCCATGAGTTCCATGTTTTTAGACCACTCACTTTGCACTACACATAGGTCCTGAAGAAAGCCATACCACTAAGAGAGCATGGCTGAAACATGTTGACCGACTAGGATATTGTAGTTACCATAAGATCTCCTTAAATATCCGACTCTCGTTTTTAGGTCTCGCCTGAGCC
Source organism: Calotriton arnoldi (assembly GCA_963921515.1). NCBI lineage: Eukaryota > Metazoa > Chordata > Amphibia > Caudata > Salamandridae > Calotriton > Calotriton arnoldi. The sequence continues at coordinate 4,532,441 of CAWUFW010000309.1, read as the reverse complement.
AGCGCATGTGCTTGTCTGGCGAGACATTTAGTGAGTGGGCTTTAGAAATCCGACCACAAGCTTTTGCTTGTGTCCTAAAGCTTGCGGTCACGGGCACGCGCGCAGCCGCCATCTGGCTTTCTTCTCGCACAGGCGCCATCTGGCTTTCCTCTCTTGTGCGCGAGCAGCAGCGTGGCCGGGTGCCAGCTGCATACCTCGCATTCCTTTCGCGGCCGCGTGGCTGTGCTTGTTTAACATGGTTCCTTAAACCTGCTAAATGTTTTCTGGATCGGAGCATTTACCTGTCTTACACTTCTGTGCTCTAGATGGCAGTATTGACTTGGCAATGGTGCTCCTCGGCTCCCTACCAGAACATAATAGGGAAATGGCTGAGATGAAGCAGAGTTGTAAAATATTATGTTGGATATATTTATCGTCACCGCTATTGTGAACCTGTCTAGTTAACTTTCCAAGAAGCCGTCACATCATCCTAGGGAAAGAAGGCAGCGAAAACAAAGCTGTAATTGGCAAAGCAATGTATGTCTAATGAGGTGGTGGCATATTGCGGCGACCTTTATAAAAATTACATTCTAACCTTTCTAACTGTACAGAAGTCATTTAAAAAAATATTCAATAGTGCATTTTCAATGCCCGCTTCACTGTGTTAATCCTATTTTTTGTTTGAAAACACTGCCGAAGACCTATGGTACCGAGGAACGCCTACTGAACATGAACAGTTCATACCTGAAAAATAAATTCCTGTGTAATTTACTTTGAAAAGATCAATGTACATAATTTGTGTTTCCTACAGTAGGAAATAATGAAGTGCATTGTGTGTAAAAAAATGCAGCAATTGTATTCGTTTTTGATTGAAAAACACCAGCCACGGGTCTGCTCCTATCAAATGATGTGGTTGGGGAAGCGGTCCACGTCCACCAACATACCCTGGACTTGGTTGGTTCCTTAGTAGAACCCTGCCTTTCTACCAGGTTTCGATGTCGCTAGCTACCACAGCTTCTGAAAGAAAAAGAAAATGATTTTAAGGAGCCCTTGGCCAGAAACCTTTTCTTTCTCGCTCTCTGATTCTCTTTTGTATGCCTTACTCCCACCTTAGTAGAAGCCGTAGACGCTGTACATTACGTCGACGGGTTGGGGGACGATCTACATGATCGTGTACAGCAGGTGGGGATTACACAAATACAGTTCATGCATTTAGGCACAGGGTGATTAAAGTATCTGTCCAGAGTCACACGATGTTGAGCCAAACGTCGACGTCGGGATTCAAATCTGGGTCCCCAGGGTAAATTGCCGTCAGCTGTAGCCTCTAGACCACCTCTGCTGCGTTCCTCGCAGCCTGCTTCAAGAATGCCCTCGTCCACCCTCTCCTATGCCTTCCTCTCCTGCGCCTTCCTCTCCTGCGCCTTCCTCTCCTGCATCTCTATGATGCTTGCCTTTCTCCATGAAGGGCTGTTTTCTGGACGGTTTGAGACAAAAATACTGTTTAGCTTAATGGGCTGACAGGCACATAGGACTGGCCAGATATTTTTACTCATCCTATCTATGTTGGTGGTAGAAGGAAGGAAAATGTGGTTAATAATGAGGCACCCCATTATTTCACACTCTGCAGGTGTTCCCAGATTTTCATGCTTCACAATACTTCGGTAATCAAAGAGCAAAGTTTAACTGTTGCTGCTTTTTTGTTTATACATCATATTTCAAAAGGTAATTATGCTTGCTTGTACTGTACTCTTTCTAGTTTTATTGATTCACTTTTACAGCTGAAGTGGCAATTATATTTCTATTATTGTTTGGTCATGCACGGTGGACTGATTGCCTGTAAATGAAAGATTAGAGCATGGATCGAAGTTATCAAAGCAAAGTGTTTTAGTGCATTTGTTTCAGAGTGAACTCTCTTAAATTAGGCTGTTCATGAGCAAAAACCTACATTTATAGTATGCGTTAATGATTAAAACCACCACAGCATCACTCAGCGCCACCACAGCATCACTCAGCGCCACCACAGCATCACTCAGCGCCACCACAGCATCACTCAGCGCCACCACAGCATCACTCGGCGCTACCACAGCATCACTCGGCGCTACCACAGCATCACTCGGCGCTACCACAGCATCACTCAGCGCCACCACAGCATCACTCAGCACCACCACAGCATCACTCAGCACCACCACAGCATCACTCAGCACCACCACAATATCACTCAGGGCCACAACAATATCACTCAGGGCCACAACAATATCACTCAGGGCCACAACAATATCACTCAGGGCCACAACAATATCACTCAGGGCCACAACAATATCACTCAGGGCCACAACAATATCACTCAGGGCCACAACAATATCACTCTGGGCCACCACAGCATCACTCTGGGCCACCACAGCATCACTCTGGGCCACCACAGCATCACTCGGGGCCACCACAGCATCACTCAGAGCCACCACAGCATCACTCGGAGCCACCACAGCATCACTCGGGGCCATCACAGCATCACTCAGCGCCATCACAGCATCACTCAGCGCCACCACAGCATCACTCAGCGCCACCACAGCATCACTCAGCACCACCACAGCGTCACTCAGCGCCACCACAGCGTCACTCAGCGTCACCACAGCATCACTCAGCGCCACCACAGCATCACTCAGCGCCACCACAGCATCACCACAGCTTCACTCAGTGCCACCACAATATCACTCAGTACCACCACAGCATCACTCAGCACTACCACAGCATCACTCGGCGCAACCACAGCATCACTCGGCGCCACGACAGCATCACTCGGCGCCACGACAGCATCACTCGGCGCCACGACAGCATCACTCGACGCCACGACAGCATCACTCGGCGCCACCACAGCATCACTCGGCGCCACCACAGCATCACTCGGCGCCACCACAGCATCACTCGGCGCCACCACAGCATCACTCGGCGCCACCACAGCATCACTCGGCGCCACCACAGCATCACTCGGCGCCACCACAGCATCACTCGGCGCCACCACAGCATCACTCGGCGCCACCACAGCATCACTCGGCGCCACCACAGCATCACTCGGCGCCACCACAGCATCACTCGGCGCCACCACAGCATCACTCGGCGCCACCACAACATCACTCGGCGCCACCACAGCATCACTCGGCACCACCACAGCATCACTCAGCACCACCACAGCATCACTCAGCGCCACCACAGCATCAGTCAGCGCCAAGACAATATCACTCAGCATCACCACAGCATCACTCAGCACCACATCAGTATCACTCAGCACTAGTACACCACCACATCATCATCACTCAGCAAGACCTGAGTATCATTCAGCATCACCTCAGCATCGTCTCCGCACCAGTCACCACCACCACCACCACTACCACCTCAGCATCACTCAGCACCACCTCAGCCTGCTCTCGGAATCTGGCATCTGTTGATTCTCCCCTAGCGTCTGGCCGCTGCTAGTGTTATAATACAGGTACTAGTTCCCAACCTTCACCCTCCGATTGTTTATGCCCCCTCAAAAAAAAAGCTTTAACAAACAACCATTGGAATAGGCAGAAACAAGTTGCCAGCATTGCAAGAACAAAAGAAAACTGAGGAAATTTTTATTGTAAATACTTTTTTTAATATGGTCGTTCAGTTGTACATAATGCCTTCTTCGTCATATATAGGGTAACAAAAATGCTTCTGACACTTTTTTATTATAACTTTTCAGCATGCTGCACAGCAGCCACACTTCTCTACAGCACAGCTTGAAGACATTGGCAAAGTCAATAGCTCTGGGTAAACACTTATAAGGCCCCAAAGGCGAGACCTATTGGCTATGCCAATGCTTGTTATTTACTGCCAAGGACCCACCCATTAAAATAGTCATTTTTTATTCCAGGGACCCTTAGGACAGCTTTTTTAACATTCACTCACTTTCTTTCACTGCACTCTCACGGCACAATACCAGCTCCGCTGTATCCAGGTGTCATAGCACACCCAAGGTGCACTGGGTGCCTTGGGTGGGGCCCGATGATGAAGCATGTCACCAACTAGGTTGGTCTGTGAGGGCCTTACTATAAACATAATGTGTTTCCTTTCCAAAACAAACATACGCTAGGAGCACCCACTCCAGAGTTAGTTCTCTTTGATAAAACATATATACCAGGGGAAGTGAACTGGCTCCAGTATCTTTCCTCCCTCTCCTTTTGATTTTTACTATTTCTATCACTACACATTAAAAATGCATAATCTGAAATATAAATCTCTAAACTACAAGATGTGTTTTACTACAGCATCATCACATGGTTTCAGGTGTGTCCTTCCACTGCTTCAAAGTTTTACTGTTTACTTCCTTCAGTGTTTAGAGTGCTGAGATGGGATCGCCCTAGTTTCTATTTTCGAAACAATCCCTTTTTTATGGCACACTGTTCTCCATTGGTGTCTTGTCAAAAGTCACGCATCTACTATCTATTTCCTAAGCTTTGTATTAGTAGTAGAGCAGGCAGGATCGCTTCACACTGTCACCAGCAGGACAGCCATTGGAGATCAGGAAGGCTGTTTTATTAGTCTGTGTTCTTCTGACCTGTTGGAAGGCACCCATCATAATTTACAATCTGTCTGTCTGTTGTTTGACTTTTTTTGCCGATGGTATTTTTTTTTTTTTTTGTGCATCTCATGAGGTGCTTTTGTATCCCAAGTATCATGGTGGTGAACATGAAGATCAGAAGGGCTCCTGCAGAGGTCCTTTGCCATGATTCCAGCTCTTCTGGAGGAGGAGGACTCATGGTGTCTGTCTTCTGCACCAACTGTGCCAAACAACTGACAGCAAATCTACAATAACCTTCATTACAACTCATCACACTGCAGTTGGAGTGTCAATTCATTCACTCCTGTCAATGACCTTTGCACTTTGCACCATGACCGACTCTTAGGAAAATGTAAGAAGGAGCACATGGTCAGGGTGTCCCCTACCCTTTCACACTCAGGGTAGGGTCTGGAGTTCTCGTTTTAGGCTTCGCAAACTTTGTGTCTCAGTTTGTATTGGTTACACTCCTTAATTATTGATGGCGAGTTAGGATCTTGGGATACGCAGGCCCATCTGCCCTTTTTAGTTTGCGTAAAAGTCATACGTTTCCTTTGTGTCCTGGATATTAATATCCCTATAGCTCCCACGTTACTTCTATTTTGTGAGCCAAGTTGTGAACTGAAGCTGCCGTCCCTACAAGATCATCAGTTTGCCTCTTTTTCACGCTAGTCTCGCATGCTATACATTTTAATCTAATTGTAATCTTATGTCTAGCGCAGCTTCCCACAGGGTAGGACACCTTAGCTTGAGGGACATGACTGTAGGATGGCACAACACGGAAAAGTTAAATAGTGCTATGAGAGCATGTCCAGCCCTGCTTTCTGGCTCCACCCTACCACAGGCACCATGCTCTCCCCTTCTCTATCCATTAGATTGTTTTTAAGGGAGATGCCTCTTTAGGAATTTCTACCTCGATTCATTTTCTTAATTCTCTCTTCATACTGTCGGAGCTTGGTGTCGGTGATTGTCAGGGCCTGCAGTGGCATAGACGGCACTGCCTTTGGTGATTGGAAGCCAAGTGTTCAATGTACACCAGGATCATACCCGCCATGTGGGTGGGGGGGGCTCACTACTCATGGTTCAGCTTTATCGCTTGAAAGTCTGCACAAGTCAGAATTTTTTAAACACTCTCTTATTGTTTTTCACGATGCAGACAGAGCAAATCTTCAGCAACTAAGCAAAACAGCAGCTTAAAATCAATTTTCAAAAAGACAGTTATGCATTGCAGTTTTCATAATAGTGATATTGTGTCGCTAGCTAATTTTCTGTTCACCAACATAGTATGGCCAAAGTCGAACAACATCCCTTGATCTAATGCAAACCTCTCTCCCAATATATGAGCCACGGTACTTTCTCCTTCCTTTCTTCCAGATTTGAAAAGGGTCCAAGCACAGAAGATTGAGCCACGCTCCTGCAGTGCAGGAGCCTGTTGAAAAGCATGTGTCCAGTGGTGCTAATTCTCGTAGACAAAAGCAAGAGGTGTTGCCGCCTTCTCTCTCTTATTTGCGCCATTGTGCAGTGCCAGTCCAATGCTGTGCACGCTGCCTCCACAAGGTGGCCAGTACCTGCTGGGCACTATCTAGTGCTTCTAGTACACAGACCGTGCCAGCAGGACTTATTTCCACAGCAGTGGTAAGACAATCGGTGGAGAAACAAATGCACATCTTCTGGAGTCAGACCCCATGACCCAGTACTATGAAATGTATCAATTTGCTGCAGGAAAAAGAAATTATGATATCACATAAATGTATACTCTATGGCAAATGGAATAACTATCAGAAAGCATTCGTGTTGCAACCAATGAGAGTGCCCTTGTGTTGCTTTTAAAGACTGCATCATTCATACTAAATGCTGACTTTGCCACGAGGACAACAGTGGTGCAATTATTCCATTGCAAAATATTCATTCTTTTTTTGCCTTCTGCTGTAATTTTCAATAATAACCCTTCTATGAAAAAATCTAATTTGGCGTGTTTTGTAGCATTCCTCAATTTTCATGGGATGTTTCAAAGTGACATTTCCTTGTAAGTGTAAATCACTATCGACTGAGAGGTACTGGTCAATGATCATTCCTCCTGCTCTTCTGACAGCTCTCATACTCTTCACATCTGAAAATCCCATTCCTAAATCCACCAACCCTTCTCTTTCACCATGAGATGCTCCTTCCAGATAAAATAGAGGTGAGGAAGCGGGGGCTGGTCATTCTTCAATATCCTGTGTGTCTTCATAGACCTGGCCATGCTGGCATCTGGATGCAAGAACCAGAGGGGTGCCCCCATTCCAGGCAGTCGTAAGCAGAGCTCTCCCACTCTTATCTAAGAGGTTGTAGTGGGAATACCTGACGTCATCAGGTCTCACACCCCCAGCTGTTGCCAGAAAACACCAGCTAGAGCATCTGCAGAGCAATAGGCCAGCATTTCTCCCCACCATCTTGTGGGGTGTCTGATGTAATGCTCAGCTGTATCTTGAAAAAGTGTATCTAACGTCTCCCCACTCTTTCCTTCGGGTTAGCTGGAGTACCATACTGGTCCGATACTGCATGCAGTTGTTGATGAGCTCCATATGGTTATCTGCACTTCTTCAGCTGAAGGCAGTAATGGGGGCAGGAGGGTTTAGGGGAGTGTTCTAGCCTCCGCCTCAAACTTTTTACAGTGAAGATTAATACTAATCTGATATACTCTAAACTCCATCCTTCCGCTTTCACGCTTTGATCATGTCACCTAGCATTTATTGTACTTTTAATGTTGAAGGAGTATGATCCTGGAGCAAAGCACTTCTCGTCTGAAGGAGGGATGCACATCTCTGCTCTGAAGGAAACGCAAGCTTTTCTTCGGTCGCCAGACTTGCTTTTAGAAGCAGTGCCTGCTTTGATGATATTGAGCGTTCTATTTTCTCATTCATTGAGGACCTCAGTTGTAAGCAAGGTAGAGTGACAGATAACAGGGAAGGAGTGTGGCAGGGCTCTCAGTCCCCTGACCTAGAAGGAGGCCTATGGCATCTCGATCTGCTTAAGGTGTCTCTAGGACCTTCTCTGCTGAGATGAACACTCAAGCTCTTGTCCGCACACTTGGAGCTGTGTCAATGTCGCTGAACTCCTCAAGGTTTGAAGAGTGGCCTTCTGACAAGTGGTCACATCAGCAAATATGTGCTTAGAGGTGGACTTTTAAACTGAAACCTCGATGATGGAGCCTTGAAAGCGAACAGGAAAGGGTTAAAGCTGATGGAGGGCACATAGCAAACTCTTCAAAAGGACTCCACTGGATGTCTGAAGGGGCCTCAGTAGAAGTCATGGGTTGGGATGAGGCCTTGTTTGCTTTCTTTGTAGGTGGCTGAGCTTTAGGCACGTCTCCCTTTCCAGCAGTAGAGGGTGAAATGCAGCCTTTTGCTTTCTTTTTAAAGACTGGAGTGCCATTCCCACATTTCGAAGTAGCCTTTGGGTTTCGGGCAGAAATGGCATGTTGAGTGCCCATCCTTCCTGCATATCTGCCTAGAACATTTCAGCAGTCTCTAAGCAGGAGCCAATTTAGATCAAAAATGTCTCCTTTAAAAAAAAGATTCAGATGTTGAAGTTAATCTGCATAAGGGGAAAGAGGGCACTTTGATTAAATAAAAGTACTACTTTATCACGTTTACTGCAAAAATTGGCAAACGTCTGGCTCTAAATGCTGAAACTCTTTCCTGCTTTCTTTGTCAGTCATCTCTAGTGCACCGAGGACCCTTTATAATTTTAATTTGAAGACATCTTTTTTTAGTTCTATTACATATAGTCTAGTTATTGTAAAGATAGTCTTTTTGATACCTAAGAGACGGTAAGAGATGAGTAAAAAAACCCTTATTACCTATACAATGTCATTTTCTGTACAGGAATGCTATCATTCAGAGTTCTCACACACATTTACAGGCCATAGCTACTCTTCAAGCTTTCTATAAATTCTGTAAACATTTTGCTTTAGTTGTCATCCCTTCAGACATTTAGCATTTTAGCTTGTGTCGTGTAGGACGTTATTTGCTATGATCATTGAGAACATGTGAATTGCCCCCACCCACCAAAGAATGTTCATTTATGCCTACCTGGGTAGGAAGAGGAGCTATGTACAAGAATTCGAAAATGTTTATTGCTGTACTACTGTGTCCCATCTCATTTGGCAATGACCCGTGTCCTCCACTGGTTACTATACTCTGCTCCTTAATGGTTGCCCTGTGTTTAGTCCATTCGGAGAACCCTTTAATGAGATTATTCTGACAAATATTAATTTGTTGGTGCATAATTATTTGAAATTAACTTTAAATAACATTGTTCCTTTAAGTCTACTCCTCACTCAGCTTTTCTGTTAACCATTTCAGCTATATATCTTGCGTGTCCTCCCTTTCATGTCCTCCCTTTCATTTATTCATTTCGTTTGTGGGTTCATATAGTGTATATGAGGCCCCAAGAGACACCAGAGCGCTAAAGAGATCAGGCATGGCATAAAGTGCAAAAGCGGTCATTTCGTTAGTCATTACAAAGGGTTTTTGTAAAGCCAAACATGAAGCAGGAGAACGTACATTAAGGAAATTTTAGAGTAGATACTTCAACATCATCAAACACGAATACTGGGAAAATCAGAATGAGCAAGTGAAAGAGCAGTGCACCATGAAACATGATTCATAAAGTGGTCTGGGGAGACAGAGCAGCTCTTAGTTCATCAGAACCGATGAGCATGAAGGAGAAGGGAGGGCTGGGTAACACACTAAATGTGAATCCTGGGGTAATGATGGCAGAAGTGGTGATGTTCGGTAATTTGCACTGAAACAGAAATGCCTCAAGATCTTCTAAAAGGAATCACTGAAGAGTTCTCAGGTGCCCATAGGGTCCTGGCTCGCAGTACATAAAATAACATAATCAATAAATACTTAAACAATTATTACTACTTCAGCCCTCGAAAATTACATCCACGCCTTCTGTTTTCCTGTGTGTATCTGCCCTGCTTTAAGGGGTCATGGACTTTTTGCCAGCGCTTGATCCTAATGTTAGGAACTTCATCAGTGTGCTCTTCCTCAAACTAGGAGTCCCTGAATTACTATAAATGAGATCAATTAATAAACACAGCCTACTCCATGACGCCAATTAAGGCTTAGGCCTGCAGGAGGCACTAAGGCCTACAAGAGGCACCGAAATATTGCTAGTGACCTCCTATCAACCTAGACGATGTCCTACTAGCCATGCTCTCTCTCTTAATCTGTCCGCACAGTATGCCACAGCAGCAGTTTAAAACATGCCAGAGGTTTGATTTTAAGCACTGCCTTGGAGGGGATCCATTAATTCAATCTACTTCTGGTGATGTAATTAGTAAACTAGAATCCTCTTTTTGAATGATGTCATGTGTTGTACTTGGAGAGTTCTCTTTATCACCATTGATACTCTTCAGTATAAACTTGCACCCACTGTGCCAGGTCATTGAACAGAAGCTTCTTGAGCCTCAGTGGCACCTACAGAGAGATGATCATCGTTGCCAGTGAAAAGACTAAGCAATGCCTTTCGCAGAGTCCTCTCATGGGTGCATTCAGTTTCTCTGCACAGAACTGTGAAAACATCTGGATATAACATTTGGGGCCAATTTAAGATGCGCCGAGTGAGGCATCCCAGTTGCTGCACTACGAATGACAACACATGTCCAACCAGAGCCATTTTAACTGTGCAGAGTGATAGCACCTACACTGAAGGTAGACCGCCATACTTTGCTCGGGCACAGTGCCTGCCTGGCTGAATTAACAGTAAAGGTTTGGACAGCTTACAGTTCCTCGGAAACTCCTTGACAAGAGCCTGCTCGGCGGCAATCCAGCGCCTGAAACTCTTCTTGAAAGCCCCGCTGAAAGCATGGTGTGACACAGTATTTTAAGTCAGTGGACTGTCAGGCGAATCTCCCACACAGTGCTTCTGAAGTCCCGCCAGAGCTCATGCTCTGCTTACACATGGAGGTAAAGTAACCTGTGCTCCTTAACAAAACGCGTGCTACCACCACTGTCCGTCGCACACACCTTTTGTAGAGAGGGCTGTAACCACACTCAATAAAGAGGTGCACTTTCGGTGACCCTGACTTCAGAGTCCAACTCTGATGTCGGAAAAAGAGAGTATCTCTTGTGGGATTGCATGATTGGCAAGCTCAATGGGGGGAAAATAATGGGCTGTCCAGAAAATGAGCAGGGGCAGGTCAGCACAGCTTCACAAACCATGCGTACTTGTGCGTACGTCTTGGGCTTGACCTACAATCATTCGACTTGAATTGCCGTTGTAAAACCAACTTTCAGGACTGATGCTTCAAATTCAACTAGATCCAGAGGGTTTCTGTTGGCACCAGGTTGTATGAGAATGACTTAATGGGGTGTGGTGTTTGGAGACCACGCCTTTCCAGTTTTTCCTTAAGTGCAATTTGAAGTTCCCTTGGCAGGACCATCATAGAGTTTGCTGTCTCTTCTTGCCTCTTGACCACGATGAATCATCATGTTTTGTCTGTCAGGCCATTAAAAATAAAAAGAATCCACAATAGAAAGAGTGTTGGTGGACACATAAATAGCTGTGTCACAGCTCTGTAGAGTTGAGACCAGTATTTGGACCCGAAGACATCGAACGGACTAACTCTGAAGGGGAAGGCGGATCAAGCAGAACCGAGTCCCAAAAACCCTCTCCTCAGAGGGCTATGTTGTCCAGAAAGAACAAGCATTATGGCCCCCAGGGAAAAGTGCACCAAGGAGTAAGGCCACACTAAAGACTCTCATACCACAACCAACATCATTGGATCAAGAATCTACGTCTGCCTTGGAGAAACCTTAAGCAATCGGCTCCGATCCTCAACTTGAAGTCATGCCTAGATGCCCTCAAGGGGCCGACCCAACACCTTCAGCCCAAAATTTGGCTAGGAAGACCGCTCTGAGATGGCTCTGAACTGCAGCTTCAACTTTGAGGGACACAACCCTGGCCATAAAGCTTCCAGAGATGCTGTTTGTCCGGGAAACTGAATCTGTGCATCCACCCAACTTTGTGAGAAAATTCTGACTAAACCTCCACTTCAATGGCGGACCCTTGACTCCTCATTAAGCTGAGACTCGCCTTTGTAGAGTTTGTTTAAGAGGAACTCCAAAGTTTCCGCATCCCCAAAAATACACATGCCTAACACATCAGTTCAGCTTTACCACGTCTAGCAAGCCCTATTCCCCCCAATACCACAGTCATTACATGACTCTGTACATGCACACACACACACACACACTCATTCTCACATTCTCTTTCACACTAACTAATCCGGAGAGTCGTTTCTTCTACTTTTTTGAACCAGTCCCACCAGATGAGGCGAGGGATCCGTGGCAGGACTAACCACTTTGAATCAAGAATTGACTCATTTATGCTGGCTACTAGGAAATCAAGAATATATAGGAAAAGGCTATCTTGCGACCGAAGCCCTCTGAACACTCGTAACCAGATTTCAAACAAAGTTTTGGCAGCTAGGCTATACTACATTTAGTATTTGTTAGTTCTGGCAAGATGCAGCCAATTAATATACAGGTTTTGGGAAGCTCTGCTTGCACCTTCTTTCTTTGCCAGCTTTCTGATTAAATTTAATCTGCCAAGATTAAAAATGATACGCGATACCTCTCATACTTGGTAAAGCATCCAAAAAATTGACATTCCTTGAATGTCATTAGTTTACATCAATGGGCTGTTCCGATTTTCCACATTTGGTGGTGTAAGCGAACTCCCTTATTTGTGAGGCAATGCGAACACTAACAGTCCTGGTGGATATATTAAGAGAATTCGAATTTGAAGAAATCGCTATAACATAAGCAGAATATGGTCAGTAATTGTCCACATTTCTGTTAACATAGATTAATAGTGTTTTTCATAAGTATAATATGAGTTGCAATTCTGTAGTATCTGAATGAAGCAGACACCAGCTGGGCGGAAACTCTGGGGAAAAATAGCACCACGAAGGCCTAAAGCTTGACCTAGAATTTTGGACTCTAACATTACACTAAATAGTACCACTTTCACAAGTGTCAAATAATCAAAACTGTTTTTTCTAACTGTACATAAAGTCTATTATAAGGCAATATTCTGTAGTTCCTTGAAAGCGGGTATGACGAGAACCTGCAGATGTAGACAATTCACTCCTGTGGGATTTGAATAGTTAACTTCCGTTGTGAACCAAGATAAACTCAAAGGCGGATAATTCTTGCAACTGGGATTATAAGAATTGTATTAGCAAGACAATGGAAGACAACCAATTGTCTGCTTTTTGGCACTTGGTGAAGTGAGGCTTGATGAATTACTCAAATAGAACAGAGAGCAGCTAGCACAAACAATGGCAAGAAGAAAGTCAAATAAATGGGAACAATAAAGAAATGTTAAAGTAACTGTTAGTTAGCTGAACATGTTTTCTCATTAGCGTTAGTCTTGATATAGTTTAAGAAACATAAATATATATCTTCATGATGGTGGTGAGATCAGAACATGCAAAAGTTGCTTATGCATCACCTATCTGGGATTTAATCTCTTTTACACCTGACTAACTAGTACTATTCTGGCTAGTTACAGTCTTGTGTCCACATTTTTCAGGGCGTCCAGCTACAAGAGTTTATTTTGCACAAGCAAGCCCAAGACTACTGTAATCGGTTTGGGTGAATCATGAGTTAAAACCTGGCCACACCTGATAAATACAGCGTAACCATCTGGTAGAAGGAGTTTTAATAGAGCAAGAGAAATGGTGATCTAATACCTGAAACAGCATAAGTAGCATCTGATGGAAAGTATGAGGGGCAGATTTAGAGCTGAACAGGGAGGAATCGTTTCGGACTCCTGTAGATTTGGTAGGGGTGGAAGAACAACACTATTCCAGCTGTCATATTGGCCCTAAAAAGCTATCCAAAGCCCCTCCAATTAGCCATACGACGTTGCCTGGAGAAGATTGCAACTGTGGTTGAAATGCACTCATCATTCTAATTGCAATTCAGAAGTATCATATTGAAGCCCCAGTCTCAGGACAGCATCTACCTCAAGCTCAGAAATAGCCTGAGCCAAAGTTGGCATTGAGGTGAGTTCTGTGGCATTACAAGGTGTAGGAAGCTGGCTCTGTATATACTATACCAAAGTAAGGTATAATGTGCACGGAGTCCAGTGGATTGCTGAGGAGACATCACTGGATAGGTAAGCCACTCAGACTTGGGCCGTGGGCGTTGGGTGCAGAGTGGGCAGGGGTCGCGGATCCTCCTGGATCTGGAGTCCTTGAAGTTGGAGTTTTCTGGACAGGGCTGCTGTCCTCGGGAGATCTGGTCTTTGTTGAAGAGTGGCAGTCTTCCTGGGGTTCTTGGAAGTCGCTGGCCACGGGACTTTGCTGCACGGCATCTTCGTCGTTCTCCTTCTTCGTAGGTTGCTGGAATCTGAGGATCAAGGTTCAGAGGTGCCCCTTAATACCGAATTTAGAGGCGTTGCAGGTACTGGCAAATGTTAGCCAATGGGTAGCTCGCCTTTAGAGTCACTGCACCCTATGAATGCTCCCTCCTGTGGTGGAGGGGGGCATCCCCTAACCTGATTGGGTAGAATCTTTCCATTCACGATGGAGGATTTCCTAAGGATTGGTTACCTCGGTCCATGGCACCTTAGGGGTGGTCTCGTTAGAGAGGGGACCTCTCCTGACTACTAATTTTCTCACCGACCTTGCCGCCAAAAGTGGGGCTTGGTGAAGGGCGCAGGCATCTCCACTAGCTGGAGTGGACCTGGCTAGCATATCAAATGACAGGAAGCCTTTAAGGCTCTACACCCTGAATGCTATTCCTGCTTGGGGGTAGGTATGAAGCACCTCCACCCCAAGCAGCCTTTGTCCCTGACCCATGAGAGCACAAGGGCTTCCACCTCAAGGGGTCGGAAACATGTCTGTGTGCAGCAGGCTGGTGCAGACAAGTCAGATGGACACGAGTGAGTTGGTCGTTTTTCAGAGGGCATCTCTAAGATGCCCTCTGAGTGCATTTTGTAATACATTTAACACTGACATCAGTGTGGGTTTATTATGCTGAGGAGTTTGATACCAAACTCCTTAGCATTCAGTAAAGCCAACAAGGAGTTGTGGAGTTCGTAATGGCAAACTCCCAGCCCATGTATTCAATATCACTCCACTTACAATGTATGTGAATGGCACAAACAATGTAGGGGCATATTGCTCATGCAGCTATGCCCTCACCTATGGTATAGTGCACCCAGCCTTAGGGCTGTGAGGCCTGCAATAGGTGTGACTTACCTATGTCACAAACAGTGATTTGTGGGCATTGCACACAGGGATGTGTGCCGTTTTGACTCTTAAGTTTTGTCTGCACCAAAACACACAGTCTGCACCGGCAGAGTGCAAGTGCTTGGTGAGGGATTTCTGAGTGTAGTGCAATAGATGCTGCAGCCCTTAGAGACCCTCTCTGGTCACATGGCCCTTGGTCCCAGCGGTATCTTTTACAAGGGACTTGTATGTGGGCCAGAGGTGTGCCAATTGTGAAAACAAAGGTACATTTTTGGGAAAGAACACAGGAACAGTGCACACTCAGTTGAAGTGCATCAGACAAAAAGTATGGGGTAACCATGCAAAAAGGGGCACTTTCCTACACAAGGAGTGGTCTGGAAGTTGAGTGGTCTATTCTACCGCACAAGAAAGTATTTTCTTCTGAAGATTACCACTTTGTTCCAATACCCAAGAGCGGTTACAAAGAAAATGGATGCCTCTAGTCCCACACTATTTGTAACTCGTGACCCGTTGACTCAAGAGAAAAATACATGGAAGTACTCTCGAAACTACATAATGTGTAAACTTGCATTGGAGAGGAATTCCAAAGTGGCCACGTACATATGAAACCAAACTTCGCAGCAGCCTCCCATCTTACCAAGTCTGCCATTTCATGTTAATACCCACTCCCAAAGTAGAGGTGCCATGCATGCCCACCAAACCACCTTTGAGAGGAACTAGCCATCAAATCAGTCTTTGTTCTTCCCCTTGGTTTCATGTTCTTGGGATACCTTGGCGTGGCAATGTGGGCTGGAATATTGCTATTGGAGCAGGACCAAGACTGATTTGCATATGGCTGGTCCGTGCCTGAGGTGGCATGGTATGGAAAAACCGATGGACTGGATTGCGGGATAGAGTAATTACCAGAGGCTGAAAGAAATTCTAGCAATTCTCTCATCACTTGCTTGATTTCCTCCGTGCAACACCCTCTTCGTGGCCCAAAAGTTCTCACTGTGCCATAAAACACAAGCTACACCTTAATGAGATGGCCCAAATAGGCTGAAACAGGTCTGGGGTTGCTTGTGTTCACGTTTAAATGGGACCTGGCGTGGCCTGAGTGGCGGCCCAGAGTAATTACCAGTGGCTTAGCGTAATTCAGGCAATCTGCACTTAAGGTATGCATGCAAGCATATACGCTACATTACACTCATGCATTCTGGAGTGTAGTGTAGGACTGGGTGTACTGAACTGAACAGACTATTTAAGATCACCTCTATATGCATCGTGAAAAGGTCTGCCCATTTACTAACAATTCACTGTTGCACCGCTGTCCGTACTTTACAATCCGGTTAGGGAATATTAGTCCTACCCTCTCCTGAAGGTATGCTTGATGTGTCCCTCTGCAGCACAGAGCCCTCCTCTGGATCACAGCAGTTTCTGAGCACATAGCTGCAGCAGCTCGTCGCACTCATGCCAGTCATCCATGTTGAGAACGAAAAAATGCAAAATTCGACAAACATGCATTCGGATTAATTCAGGGCAGAGGCGCATGCCTGCAAAACAGACTGGGCATGCCCCTCCCAACACACCATGACTCCAGGAGTACTGTGTTTGACTCCTGAAATACCGCAATTCTGATATTTTAATCTGTCACAGAACTGTGGGCAGCCTCTCAAGAAGTGTTACTGTCCTACTGCACATACTTGTAATGCAGTCAAGTGCAGATTGTTTCCCGTACATTATGCTGCTATGAGCTTTATTAAGTCATGCACGTGATTTTAAAAATGCTGCATTAGATATCATTGAAGATTTATGGATTGGCCTAAATATCTGCACGTGTATCAGTACCACAGACTCTCATTCATGGAACTAAAGGTGGAAGAAAGTTGATTTATGAGACCACCAATTGAGTCCATACATGAATGGAACCATAGAGAGGTTGGTGATTTGCAGGCAGTTCCCATCGAGAAACCTTTTTTTACGTATAGATAAGGACTGGGCAATTCTACTCACACCCTAAATTCTTGAAAAACATTGTCTCCATAGGAGTGAGAAAAAATGTGGTTAATTTGCGGTCTGAATATTTATTACGCAGTTGTGTGCAGAACTAGAACATACTACAGAGGAAACTTTGAACTGTTTTAAAATGTGCTGATGTGACCATAGAAAGCTACAGGGCATTAGGGGCATCAAATTAATGAGGAGATGGGAACTGGAGGGACAGGAGTGACCTCTTGAGGAAGAGGCGGGTCTTCAATTCTTTCCGTTCTTGGGTTCATTGCAGAGATGCAGTGGAAGAGGGTTCCAGATATGAGCCATCTTTATACAGTGATCTTCCCCAAAACCGTTGTTGACTTGATGGGAGAAAAACGAGACCGCGATTGGAGGCCAACCTTAGTTGAGTCGTCAGGCCATATGTATATAATAATCTGGAGCGGTAGACCGGGGATGTGCCCTATCATCGTGTGGGCACAGGGTTTGAAACCAGTCCATGGTTTGCTAATGTGCAGAGATTGACCAAAGGTGTACCGAAAGGCATCTCAACTTTTTGTGATGGTTCTTGCTCATCCACAAGCGTGGAAGTCTGCTATGAAGTCAGGCTTGGGACTCTGGACTGGAAGCGGGAACATCACTTCTGTCCAGCTGTTCTACCACTGGGTACATCCATGACTTGTGCAAAAAGAACAATTCATGGACAGAATGCAGAACAATGTCATACATTCACCCCAGTACAGAGATCTGGGCCTAAATCCATCATTTTTTTGCTCCCCATGCCATTCCAGTTTGAACCCAGCCATATGCAAATCAGTCTTGACCCTGCGCCCAATGGGAACAGTCCAGCCCGAACTGCCAGGCCAGGTCCTCCCTGGACTGGAAACAAGCATCCTAGGACCGGTTTCGGGTTTTCACCTCTCATCAGCCAGGATAGCTTGACTCCAGTGGCATGGAGAGCACGGGACCCACGTCTGGGCATACCCGTCCCACTCGGGGTGACGAATGCAAAAAGAACAATTCATGGACAGAATGCAGAACAATGTCATACATTCACCCCAGTACAGAGATCTGGGCCTAAATCCATCATTTTTTTGCTCCCCATGCCATTCCAGTTTGAACCCAGCCATATGCAAATCAGTCTTGACTCTGCGCCCAATGGGAACAGTCCAGCCCCGAACTGCCAGGCCAGGTCCTCCCTGGACTGGAAACAAGCATCCTAGGACCGGTTTCGGGGTTTCACCCCTCATCATCCATGACTTGCCAGGAGTACAGTCGGGCCATCCTGCTTGTGAAAATGGAGCCATTATGGATTACGTATGGGCCAACCCATTGACTTCCATGGCTCAGATAAAATGATTTTGTAGATATTTGTGCAGGGCAGAAGCATGCATTCAGTTGCAAGCATGTGGTTTTACAACTGATTTATAGCACAAAGGGAACAGTTTCTTGACTGTACACATTGTTTTGCTGCTTGTCTCTGTTGTAGATTAACATGGAGGCTTCCAAGCCCTTTCATGGAGTGAAGGAATACAAGGTATGTTGACACCAGTGACGCATGCACGAGGGGGAGTAAAATAAGGTTGAGTCTTTCGGGTGCATTTTGGGTTTCTTGCTGACATCAAAGGGAAGCCTAGTGTCCACGATAAAACAAGGGTTTTCAAAACAAACAAATACAAATTGTTATTTTACCCATAAGGCAGTTAGATGAATATTCGTGTTGCGCGCATCTGCAACAAGGACAATCTGTAAGGCAATGTGACAGGCAAGCAGTACTTCCCTTGTTTACGTGACTCCATTCAGGAAAATGTCAGCAGAGCATGTGGGTCTTTTCTCCTGGGCCAGATATATGGGTTGCAGAGGTGTTCTTTCCTCTTCAAGAACTTCATTGATTCTTCCTCCAAATAGTTTTCTGAAAAGTCCTGAGCTCTCATGTTTTTTAGGCAGCAGCCACAGAAAATATAATAAAGCAACCTGCTAGGACACCACGTGCAATGCGTGGCTCCTATGGCTTTCCGTAGTATGTCACCTAAGCAAATATTTCTTTTTAGGTCTGCCTAGAGGAAAATGTTAGCTTACCAGGATTGCTCAGATATATAATGGGTTAAAGGCTCGATTGTGTTTGTGAGAGAGAGGTGGTAAAATGCTGTCCCCGGCTTTGTTCTTGGTATTTGCGTAGTTTGACTAACCATGGAATGATGGTGGTTGCCCCTGATATGCTGACTAGGGCGGCTTGGCGACATTTGTGGCATATTGTGGCCATCCTTGGTTGATGCTGACATTGGCATACAGACGGTAAATATGTATTTTGGGTTTCCGTGTCTTGAGGTAATGATGACACACGGTCATGAAAGGCAGAATCTATCCAAGTGTGTCAGTAGTAATGTGAGTAGTCACTGAAGTGGCAGTCTGATGTATGTGCACTAAACATATATACTAAGAATGAAAAGCTATTGTTTCAGGTCCAAATAGCATATTTTTCATGAACAAGCAAATGTTTTGATTTGGGTAATTCAGTTTACTTTTCCCAAAATGAGTGGCATGTGTTTGATATGAAAATGGTAAAGTTGGCATTTAGGAACAAAGTGATTGCATTTGCAAATCTACATTTGAAGTTGCTTTTTGAGTGACAGTGGCTGTTGCTGTCTGAGAACCCTGTGAGCTGTCTGAATGTGTACGGTCTCTATGCTTAATCTGAGCAACATCACTGATGTTACTGCATAAGCTACTTACTCTTACGTCTGTAGTCTGAGATTGGGAGCTCTGTGGACCCCTTTTCCATGTAGATTCTCAGGCCTGAGATGGGCCTAGAACTCTGCGCTGAAATGGGAAAAATGGGAAAACTAAAAGAAATAAAATATAGACGTGATAAAAGATGCATGTAATTGTGTTCTGTATTTACAAGCACCACCCTAGGCTTTTTAGACATTTTAGGGAAATTGTTGAAGAATGTTACATTTTGCACCATTTTCACAAAATTTGCCTGGGATTTGGATGAACTCCCAAAGTCAGGCTTGTTTTGGACACCACCAGTTATACTATTATTTCATAAGTGCCCCTCATGAAATAAACCTATCACTTTTTAGGTCTCGGATAACACAGCGGATGCACTGTCTCATGCAAGACCTTTCATTACCTTACAGTGGGCTTAGAGGCCAGACTGCTCATTGCTTGCCATTAGTTGCCTTCTTTGTCACTTTTGTTTTCTTGCTGACTTATTCGTCAGCTTCCATAAGCTTTCCCTCCTCGTCTTGTGTTTGTCCATCTCCTGGAGCATGGACACATTACTGCTTCCACAGCTTGCTTTTTCGGGTGCTACTTTTTTCATTTTCTCTAAGCACTCCACGATAGTGACTGTTTTCCAAATGTCTCCCTCCAGTACCCCCCTCACCTCCCCTTCGTGTTACTTCCCTATTCTCCTCTCGCCCGCCCATGTTTACTTTGCATGATCCCTGGTTTAATCCATTCATGTCTTGGGTGGTAGGACAACCTCACAAGTGACGTACTGTTTTTATTGGGAGAATGCTGAGTGGTAGGAGTTCTGTTGATCCCCACAGATTCTGGAATTTTCTCTAGTATAAGTGTGAGGAAAATGTGTGATTTTAACCAAAGCTTGAGGTTTGCAAGGCTTTCTGGATAAGAATACATAGTGGGATCTCTTCAAATGACATCACCGTGGATTCCCCTGGGTGTCTAGTTTTTAGAAATGTCTGGGTTTAGTAGGGTTCTCTGGTTGCCAACTGTAAAGATGCGCGAACTTCAGGTGGGTTCAAGTTTCTTTTAGTCGCTGTCAGCAGGACGACACCAACACCGAAACCTCTCTTCCCAAGAGCCCCCGACCGTCAAAGTCCTCGATATCGAACCCTGCTAGCCAAAACCTTCTATGCATTCTCTCGGCGTGTGGAACCTCCAGACGCCCAGAGAATGTACAGAAGACCCAACACATCTTTCCCCTTTACATTAATAAATGATTACAGAACATCCCAAAACATGAGGAACAAAAACGATAACATAGAACATTAGAATAAGAAGAAAGAATCACGCATAAAAATATGATGGCATTATAAAACATAATCTTGGAACTTAGAAGGCAATTTGATAGGTCTGGATAACAGTGAACGACCCATGATATTGGTCTCGTTATGATCTTCAACCCGAACCTGGTTCTTAGATGGGTCACTCAAACCCATCTTAGACACAGCAATTTTCCCTTTGTTCCACCACTTGCCATCATCCAATTTTACTGCACTTTTGTTGTTTTTCACAACCTTTTTCAGGGCAGAGAACTTGGGCTCCCCTTTAGGTAAAATCCTGGAACACTTCACTCTCACCATTTCTCCCACATTGACCTTTAACTGTTTAGGGCCTTGATCAACATGCATTTAATCGTATCTGCTCTGTGCTTCAACTCGCCTTTCGCTAACCTCATCAATTTTCTTCCTTGGCAAAGTAAATCCACTTTCACCCATCCATCTTCTTAACAACTTGGAAGCAGGCACACGCCCTCTTAACAAAACAAATGGGGACACACCGGTGTCAGAATTAGCAGTCGTGCGAACAGCCCACAACAATTTTCCAAGTTCCACTTTACAATTTAGACCACTCGCTCTTGCCAACTGAACATTCTGTTTTATGACTCTGTTAAATCGTTCGACAAGGCCATTGCTCCTTGGATAATATAAAGACGTTTTAACGTGCTTAATGCCCATGGAACGTAAAAATTCCTCAAATTGGATGGATATGAATTGAGGACCATTATCAGTGAGTAATTAGTCAGGCACGCCTTCCCTCGCAAATAGCGATTCAAGGAATTTAATCACAGCTGCAGAATCTGACTGTTTCACCCATTTAATTTCCGGCCAGCGACTATAGTAATCCATGAGGACTATACCGTACTCGGGTACACTGCCAGATATAATCTTGGGACCTACATTGTCAATAGCTAGTTTGACCCAAGATTTGTTTGGAACCTTAATGGCCTCTACGGGACTGGGAGTTGTTACCTGAGATTTGTCACTAACCACACATTCCATACAATCCCTTACAAAATGCTCTACCTGTCTGTCTAAAGCCGGCCACCAGAAACTCTCTCTTATCCTCTTCTTCATGGCACGCATGCCTATGTGGCTTTCGTGTGCTAGAGCAAGCACCTTGTTTCTCATAGCATCTGGCACCACTAAAAGCAAAGACCGGTACAACAACCCGTTCACAACTGATAATTCGTCGAAGACATGTTTGTATTTGCTGACATGACTCTGATCATTATCTTCATGTGACCATCCTTTGTTTAATATTTTTAAAATCTCCTTAAATTCTTGATCACTCTCAGAAGCCTCTCTCCACTCTTATTCTGTTATGGCACCTGCAGTTTCATCTACTACACTGCACACTAGTTCAAACTCATCACACTCATCTCTTGTCTCCCCACCGTCACTGCAACGAGGAGCTAACCGAGATAGGCAATCTGCCAAAAGAGTTCTCCTGCCTGGCTCATACTCAACGCTGAAATTAAGTTCCATGAGCCTATACTTCCATCTTGCGATTCTAGTGGTCGCTTTTCCCCTACCCCTTGTGCTGAATAGCTCCACCAACGGTTTGTGGTAAACACGTACCACAAACCTTGAACCATACAGATAGTGTTTGAAATGTGTGATACCCCACCAACAGGTAAAAGCTTTGCGCTCGATCACAGAATAAGAGGACTCTGCCCCACGCAAACTCCTAGAAGCAAATGCTATTACCTCATCCTTGCCATCTCTATGCTGCATGAGCACAGCACCTAAACCCTTTTGACTGGCATCAGTCAGTCAGAAAACTTTATTCGGTTTGCTTTTAAACCATAAAAGTTACATCAACATAAAAACAATTTAAATGAAAGTGCATAAGTTAAAATAGCAGCAATACCGCAGTTAAAATTGCACAAATTAGATAAGAAAAAAAGCCTGAGGAAACACTCTTTACACATCCATATAACTCCTAGATTTAACAGTGGCTTTTAAAAACCCTACTATAAAAAGTATACAGTCCTCTTTCAATAGTTGCAGAAACACAAGTGCCGGGCGAACCTGTCTAAAATTCATTCTTTTTAAAATAGGAACCAGAAAGCGCTTACGAGGAATTTCATATAATTTACATAAAAACAGGAAGTGCAGCGTGTCCTGCGGAGACTGTCCGTCGCAGCCGCAGAGCGCTAGCACTTGACCTCTATTAAAACCCTTGGGTCTGGCGAGCAGAAGGTGAAAAAGGTTCAACCGCAACCTAGTTAACAAAAATTTCTCATGTGTGGACAAAGACCTCATGAGATAAGGTTCCATCATGGGGGTTGTCTTAAGCATTATATACGTCCGCACACTAGGTTTCAACACCTCCTTGGCTTCTCTTTCCATATTCCTTAGTGACAAAAAGGCTAATTTGGTCGATTCCACATCCTTCTTAGTAATGACATCAGGGTTAGAAAATAGGTCCCCCCGCCCTAACCCATCAAAGCTTTTTTTAATATATCTTAGCCATGGAATACGGGCGGAGTTGTCAAGAGACATGTTTTCTCTTAGGATCAGGTGGGTTAGAATTAGATCTTTATTCAACCAACATTTTAGCCAGAAGATCAGGGGTCGCAAAGCAAGAGCATCACTTAAATAGGGAACCCCCAGTTCCTCGTGGACCGCTAGATTAGATGTGCCACGGGGAACGCATAATAAGCGTTTCAAAAAGTCATTTTCCGCTATCTGGAGGGTTTCTGCAGCAGTGTATCCCCAGATGTCACTGCCATAAGAAGCTATGGCCAGGCTTTTGGCCTGGTACACTTGTAGCATAGCTCCTATTGGTTTCTTCCCTATTTTAGATGCAAAATTAAAAATTGCTGAGTTAACCCTGACCAGATCCCTTTTTTTTTTTTTTCCTGTAATAGGGGGCCCCATTTGAGCTGGTCATCAAAGAGGACCCCTAAGTAGGAAAATACATTCGTACAGGGGATCTTGGAGTCACCTACACAAAAATGAAAACTCTTTTTCCCCGATTGTCCCACTTGCATGACATAAGACTTGGAATTATTGATTGCCAAGTCCCGGTCAGTCATGAATCTGGAGAAGGTGGTTAAAAGCGATTGCAGACCCAGTTCAGTCCTGGATATGAGGACGGCATCGTCCGCATATAACAGGACGGGAGTCCCTCGCCGTCCTACACATGGGTAATCAACTCCCGATGCCCTTAATGCGCTATCCATTTCATTAATATAAAAATTAAATAAAAATGGGGCCAAAATACAGCCTTGCCGGACTCCCTTCTTGATATCAAAATTCCTTGTGACCTGCAGGTCCTGTGAGAACCTGACATTGGCTTTAGTTGACATATGCAGGTCCTCAAGAAAGTTGACAATACTGTTCTCCACTCCCATTGCCCTCATGGACTGCCATAGCTTGTTCCTGTTAACAAAGTCAAACGCAGATGACAAGTCCATGAAGGCAAGGTGAATAGTCCCAGTGCGAGCAACAGTATATTTGCTCAGTATCATAACTAAATTAAGACACTGAGCAACGGTGGAACGTCCCGGGCAAAAACCATACTGGACTTCCGACAAGATCTTGTTGTCCTCCGCCCAAGTTGATAATCTCTGTAAGAGGACCCGTCCCACCACTTTTACCACTGAGTCAATAAGCGAAATTGGTCTATAGCAGTGGGTATTATTTCTGTCGCCCTTTTTGAAAACGGGAACTATAGTAGAGGTTGCCCAGGATTGGGGACAACCATTCTTTGCCGCAGCATTAAAAACTGCCTCCAGTATCGGCACCCAAAAAGAAGGGTCTGACTTGAATAAGTCTGGGGGGATCCCGTCAGGACCAGGCGCTTTACCAATAGATAATCCAATGATACCTTCCAGGATCTCGCCCTTCTCGAATATTATTTCTGGGTCCTTCCTGTCCTGGGGCTTCCTGTAATTAAGCTCAAGCGGGCAGTCAAACATAGATTTAAAATGAAGTACCCACTCCTCCTCAGTGATGTGTGAATCGAGGGACCCCCCCCCCCCTTCATGGTCAAACAAGGGCCTATTCACAACACTCCAGAACCTCGAGCTGTTTCTGAGAGTGCTGGAATCGATCAGCTCCTTCCAAGCTTCTTCCTTCAATACTCCCTTCCGATTGGCAAGGGCTTCCTTGTATTCCCTACGACAGATAGAGACTTCAGATTGAATTGTAGGTTTTGCTGACAATACCTCCCTCAACCTCTTGGCTGCCTTGGAGCATTGAGAATAAAACCATCTAGGACCAGACAAGGTTTGTCCTCTGGCTGGAGCATGTAGCAGTTCGGCCACTTTTTGTGAAATAGACTCGAATGCCCCAAGGATCTCTTTTGGAGGGGACCACTCCATTGTACATAATGACAGTTCATCAGCACAGGCTATTTTAACCTTGTTATAAAATACTTCTGGGGATACCTGAGACCATTTTAGTCTGCGCTTCCCATCTGTTGGTCTCAAAACACCCTTACTTGGAGCATCCCCAAATGTTACTGACAGTGGACCGGTCATGTGAAGTGTTAAGGGATTATGGTCACTAAATTCACTTTCTGCAATATTAAAATTATTAATAAAAAATTGTAAAGAGGACGAAATTAAAATAAAATCAATAAAAGACCCCCTCCCGTGCCCTTTAAAAGTAGGCACCGGAAAATTAGTGCGCGGGTCAGTTAGGGACATTGTAGCCACCATATCTAGTTCATTTATCATGGAATTCAACAGCTCCCCTTGAGCATGATGTTCAAAATGAAAACCCTCCATACGGGGGCAACCCAGCTCAGAAATACACGATGTTGTTGGCTTACCACAAGGATGTATATTAAAATCGCCAGAAACCAAAAGGTTATGAAGACTTGGGCCCAGGGATTGTTTTATAGTTACTCCCAGGGCAGTTATGTTACTAGCCTCCTGCGGGGAGGTAAATGAGTTATAGAAATTAACAATTCCCCAGCTAATATCCCCCCTTCTGGCCGACAGTGCCAGAATTCCTGGGTGTGTAGTTGGTATCACCTGCAACTTACAATCAATAGCCACAGAGATATATGTGACTAGTCCACCCTTTGGTCTTCCACTCACAGATGGTACGGCTGGGACGAAAGAGGCCTTGTAGCCATCCAGGAATAGGTCGCAATCCACCGACCACGTTTCCTGGAGGCTGATTACCATAAATTGCTTGACATAGCACACCCACCGTGGATCCTGAAGCTTAGTTGCCAGCCCTGCTATATTCCAGGATAGGAAATTGTTCGATCTCAACACTGGGAGCCCTACAACTACCTCCCCTGGAGCCTGAAGAGGTGCGACCGACTCGGACCCTGGGAATACAGGGCCCCGCAGTCAATCGCACTCCTCCATATCTGTTAAGGCAGCAAATCTATTATTTGACGCCTCTATATTGCCGGTACCAAATTGTCTATCTGGTTCTAGCAGTGGTTGAACCATGGGAATATACTGGTGTCTCAGAAGTGGTCTTGTTAAGCAGCCCCCTCGGTGGGGTACCCCAGGGCCCTCTGCGGTCCTATCCCCATAGGGGAATGGTCTGTAGAAATAGCCCAAAGGTAATGCCTTGATAACAGATCCCACTAAGGGGGTGAGGCTACAATCCCTAGGAAGAATACGGCCTGCGGTGAAGGGGTTGTCAAAATTTATAATAACACAGTCACCTGTCCCTTGTTTGCGTGAGCTCCCAATTCAGCTAACCCTGCGTGCCATGAGTATGTTTTTGGATACATGAGCGCCCAGGGTGGTGTTGTATGTGAACCAGTGGTTTATTTTATTTAACAACTGCCCATAATCTTCACTCTTCCCGTAGGGGAGGGCGGGAACACTCCCCAAAATCACAACATATGGAGTGGATTCGGGTGGGAGATCAATGGTTGGAAGATTCATCGCCTGGGGAGCCCTGCCATCTGGTCTCCTGTCCCTCAGAGGCACAGGGGGCCCTGTTCTAGAAGATAACTGCTGTGTAGGAACTGGAGTATCTCCACTGGTGGGCCTCGTAATATTAGAGCTATTCTTATCTAGTGCCTCGCTATTTACTGTTGGCCTAGCACTCGGGACTACCCCTACTCCATTCTGCCCATCTCTTTCCCCTTCCGTTACAATTTGAGCTTTGGGCGTGTTTATACTTGCTGTCTGAATAACCGGCAGAGTATAAACCATCACCCTTTCTAATTTAAGTAGCCTGTCTTCTACTAAGCTTATTTTTTGAAATATGGGGTCTAATAAGGTGGTCAGCATGGTTTCAAGCCTGCCCCAGAAGTCCCCCTCCAGCGTACTGTCAATTGTTGGCCCTGCCCTGATCTGATTCGAGGAGGTCGGATTTCCATCACTACCAACACTTGTGGTTGGAACAACTAACTCTTTTCTCCCAGATGTGCCCTTTGCGGATTTATTTGATTTCGTTGTTCCCCGGCTCTTCCTTGTTACAGCGGGGGATTCGTTAATACAGTTTGATTTTGTTTTTGCTTTCTGCCCTCTAGTTGTCGCTTTCGATTTGAGAGGGCTAGGTTCCTGCTCCAGGGATGTGCAGGAAACCGAATTAGTCAGTGTTACTGGGACATCGAGTGGTGACTGGCTCAGCCGTGATGGAGATACATCCTGATTAGGAACCGACAGAGCATCAGAGAAAGCAGGAGTTAAGGAGAGCCTACCTTGCAGAGGGTGAGGCTCAAGAGATAGCCTGCGTTCTGTCGTTTTAATTTCATTAATGAGGACAGATTCGGCCCTCGTTAAAAAAGCGTCTAGAGTTCCAGCCACACTTTTCCCCAGATGTAATTTCCGCTTATTCATGTTTAGCAGCTATGGGCATACAGGGTTATTTACTCAGGTCCCTTATAAGGTACGATTTTGCTTGTGAAGATAAAGTGACTAGTGCAATATGCAGTGTGCAAAATACAAAAGAATGTTAAAACACAAACAGCTCAAATAACAAGTTATAAAAACTCCTCAAGGCTTTAAAAAAGTGCTAAATACTTATGCAGTGAATGATTATCATATTAAAAAACAGTTAATCACAGTGGGAGCGCTAAGGTACAATGTACAATACGGGATCCTGGCTCGTAGGATAGAGTCTTAGCCAAATTTAATGTAAGTACTATAAGTACTCCTTGACCGTCAGGGCAAAATACTTTGAAAGTGTACAAATGGCAATGCAATCCTTGAGCTTGCGGCCGTCCGATGAAAAGGAAGCAGTTATATACCAGGCCCAACAGTACCTGCACACGAGCTCCAGAGCCTGCACAAGGGGCCTCAATTGCGGATGAAAGGGGGTGGCCCTGCCCTGCCTCTTCCTGTCGATGACGGGCGCAGGACGGGCCCGCCCTTGGCCCGGGCTTCGCCCGTGCGCGTCCCGCGCTGCGGTATGCCTGTGTGCCTCTTATCGCCGAGCCTGGCGGCTCCTGGCGCTCAGCGTGACGTCCCCAGCAGGCGCCTCCACCAAAGCCTGCTGGGAAGTGTAGTGCGGGCACCTGGGTTGATTCGAGGAAGCCGTTCCCCTCACGGCTATTGCAAAGGAGGAACAAGGAAAGTGACTCGTGCCCCTCACGGTGAGTCTCCCCTCTTTCAGCGCGTCCCGCGCTGCAGTATGCCTGTGTGCCTCTTATCGCCGAGCCAGGCGGCTCCTGGCGCTCGGCGTGACGTCCCCAGCAGGCGCCTCCACCAAAGCCTGCTGGGAAGTGTAGTGCGGGCACCTGGGTTGATTCGAGGAAGCCGTTCCCCTCACGGCTATTGCAAAGGAGGAACAAGGAAAGTGACTCGTGCCCCTCATGGTGAGTCTCCCCTCTTTCAGCGCGTCCCGCGCTGCAGTATGCCTGTGTGCCTCTTATCGCCGAGCCAGGTGGCTCCTGGCGCTCGGTGTGACGTCCCTAGCAGGCGCCTGCACCAAAGCCTGCTGGGAAGTGTAGTGAGGGCACCTGAGTTGATTCGAGGAAGCCGTTCCCCTCACGGCTATTGTAAAGGAGGAACAAGGAAAGTGACTTGTGCCCCTCACGGTGAGTCTCCCCTCTTTCAGCGCATCCCGCGCTGCAGTATGCCTGTGTGCCTCTTATCGCCGAGCCTGGCGGCTCCTGGTTCTCGGCGTGACGTCCCCAGCAGGCGCCTCCACCAAAGCCTGCTGGGAAGTGTAGTGCGGGCACCTGGGTTGATTCAAGGAAGCCGTTCCCCTCACGGATATTGCAAAGGAGGAACAAGGAAAGTGACTCGTGCCCCTCACGGTGAGTCTCCCCTCTTTCAGCGCGTCAGTCATAATCACGGTTTTATCCACCGTACTGAACGCCTTAAGAGGAATGGCATGTGCTACCTCCTGTTTGATCAATTCAAATTCTTTAGTGCACTCGTCATTCCAACAAAACCTGACGTTTTTCTTGAGGAGACATCTGATGTTATAAGTCCTGGACACACAATTGGGAACGAAACGGGCATAAAATTCAACGAGCCCCATAAAAGATCTCAACTGATCCTTGTCACTAGGAGTGTTAAAGTCTTCAATAGCTTTGACCAAACTGGTCTTGGGCTGCACCCCTTCTGATGATAACCTATATCCCAAGTAGTCCACAGTGGGTACATTCAATCTACATTTGTCCACTCCCAGAGTCACACCTTTTTGTCTTAACAAGGTCAACACTTGGGACAATCTTTTGTTGTGTTGATTCTGGTCCTCCCCATACACCAATATCCTAAAAAAGCCATTACTCCAGGCATCCCTTTGAACATGATCTCTACTACACTCTGAAAGACAGCCGATGCAGAGGCAAGGCCAAAGGGCATACGCTTAAACTGAAAAAGACCCTCTGGAGTAATGAATGCGGTAAGGTGCATAGACTCTGCATGCAATTCGATCTGATGATACGCAGATGACATGTCCAATAAGCTAAACCATTTGGCACCCTTGAGAATGGAAGTCATTTGTGTAATATTTGGTAGAGGATGCTGGTCTATCCATATGTTCTTGTTAAGGTCGCGCAAGTCCACGTACATGCGCAGGGTACCATTGGCTTTCTTGGCAAGAACCACCGGAGATACCCAGTCAGAGGACTCAATAGGCTCTATAACGTTACAGGAGCACAATTTATCTAATTCTTTTTTTAAATCTGATTAAAAATTACAAGTAAATTATGTTGAGAATGCAACTGCAGTTATAATAAGCAAGGCGGAATGAGTGTAGAAAGTAGATGGTGTGCGTATCACCACAAAAGATGCACGCAGTCATGCTTGGTGTGCATGTCACCGTAGGGAGTGCACACAATAAAATAGCAGATGAGAAAAGTGCATGTGCTGAAAACTGCTAGCGATTTATTGTGTGTGAGTCACAGGAATCAGCACAGGTGCTTGGAACACGTGTTGATGAAATGCAATATACATCGGTGTGCAGATCACCGAGATCGGCATGTCACAAGATGAAGAGCAAACGATGTACAGCGGTGTGCAGATCACCGAGATCGGCACTACTGGAAGAAAAAGCCTGATTCCATGATGGCCACCACGCTTAGTACGCCTGCATGGTGACGTAGGCTGTACGATGGTGTGCAGATCACCATGCTCGGCACAACTTAAAGAAATTGCCTGATTTAAAGATGGCCGCCACGCTTGGTAAGCTTGCGTGATTTCGTAGGACGGTGTTTGTGTGCGGATTACCATAAGCCGCACAGACGAGAAACCGCTGGAATGCAAGGGATGCTTGTGGTAACTTAAGTGTCAAGGATGATGCAGTAATGACGTGGGCACACTCCTTCCTCAGTCATGCCTGTCCACACACTGTTGTCCCTGTGCTCCCACATAGATGTATATTTTGAGAGACAGCGGTCCCTGAGTAGACAATGAATAGGCAATAAATAAATATAGCCCCAATCGGTACTATATTGTAGCCTTTATTCCATCCGGAAAAAAGGCAATTTTAATATGCATTTATATTAGATGTACAGAACATAGAATTTAATAACAGTGGGACACAAGCCTGTATCCATGAACTCACATCACAAGAGAAAACAAGAGAAGGCTCAGGCAGCATGTGGTTGTCTGTATATACTCATTACAATGAAACAAACAACAATTGAAGGGGGTCACCTTTACACATAGTTTAGCAAATAAATCAGTGTATAAGGCTGACAATTTTGTCGACGGCGTTTCGATCCTTAACATTAATATCGGATCATCATCAGGACTTTCAAAATAATGCCTGAAAACATATTGCCTGTAATTAACTTGCGGCTAGAGCAGGAAGCAGAACGGTCCAAGATAACCAAGGCTTCCCAATTGTGACCGCAGACGATGTCCAGACCTCGTAATAAGAGGGGATGAATGCCCGCGTAGATTGAATCAAAAATTGGAGCCGCAGGCATCTAAATAAGCGGCCGATAGAAATCCGATCACTTGGGAGACGGCGGCATATGGCGTCTGCTGTCCAGTTCTACCCGTTACACATCATTTATATGTTTTATTTTCCTCCCATTGGATGATGTGTCTGGGGTCACAGACAAAGGACTACTACTTCACAATAAATCAGACGAATTCTGCAGCGGCCATCTCGGCATGTGCAGTCCAATCTTAATAGCCATAGTGAAACCGCATCAAATCATATGCACGCTTGTTATTTAATAGTTGTAATACCAATCCTAAATCCCTCAGTGGGAGCGAGCTGCATAACATTTTGATTTAATCAGTTGCGTTACATAGTCATTCGCCGCCCTATAAGTGTTGACATTACAAACAGTCTCTATTCCTCGTCCTGCCATACCGCTGGTTATGTAATCAGCATATTGTCCATTTTGTAAATGATATATATATATATATATATATATATACCCCTCCACATACGTACACATTCCATTTACCACTACCCACCCCTAAAATTACCCTTACCTCTGTTTACCGCTTCCCTCCCCTAAACGCAAAAATTATACCTTACCTCCTTTTGCCGCTGCTAAACTCAGAGATCCACTAGGGAGAGAGAACACTGGAATATGGACACTGTCCCTTTCTAGTGCTGCCTCTTCTGCAGAGATGGTGCTCAGGTGGCAGTCATGGCCCCGGGCCCTGATCAGAGTGAAAGCAGACCACGCCTAATGGTGCAGTCTGCTTTCAGTTTGTTTGTTTTGATCCTGAGCCATTTTGTACCATCTGACTGCTCACTTTCTAAAGTGTTCTTTCAGATAAGCTGGCTGCTACAGCTGCTTTATCTAAACCTGATTATCATGTTGATGATAACCATTGTATAGATGACAACGAGGTGCCGGGTGGATGTGATAGAGCTATCTCTGATAGTTGCTTATCATATTTTGTCCTGCAAGCATACAGCAACTGATGGGAACTAGAGGGAGGCAGATTAGTTCTAATGGTGAAGGACTTTGACTCGCTGGACTGTGTTCCCCTTGATATTGTGGGGTCTTGCCTCCAGTCCTGACACTTTAACTGGCACGTCGACCCATTGTTTACCCAGCTAGCTCTGTGCTTTAATCCTCTTGATGCTCGCCTGCAGCATGGGAGTTATCTGAGCGAAGCCACACCTGATATATAACTGATGATCGGGGGTCTGGTCATCCCTGTGCTCATCCCAGGGGGCTGTTGAGTGAAGGTGTGTTTGGTGACCTGTAGCATTTACTCAAGTTATTTTGCGTGTCATTGTCTCTTTTTGGACACAATTGCAGACAATGACTAAAGCGTTTTTCCAGCCCCAAAGTCTCTACTGATAGAAACATCTTTGGAAAGGCTTCAGGGGCTGGTAACCTCGCCATACCGGATTAACACAGAATGAAATCCCACTCATGGGGACTTTACAACTGCTGAAAAATACTACCTAAGTCAGATTGGGGACGTGCAGCTGAGATTGGTGATGTCGGAGAGAAATATGAGGGATATGACATAAGGTAGAATTAAGGGAGTCCGGAATCACAGACCCGGGTGCATCTCCAAAAGCATACAGCAAATCCCAGAAAAGTACAGTAAACCTGAATTTTTAAAAACTGCAGATTACCAACGTGATTTCCTAGAGGCAAGAGAACATGCACTACCTTCAATCTGAAGGACATGTAAACAAAGAAATGATGCAATTTTTAGCTGTTAAAAAAGATGGAAATTGTAGGGACCCACAAAACCTCATATTAAAAGACCTTGGTTTGAAAAGTCAGTTGAAAAGGAGTGAACAGTCAACACTGAAAAGAAAAGATGCTGACGCTGCAGTTGTTGGCCTCCATCTGCTATTTTGTTCTGAGTGGCAATACTGCAAGGTGTATATATTCACAGGAGACAATGCTATGCAGATCATTCTGGTAGGAGGTTAAGACTTCTTGCTAGGTGCAGTTGCCTCTAGCAAGAACTCTTATAATTTCCCAAGATGTCTACCCCCCCAAATTAGGGGAGGCATACAGCATAATCATTGGTTTGGAGTGCATGTCTTATGTTTTTTTTAGGTGGCAGTCTCTCTTCCTCCACTCCTGCCCACACTTGCTCCTCTCAGGTCAGGTATGGGCGAGAACCATTAGGGTTTGAAAATAAGTAAATCTTTGATCTTATTACCCTCGCAAAGGAACATTTTGAGAAGAATTGATATACATCCATCCAGAGCTGTTTACTTGTGGTTCAGTAGGTTATGTGTATCATAACTGAGTTTTCTCCTCCTTAAGTTAAAATATGTATTTAAAAGAGATCCAAAATTGTATGCCACAACTCAGAGTTCCAGTTTGGACAAATTGTTCCTTATTGCCTTTAAAAAAAAAAGATTTGTGGTTGCATCATGATTTTGACAAACTGTACCACATGTTTTTTGATGCTTTAGAATCATATTGGAAATAACATTAAAAAGACTGCATTTAGCTTGTTTTTAGTGTATTTTAAAGGTAGTGTGTAATATAATTCAGTGTTTACATATCCCCAAAAAAGCATGGCAGTACAAAAACATTTATCTATGTCATAAATTGCACACCCACCAATCACGCTTTGCTTTTTTGTTCTCAGCTTTGCCATATCCAGAGAAGGCCGTCTACTCTTGGCTGATGACATGGGTTTGGGAAAGACGATTCAGGCCATCTGCATTGCAGCCTATTACAGACAAGAGTGGCCGCTGCTCGTGGTCACCCCTTCTTCTGTCAGGTTTACTTGGGCTGAGGTAATCCACAATTTTATGTGTTTGATTCCCTCAAGAAATCTGCTCTCAGGAAAATGTGGACCGGAACACAAATTTGAAGAAATTGCTGGCTGATGAGGGACCACTTTTGACATTTAGTCTACCTGTTTCTAGTTCCGGCGTTAGCCAAGACTTTTATATGTCTAATATACTTACTTACAGGGGCTTTGTCACCTCTCTTCATCCATTGGTCTATTGTGTCATTCACATTTTGCTTCCACCCACTACAGCATACAGTATGGGGCTGTGGGTCAGACTACTTTTGCCACTGGTTAACATCACTTTGAGTGACTGCATTTTGCTCTCTCACAAGGAGCACATCCGCACACAAGATAGTTCCCTTCATTGCCAGTGTTTTTGTTTTTACTTTATAATTACTTTAGTGTTGCCTTTGTGTTTAGAGCCTGAGGTGAAAGCAGGACCTTTCTACCAGATGTCAACACAGGCCCCATTCCACGCTTTATCGGTTCTTGTCTTCTGCCATTGCTGTTGTAAATTATTTTGAAGTGTCCTTTGTTTATCTGATGTCCGGCATTTCACAACATAACAGATTGGGTCCATTTGAAACTGTTCTGTATTGTTATTCTCTTTTTACTATACATGCAGTACACACACCAAAAGCTTTAATATTATACATAGAAACTTATAAGTGGACAATTCTTCAGAGCACGTTTATTCTGGACTCAACTTCACCACTGGTTCTGTAGTAATCTTTGCTCAGGAAGAAAATCAGCCTTTATCGTATTTAATTTGAGTGCACTTTTAACATTTTTAGGTCTCGCCTTGCGACGCAGCGCATGCGCTGCTCGCCTTGGCGAGACCTATTGTCGTCGGTTGTGCCGAAGGGAGACAGGACAGTGCACGCGCCCGGACAGGCGATGTGCACGTGTACGGCTCCCGGCGTTTTCAGGACAACGCGCGCATTTCCCTCCCTCGACGTGTCTGACTGTATACATACATACATGTCTTGTCTGTGTGCACACTTCCTGCTGGGTGTTTGGTGCATGGATTTTTCTTTCACAGGCTCTGCTTCGAATTCCGTTGTGCAATGTTGTTTCGGCTCTAGTGTGGCACTGTCATTAACCCGATTTTTTTTTTTTATTTAAAATGCTTTGCAAACAGATGCTGGTTGTCACAGTTGCTGCATAGTGCAGGGAAGGCAGCCAGAAGTCTAGCAATGACCAAGGGTGACCTCATAGCACAAGGCAAGGGCTTTTTGCCTGCTGCTGCTGCTTGTATCGATCTTGAAAGTTTTACCTGGGCCCCGGCGGGTGGGGGAACTCTGCCTTAGGAATGTAGACTGCAGGAGCAAGTGGCTCCTGGTTTGGACAATAGCTTGTATGCTCCGACCGAACCAGTTCAGCATCAACACCTCAGGCGGAGCTGCGGAGCCTCGGCACCACCTGCAGAGTCATGATTCCCGTGCCAAGAAGTGAGGGCTCCACCAGGAAATACACACTACGTGAGTATCTGTCTCCCTGCATTTTCCACCCCAGACTCCCTCCCTTCAGTTGCCGCCTTCATTCTGCTGGGTGCTTACCTTAAAAATAAAGACTCTGATGGTGGCAGTTTTTGGTCAGCCCCCACGGCCTTCACTTTTAATTGTAATGTGGCAAGAGACAACTCACTCATAAGTCTCCTGTGTCACGTCACCTCAAGCCCGCAGCGGGGCCAACAGCAGCGCCTCGGGCGGATTTACAATTGGTTGTTGTTCAGTAGCTCTGTCCTTCTCTGGCTGTCTCCTCACGTCTTTCTGTAAGGCACTCGGATTTATTGGCGTGATCCTTTACTGTGCACAGAGATTTCTTCCATCTGGTAATTGCGCTGGCTCTGGCCTAAAATCTCAAATTACTCTGTGTCCAGGAAACAGCTGAAACCCACACACTGAGCCTCTTGCTGTTGATTGTCTGCTAAAATACTTCCAGACTTCTCTGTACCATGCTAGTTTATTTTGTCTCTGCAGTCAGCTTGGGAAGGCTTTCTGGTCGCACAGCTGCTCCTCCTGCTGCTCACACCCTGTGCCGCTGCAGACTTGCGGGAAACAACCTTTCCCATGTGCTCAAATTTCAAAGGAGGCGAGGCAGCCAGTGAGCCAGCCATACAAGGCCGTATGGGGTTGGAGTGGACTGTTTTGGTCTTTTGTCGACCTTATACTGCAAACCACCCATAAAAGTCTATGCTAGGAACATTATACCCATGCAAAGTCATGCTTTCCAGGTGACACTTTTCTCAAGGTTAAATATTTTGTATTTTGTATTGCCAGATTTGGGTAATGGTCTTTTTTTAAAAGTTTATACACTAAATTTGAGTAAGTAGTTCTTTATTTAAAGGGTCCGCGATGTATTATACCCAAAAAACAATTAGCTAACAATTACTTTGTAAAAAAATGTCAATGCTGCAGTGATTCTGTCCTTATGTCTGTTGTAAGTTTATTTGTCAAATTTGATTTTATGGCTTAAAATATATCATTTAATTAATAACACATAGCATACATCTCTTTCTATCCTATTTTACAGGGATATTTTTTAGGTTTAAACTTTATGAATTTATTATCAGTACGTTATAATTTTAAATTTAATTGGAGCATTCCTTCTATGGCTGGACCTCGGTTTCAGGAAATAAGTGCGGACTAGAATAAGCAAATGGTGCAAAGCAGATGTACAGTAAAATGGGTTATGAACAACAAAAACGAAGGTATGTAATAAACAAAGACTGTCTCCAGCAGCTGCACCAAAAACCCCTGCTGTCTACCATATTTTAACTGCTGCACACTTGTCTTAATTTAGAAATCCGGCAGGGCTGGCACAGCCCTTTATCCCACTAATGCTAATAATGGAATCCCATTTAGCTGGTGAAAATTCAGATTCTTCTATATGTTGTCTAAATGGCCTGTAACCTGGCTGTCTAAAGAGCTCATCCACCCATGGCTTGCCTAACTCCAAGAGGCCCAGCTCTCTTCTGAATACTGCAAATTAGCAATTTTGCAAAATTCAGGTTTATTTATATGGTTAAAAACCACATTTTGCATTGCAGGCTGTTATGTTCCCAATTGCCCCTCTTCCCATACATCTACATTAAAAACACACACCTAACCAAATCAAGCAATAAGAATATATTTCCAATATAACTCCTCCCTATATTTGTTTTATAACCGCACCACCACAGCATCACTCACACCACCTCAGCACCAACTCGGCACCACCTCTCACCCCACCAGCACCCCACAGCATAATTAAACTCCACATATTTACATGAAACTCAATACAACATAAAAACACCCCACTTAGATGAATTCTATTCCACATACCAGTAACCCACATAAATACACTCCACACCATGACATATAATTCCAATAAGCATAATTTCAATCAATGCCACACAAACTCCACGTATTTTAAATACACACCACATAATTCCACACCAAATGACATATTTCAACTACACAACACAATTCCACAACACACCACATACCTCCAGTACACATCACAAATTCCCACATCATGCCACAAAATTTAAAAGCACAACACCATTCTACTCCACAACATGCCACTACAGAACACATTTCCACATATTTAACTCCATAACACAAAATCACACTCTACATAATTCCACTACAGTTAATACCATTTAATTACTAACCACATAATTCGAAGCACACCGTACTACATATTTCCACTACACAACTCCACACCACAAAATCCCACACCACACAATTCCACAACAAATAATTCCAGAAATAAACATCTCTAACTCGCACTTCCACCAACACTGTCATCTCTCCTTCACACACTCACTGCTCCTCTAATCTCTCCCTCACACTGCAACTACCTCCTATCATCTCGCAATTCCACTACCCGCTCTCATACCTCCCTCACGCTCTGTCTCCTCTCTATACTGCTTGCACACAATTCCACAAAACACCACATACCTCCAATGCACATCACAAATTCCCACATCATGCCACAAAATTTAAAAGCACAACACAATTCTACTCCATAACATGTCACTACAGAACACATTTCCACATATTTAACTCCATACCACAAAATCACACTACATAATTCCACTACAGGAAATACAATTTAGTTACTAACCACATGATTCCAAAGCACACCGTACTGCATATTTCCACTATACACCACAAAAACCCACACCACACAATTCCACAACAAACAATTCCAGAACTACACATCTCTAACTCGCACTTCCACCAACACTGTCATCTCTCCTTCACACACCCACCGGCCCCCTAATCTCTCCCTCACACTGCAACTACTGCCTCTCATCTCGCAATTCTTCTACCCCCTCTCATCCCTCCCTCACACTCTATCTCCTCTCTATACTGCCTGCTCACACTCGCTACCTGCATTACCACCTTCCCTGTGCAAAAGTCCACCTCTCACCTCCCCGCCCTCTCGGTGCACCTCCTACTCGTCTCTTTCTTGCTCGTACTCTCTCCCACCCTCATGCACTCTTCCTGCCAATGTCATATGAGTTCACTTCAAGTCTTAAAGCACAATTTCTTTCCTGTGCTTTTTCAACATTTCCATCCCTCAAACCCATGCTCTCCTCCTCTTCTTAGGGTATCTTCTGCGTACACAGGTGCTACCTCTTTATGCGTATGTGGCCTGCTGTCCCCTTCTTTCTCTCTTCCTCACACACTCGTTCTGCTCCTCTACCTAGAGTTCATTCACCACTTTGTGAACAAACTACCTATCACTCTCTATCTTCCTTTCCATCTATTCTGTCCAGCTCTCACTCCTATCTATTCACCATATCACATGATTACCCTACACAAATACACTCCACACAATTCACCCACACAACTCCACAATCTAACAATTCCAATTCAAACCACATACATCCACTCCACTCCAAAGCAAAATACCAAGATAAAAGACATTGCCGTTTACAATGCCACCAGCTCTAACTCTCTCAAATGCGAGACCTATTGCATTGCAAATGCTTGTTTTAATTTCCTTCTTTGTTTTTGTTTGTTTCTTTTCTTGTTTCTTTCCTTCTATCTTGCTTTCTTTCTCTCTTGCCTTCTTTCTTTCCTTTTTCTTTTCTATTTTTTTTCTTTCTTTCTTTCCTTCCCTTTCCTTTTCTTTCCTTCATTCTTTCCATCTTAAACTTTTTTCTTTGCTTTTTCTTTCTTTCCTTTGTTCTGTTCATCTTTCCTTTGTTCTTCTTTCCTTCTTACTTGCCATCTTTTCTTCCTTCTTTCCGTCCATCTTTCTTCCCGTCTTTTCTTATTTCCTGCCTTACTTTTTTCTTTTTCCTTCCTTCCTTCTTTCTTTCTTCCTTTCTCTTTGATTTTTTTTCCTATCTTTCTCCTCCTTCCTTGTTATGTTATTTTATGTTGGTTTGTACAGTGCACTAATCGCCCGAGAGAGTATGCAGGTGCTTGGGAAAGGTGTGCAGGTGTGTGTGTGGTCCCAAGGTGAATATATGAAGAGCCAGTTCTTCAGCTTTTGCAGAACTCAAGAAGTGAGGATGAGGCTCTGATGTTTTCAGGGAGGTAGTGCAATGTCTTGGGTGCGATATAGGAGAATGAGCGACCTCCAGTTTTACTTTTGTGGATGCTGGGAGTGTGTGAGAGTGAGGCAGAGCGTAGGTGTCTGGTGGGTTGGTGAAAGTATACGCAGCTGTACAGGTATTATGGTCCGGTGGGGTTTGCATGTGTGCGTGAGAAGTTTGAATTGGCCAGAGTATGGCACATGAAGTGCATAGCAGCAGTGCCAAATAATGGGCGTGTGTGAGAAGTTTGAATTGGATGTGTTTGTGAATGGGGAGCCAATGAAGCTTCCTGAGGTGGGGTGTGGCTTGGGATGTCAAATTTAAGTCTTGCTGCTGCGTTCTGGATGGTCTGGAGTCTGTGTAGGAGTTGTTTGGAGATTCTGGTGTAGAGAGTGTTGCCGTTGTCCAGCCTGCTGGTGATGAGTGCTTGTGTTGAAGGTCCATCTGGGGATCTGAGGGCAACTATTTGGAAATCTTTCGCAGTATGCGTAGGATGTGGAAGTAGGAGGTTCACACTGCGTTGATTTGAACCGTCATGTTGAGCTTGTCATGTAGAATGATCCCTAGATTTCTTGCGTGGTCTGTGAGTGTGGGTGTTGTCCTGGCTCCGATGGCCACCAGGAGGAATCCATTGGGAGGTCTTGTTGCTGAAAACCAGTACTTAAATCGTGTCGGAGTTGAGCTTCAAGCGGTTGGTTTGCATCCAGTCTGCTACCATGGTGATTCAGTTGGTAAAGTTGGTTCTGGTGGTGTTTGGCTTGTCTGTCAGGAAGAGGATAAGTTGGGTGTCATTGACGTAGGAGATGACAGTGATGTCTTTTGATCGGATGATGTTGGCGAATGGTGTCATAAAAAGCATGGGGCTGAGGCACGATCCCTGTGGGACATCGCATATCAGTTTCTTGGTCTCTGATGTGAAGGGTGGCAGCCTGTCCCTTTGGGTTCTTAGGAACAGATCCATTTAAGAGCAGATACTTGTATGCAAATCTCGTGGAGTCTTCTGATGAGGGTGTTGTGGGAGACAGTGGGTGCGAAGAAGTCGAGCAGGATGAGGGCTGCTATTTTTCCTCAGTCCAGGATGTTTTGAATGTCGGAAGTGGCCGTGGTGAGTGCTGTTTCGGTGCTGTGGTTCCTTCTGAATCCTGATTGTGTGTTGTGTAGAAGATGGTGAAGTTCGAGGTGAGGTGAGATGCTTGTTAATGGCCTTCTTAATCACTTTGGCTGGATAGGGAGCAGGGAGATTGGTCGTACGTTACTCAGTTGATTCAGGTCGGCTGTGGGCTTCTTGAGGAGGGCGTTGAGTTCTGCAAGTTTCCATTTATTCAGTAAAGTTCTGGACGTGATGGAGGTGTTGATGATGTGGGACAGGGTGGTGCTGATTGGTGATGTTCCCGGGTTGTAGATGTGGTAGGGGCATGAGTCCATTGTTACCTCTGAGTGGATGGTCCCCATGATTGTTATTCATTTTTTGCCTTCTTTCTTCTTTTCTTTCTTTCTCAAAGGCAAGAGGCTGGCAGCCAATGGCAGAACGGTTGGCTCTTTTTCAGTCTGTTTTAGCCAAGACCTTTTGATTGTAATAAAATTGTGTGCATGTGATAGGTACTTGTAGGGGTTTTCAGCCAGACTGCATACATTTGTCTGTGGTTGTCATTTGTATTTTTCCTCAACCCACTCAAGCATGGATCAAGGGGCAATGTGTCATCCCACTTCTGCCATTGGCTGACTTCACTAAGCGTTACGACATGCTGCCTTTTCACAATGAGCACATACACATACAAAGTAGTTCCCTTCAGTGCCAGGGAGTCCTATGATATTGCTTCTAGTCAGTGTTTGTTTTAGATTAGAGAGTAATGGAAGTGAGTTCTTATTGCTTTCTTAGGAGCATCTTTGGTTCTGTTAGTTTAATGTACATATTTTGCATTTCAAAGCAAAGTATAATACAAATGCAGTGCAGAAAAAAATGACAAGATATTCACTTATTACGTAACATCACCATCCTCTTAACAGTGTAACAATCTCCCCATTTAGAGAGTTAGTAATCTGCAGCTACAGGACACAGATACCAATTTTATGGGACATTAATGCCAGGAGAAGCCTAACTGGGAAACATGTGCCTTTTACAACTCTGGACATGTGTATCTTTAATGGGAGGGATTTTCAAATTCTTAGGAATTGCCTCTCAAAGCACAGCCGGCCAATGAAAGTAGAGTATATAGCAGAGGAAAATATTTGATACTTAATGCCTTGTACTAAATATTAGTCACTGAATGTACTGCAGAGCGAATCTGTTAGTGTTGAGACTATCACAGAGAACACATGGCCCAACTCAAGCTTGGTTGTAGAGTTCATGGCAAACAAAACGTGTTAATGTTTAACTTGCCACCTGAGAGTACACATCCCAGCCAATAATTGGTTACAAAATGTTTGGCAGAGGGAGTGTTAACCTATCACTTAAGAATGTCCCCCCTGGCCAAAAATTGGTTGTTGAATGTTCAGCAGAGGGAATGATTTAATGTTTGACCTGTTGCACATATCTAAGATGATCATTCCTTAAATTGCCCTTTTGGGATCTCGTAAAGTGTGCAAAATGTAGTTGTGCCAGTTAAAATGCTGCAGTCTTTTTTTAGGTCGAGCTTTAGCGGCAGCGCGCATGCGCTGCTCGCTCTGCGAGGCATGCAGTAGTAGAGTATGGGAGACAAGCTGCCCTCACTCTCGGCCCATATTTTTCATTGGCTTCTGTCTTTGTCCTTCGTAAATTCTGTCTTCTGATTGATTATG
This sequence comes from Calotriton arnoldi, assembly GCA_963921515.1. NCBI lineage: Eukaryota > Metazoa > Chordata > Amphibia > Caudata > Salamandridae > Calotriton > Calotriton arnoldi. Next base: position 4,490,227 of record CAWUFW010000309.1, on the reverse strand, counting down.
AGGCTTGTTAGTCCCGCCTTATTATGTCCCTGTCGTCATTTGTACCCTCCCATGGCTATTGGCCCCTTTACTTCGAGTGTTACACTGTAAGGTACGTGTTATTTAGAACACTATTTTCCTTCTCCCCCTGCCCGCACTCCCGTTGTCTGTGCCTTCTCGCCCCCCTCCCGCCCGCACTCCCGTTGCCCGTGCCTTCTTCCCCCTCCCCCGCACTCCCGCTGTCTGTGCCTTCTCGCACCCCCTGCCCGCACTCCCGCTGTCTGTGCCTTCTCGCCACCCCCCACCCGCCCGCACTACCGTTTGCAATGCAATAGGTCTCGCGTAAATTCGAGTCCTATTGCATTGCAAATGCTGGTTTCATCCCACTTAAAGCCCTGGTGCTTATTGCTTAACATATGCAGTTACAGAGGCTTCGCCTCCCCCTCCTCCCGAGGGGTATTGTTCCTCCTCTACGCCCCACCCTGCCGTATACTGTGTACAAGAGGACGAGCGGACGCGACGAGAGCTGCCGAGCCGTAGCCCGTCCTCTGAGCCTGACAGCAACGCCCGACACACACCTCGCCTGACACCCGACACCACCCCCGCGCCAACATGGCCAAGTACCCGAACTGTGCCAAGAAGGTGTACTTTGGTAAGGAGTCTTTGCTCAGCTTCCACCTGGCAGCACAGGCTGAATCGTGTGCCCACAAGCAGCCTCCTCGCGGCAGAGCAGCAGTGAGTGATGGGAGAGCGTGTGCCTGGCCCACCTGCCTGGCACTGGGCCCCCAAGCTACTACTGTCTGCTGCCATCCCACCGGCACTGCAGCAAGGCTTTACGGTCTCTGGATTGTCTATTCCGGTGTCCATTATTTGGCACTGCTGCTAGGCACTTCATGTGCCATACTCTCTGGGCATTGCTTGTGTTTCTGTTTCCTGGGTTGCACTGCCGCTTGGCTACTGCATGTGTTTCTGTTAAATGTCTGGCACTGGCCCGGGGTACTGCATCTTTTTCCCTTACCTGGCTGGCACTGGGACTTGAGCACTGCCAGCCCTTTCACTGGCACTGCATGGTTTTACAGTCCCTGGATTGTGCATATTATTGTGTCACCTATCTGGCACTGCCACTGGGCACTGCAGTGTTTGTTTCCTCGTTTGCATTGTCCATTGGTACTGCATGTGTAGCTGTTTCCTCACTGGCACTGCTTCTGGGCATGGTATGTGTTTCTGTTTCTTTGCTGGCATAGTCCCTCGGCACTGCTTGTGTATTGGTGTCCTGGATGGCACTGCTCTGTGGCACTGTTTCCTGTGCGTGTCTTTCCTTGCTGGCACTGCCCCTGTGCATTGCATGTCTTTCTGGTAAATAGTTGTCACTGCCCATGGCCACTGTGTGTGTTTTGTTTCCTGCCTGGTACTGCACAAGTATATCTGAAATATCTGACACTGTCCCTGGGCATTGTGTGCGATCTTTTTGCTAATGTTTCTGTTAAATATGTGGCACTGCCACTCTGCACTGCATGTGCACTGGCATCGTGCACTGCATGTGTAACTGTATTATGTTAACTCTCAGGCTACTCTCAAGGCGCTCGCTGAGTTCGTGTTCATCACTGTCCCTGGGCACTGCAAAATTTTCTGCATTTGCTATTATCTGACTCTGCCCTGGGCACATACTGTTTGTGTTACATATCTGGCACCGCCTTTGGGCGCCTCATGTACCTCTACTACCTGCCTGCCACCGCCCTTCGAGTTCTGCTACTATAACTTGTGTAATGCATAAAGAACAGAAGATGGACGGAATGCTGAATCAATCAAACATTCACCCTCAGTCACAGATCTGGGTTAAATCCATCATTTTTTCCAACAAGAAGAGGAAGGTGTAAATCCAGCCACATGCAGGAAGGGTGGTGTTTCCTGAGTAAGCTGTGCTGGGCCCTTAGTACTGTGGTGGATCTCCACCGCCACAACAGAAAAAGCTTTGGCCATACAAAAATTCAATGGAGAAAGCGGTTTGGGAAATTTATCGCCACTGGGGTAACTTTGCAGGAGTTTTCTCTGGTGGAAATGTTTTGACGATACTGAGACGAAACCGTACATTTTCCAGTCTTCGCAAGGCATTTATTAATAGCACCCATGGCTTTAATTAACAAGCATTTGCAATGCAACAGGTCTCGCATTTACGCGAGTTTGAGCTATTAGCATTGTAAATGACAATGCCTTTTATTTATGTTTTGGTTTTTGAAACATAAATAAAACGCATTGTCATTTACATTGCCAATAGCTTAATCTAGCGTAAATGCGAGACCTATTGCATTGCAAATGTTTGTTCTTGAATGCTTTCAGAGTCTCAAAGTCATTCTAACTGGTCTTCTCAACTATATATTTGACTTTAGCAGTCATTTGTAACTAACCACCGGTAGGCAAATCCAAATGAATTGGGATTGTGTAGTAGAAGCTGATGTAATGTTTTTGGCTTTTTCCTTGACATTTATTTCCTTGATCAATTTATTAATTGGTCCTTTAGACTTGTAAGGTTGCTTAAGAATGAATCTGAAAGAACCACTGTACACGTGTCCACAATATTTGCACTCAATGCTATTATATATGTAGACAAGATTATTTTCAAGACGATTAACTGAATATTAAAATGCCCTTTCAGGTATTTACAGTTTAAACTAAAAGTTCCACTGGATAGTAAAACCTGGTTTGTGGTGAAATGTAAACCAAGCAAAAATGAAAATCTTAACATGTTCCAGTTTAGGAATGACATCTTATAATTGCAATGTTTCTTGTAGAATCATAGAACTTGCTTCCTAACTAATAAAAATCTTCTGTCCCAAGACTTCCCAAAACCTGACATTTTAATGATCTTATTCTCTTTTTTTTTTAAATTATAATTATTAAGCGGATACATAGGATACATCCGATTCGTCATGGTTGTTTCAAATCAACAAAAAGCTTGCCCAGATATTTCTATAAAATAACAGAGTACATATATGGAATAATCCAGTTTGATTTTCAAAGAAGTACAAAAGTATTAAATGTATCCATCAAGCATTCAATATGATTTATACCTTAATAGCACCAGCATAAGGATTATAAGATAAAATAAAATGAGTTTCAACTACAAAATCATATACAACCCTTTCATCATTGTTTTCAACAATACATCAAATCCTAAATAAGTCTAGAAAGTGCAAATGTGCAGATGTCGAATATGTACTGAATTAAGTGCAGAAATGTGGAATTTAGCATCTATCCGTTCTAAACATTATGTCCTAGAAAGTGCTTGTCTGCTCTAAAATGTTTGTTGTTCAGTAGCGAATCCTAACGAATAATTCTCTATCTCTGCCATAAATTGCCAAGAGGCGGCAAATCTTTTAAGGCCCCCCAACCCTTCTAGCATATGCTTTCTCAAACTTTTGAGTTAAGATCATTTTGTTATACCATTCCTGATAAGTTGGCGCTCTGTTAGTCCTCCAGTTCTGGAGGATCAAGGAGCGAGCAACTGAAGAGGTAATAGTTATAAATACATCAGCGCCTTCTCTCAAAAGTTGACTTTGCCTTTGAGTACTGAACCCGAAGAGTGCCACGCTTGCATCCGGTTCCATCTGTATATTTAGCCCCCTGCTTAAGGCGTTAAATAATTGTTCCCAAAACAGCGTTATCCCAGAGCAGGTAAAACAAATATGGAGGAAGTCTACGCTCCCTAACTGCTTGCATCGAAAGCAGCGATCTTCCACCTCTGGGTACATCTTTTGAAGGGCTCTAGGGGTATAATAATCCATCCATCGAGCTAAAAAAGACATTCTTTTATATTTTGCAGCTCTTAAAGCCGAGTTCCCTAATTTTGAGATCGCCTGCCATTCCGCCTCTGAGAAAGTACACTGAATTGTCAAGGAAATCTTATCTAAAAAATGTTTTGTCAAGAAATATTCCCTTTGACTCCGTAATAACCAATACCAATTTCCTATCCCCTTCATCCTTGTCTTAAAGAGGGCAGTCATTATTGGTGAAGAGATGGAGATCGTTATATATTAAAAAATGTTATAAAGTGCACAATCTGCAAATATCCAAAATAAAAAGCTTGCAGCGATCTCCGCATCTTCCTTGGAGACTCTGCCAGGAGATAATATTTCTTCCTTACAAAAAATGTCCAAATTCTTTAAATCCATTCATATACCAATACCTGGTATTGCTGTTAGGGATTTGCAAACCCAAAACCTGGCATTCATTTAACTGCAAATACCTATAGCCTACATATTTTCTCTTTAAGGCATAAAATGTTTGAAGTCTGGAAGAATATTCCTGGAGAACTTTATATCTTGTCTTTTTTGGGAGCTTTGCAGTCTTTAAAAAAGCCCGTAACTTGTACCCCACCTCCTGCACCATCTTCTCAATAAAAAAATTATCCTGTGATCCTTCAGCATCTAAAATCCATGCTGATCTATCTAAAAGGGCTCCTTCATAATAAGAATACATATTGGGTTTGGGCCCAAATTTCAATCCTGGATACGGTTATTATATTCAAAACCGCTGACACAAGTGGTGGCAAACGGAAGGATCTCTGACTCATTCCCCCTAGGACGTGGAACACGACAGGGTTGCCCTCTCTCTCCACTCCTCTTTGCCCTAGTACTGGAACCACTAGCAGCCTGAATACCAAGAGATCCTATTATCTGCGGACTCCGGTGGACAGAGGAGTGGGAGGACCGGATATCCCTATATGCTGATGATGTCCTACTATATATGGCATCCCCGAGACGGTTGCTGCCCAGACTATTAAACATTTGTGAGACTTACGGGAGGTACTCCGGGTATACAATCAATTGGAACAAGTCCATCTTATATGTACTGAGTGGCCCCCCGCCAGTCCTGCCTGGGGGTTGTGAGTTGAGAGTAGTAGAAAATGGCTTCCGATATCTTGGGATATACATCACAGTGAACCCCGAAGATTTTATGAATAAAAACCTCCAGGAGCCCCTGAAACGACTACGTCGAGATACTAAATATTGGCAATCCCTACCATTGACTACTGGGAAGAGCTGCGCTCTTCAAAATGATGGCGCTACCCAGATTTCTTTATGCCTTGCAAAACACTCCGTTTCCGGTTCCGCCATCGTACTTCAGGGAAATAGAAACGGAAGTACGCAGCCTCCTATGGGATGGGAAGCCAGCCCGAATAGCCATGAACAAGCTGATCAGAGGATGGTATGACGGTGGCATAGCACTTCCGAACATACAGACATACTATTGGGCCTCCCAGCTTATCGTGCTTAACCAATGGCTTCACTCTCCCCAAACTGAACCCGCATTCCGTATGGATAGGCACGTCCTGGGGGAGGGTGGGGTCATAAGGGCTCTCTATAACAAAACTCGCAGGACTGACCTTAAGGGACCCACCGCACACACAGTCCAGATATGGTACACAGCCCTTAAAAAACTGGGCTGGGATAACACAATGACACAATCTACCCCGCTTTGGGAGACTGGAAAGTTGGGTAGACTGAGCAGCTGTAAAGGGTTCAAGCAATGGGATATGATAGGAATCTCACGGGAGGGTGACCTTTGGATCAAGGGGGAAGTTATCACATTTGCACAACTTCAAGCCAAATATGATATGGCACCCACAGAATTGTTTCGCTATCTTCAAATTAGACATGCCCTCACGGCCACCTTTCCGCCAGGCACTGTCCTCCCAGAGGCCTCGCCACTGGAGGATAGGCTGCTAACAGAACATATCGACAAAAGAGCCATATCCCTAACCTACCGGAAATTAGTCAACAATCAACCAGACCCTACACAGAGTCTCCGTGAACAGTGGCAGGCCAACATTGGAGGACTAGATGGTACTGACTGGCAGGAAGCGCTAGAGTCACCGCCAGAGGTGGCAATACCCTCAAGACTGCGCCTAGTGCAACTCAAAGTGCTTCACAGGACATATCTATCTAGGGTGGTACTAGCCAAAATGGGAAGGGCTGACACTCAGCTATGCTTGCGACAATGTGGGGCCATAGGTACATTCTACCATATGATATGGGAGTGCCCGACTTAATGCATACTGGGAAACAATTATGAACGCAAAAACACGGGTCACCGGGGCTCCGGTGCCACCGGAACCCAAACGCTGTCTCCTGAACATATGGGAGGCCACAGATCTTAATCGCAAGGCCCAAGATTGGGCGACACTGGGCATGACAATAGCAAAACGCAATATTGCCAAACACTGGGGGGCGCAGACTACGCCAACATATGTAGAATGGTGCAACGATATGGACTGGGCAATGGTGGCTGAAAAGGCAGTATATGTACATAGAGGGTGCCCTAAGAAATGGGAGCGGGTGTGGGGGGGGATGGAACAAATTTAGAGGGAATATGTGCACGCTACCACCGGGAGACCTTTCACCAGATGACAGCTGGAGAAATACTGTACCAGAGGCTGCAAAACTTACGATAACAATCATGTGGGAAACGGGACATGGAAGCTAGAGAAATCAGTTGTGGCGCAATAACCTGAATTTTTTTGTATACATGTATCTAACTGTCTATATGATGATGTTGCAAGTCGTAGACGCAATAAAAAGAATAAAAAAAATAAAAAAGAATACATATTGGGTAGAGCTAATCCGCCCTGACTTCTATCCATCTGAAGTACTGGGAATTTAACTCTTGGAGCCTTCTTATTCCGAATAAAATGCCTAAAAGGTGATTCCAATTCCTTAAAATATGCCCTATTGATTTTAATTGGGATATTTGACAACAACGGTAAGATAGACATTTTTATGAATGCTACACGTCCTATCAATGTAAGAGGGAGAAGTGCCCATCTATCCAATAATTCCTTGATTTTTCTCAACATTGGTTCATAGGTCAATCTATAAAGTTCTGTGAATTAGTTAGTTACTCTTACCCCTAGATAACGAATTGATTGGCTGTTAGATGCCTGTTGCTGAAGATTTAAAGGGAGTATACTAAGTAAGGCATTAAATACAAGCAATTCTGTTTTTCCATGATTGATTTTGTATCCCCCTATTGCTTGAAAGCGATCAAATTCTGCCAATAGTTTTTCAAAATGTTGTCTTTCTGGCCTGAGATAGAGTACTATATCGTCCGCAAATAGTTTGAGCTTTGACATTCCCATAATCGGTGGCTCGATACCCCTATTGTCCCTGATACTAATAGCTAAAGGTTCAATAAAAAAGGTAATCAACACTGGCGGTAGGGGACATCCCTGCCGCATTCCCCTATTTATTTTAACTCCTGCAAAATTCGAACTTATAAGGACCTTTGCCTGTGCGCCATGATATACTCTGCGAAGCATATTAGTAAACTGCGAAGGGAAGCCAAACTTCTCAAGGCCAAAGAAAAGAGCATCCCAATTCACTAGGTCAAATGCCTTTTCGGCGTCTACCATCATTATGACTGCGGGTGTAAAACAATTAAGTGCTTGGACTAGAAAGGTTGTGTTAGAAGACATCATCCTATTGGCGATAAATCCTGTCTGGTCCATATGAATTAACTTCTGTGCTATGGGCGACACACGATTAGCCCATATTTTCATTAAGATTTTATAGTCTGCATTTAATAAACTTATCGGTCTGTATGCATTAACATCTCTCGGATTCTTGCCCTTCTTCACAAAGCTAACTATAGTTGATTCTTTAAAATCAAATGGAATCTCTCCCCCTTTTTTATTGAGTTAAAAAAAACTCAACCAAAAAGGGTGTCGGTTCCTTAATAAAGATTTTATAAAATTCTGTTAGGAAGCCATTGTTACCAGAAGCCTTGGCATTGTGGCAAGGGCAAGTTGGATTTCTACTGCTGTTGTATCTGCTTCAGTTCTTCTATCTGTATAGTTGTCAGTTGTGGGGGATTTATAGAGTGAAAATAATAGGATATAGTCTCCTTTGAGGCTGTATATTTAGCGGCATATAAATCATTATAATGCTGTAAAACGATTTGGCTATCCTAACTGAGAAGCTGGCTTGGTATATGGTGCACACTTATGTAAGTGGGCACCTTGCACCAATCCAGACAAACCTTATGGTGATTTTCGTGGTCTTAGACAACCTTAGAAAGCTCTCTAAGTGGTAGCTGTGGAGAGCAGCCTTCAGGCTTTGTCCTGAAGGAGTGTAAAGCAGCTTGTTTTATCAGTACATGATTTTATAGGTATAGATTAAGTGAAAAAGAACCACATAGTTTATTTATAAAAATGTGTATTTATTGTAAGACACTCACTAACACATACAGATATCTCCTAGCCGTACTTTCACCGGTCTTGCTCCAAGAATCTGGAACTCCCTGCCTCCCGAGATCAGATCCAATCCTTCCACAGCATCTTTCAAGAAGCTTGTCAAACGGCTACTCTTGAACGAACTTTAACAGCATCAACTTGTTTTCATGCTCTTGTTTTGTTAATATTCTGATTCTTATTGTACTACTCTGGTGCGTTTTACTGCATGCTGTTATGTTAAATTGTTCTCGTGCTCTAGGGCACCTCTGATACCCCCAACTCATGACTGGAGCTGTTTCCCCCTTTTGTTGTAACTTCACCTAGTGTCCCATTGTGTTTGTTTCCCTTGTTTTCACCAATTCTGTACAGCGCTCTGATACCCGTATGGGTCTTGTTCGCCCTTTATAAAACTTCTCAAAATAAAAAAATATACACAATGCACACAATACTTTTTAATAGAAACCGGTAAGTAGCAGGTAATACACAGTGGTCACCAGGGGGAGACCAAACCATATACTAAAATAGTGGTATGCGAACCACGACTCAAGTCAAGACTATACCCAGAAGACTTAGACGTGCTGCGGACCAAAGGAACCACCCGAGGTAAGTAACCAGGAGCCCCACGGAGGCCATCTGCAGTGTGGGAACACGACCGCGGGATCAATGCAAGTCAATGGGTAAGTCGCGGTTGCAAGTTAAAGAAGAAAGCCCCTTCAGAGGAACCTGAAGAAATTCTGTGGAAGACAGAAGGTTGGAGAGCCACCCCACCCGTGGATACCTTAGGAACCAGGATACCTACACCAGGGAAGCCGGGTGCATAGTTGTGAAGTGGCGTCGGAAACCGCCTTCGAACCCAATGGAGGACTTCAGGAAGATGCCGCTACTGGAGAAGGGGAAAGTGTCCGGTGGAACCCAAAGGTGGATTCAAGATGAGGAGAACCTGTAATCAGAGGGGACAGAGTCTATGCTACTCAGGGGTGACCAAAAGGCACGAATGCCCACCGATGGCGAGTGTTGCAGAGAAACTGACGGTGACCTTGAAACTGCGGCTGTGCGGACCAGGCGACGCTGTGGACAACAAGGAGCCGTATACAAGCTGTCCCACGTTGGGAGTTGAGGGGTTGGTGTCCGTCAGGAGCACCAGCAAGCCTTGGCAACTGCAACCAGTGTGGAAGTTGAAGAAGGTGCAATGTCTGGACCAGCAAGGTCCAGGAGACTCACCACAAGCAGGGGAGTCAGGGTAGGCCCAGGGGAGCCCAAAGAATTCAAAGATAACCCTCAAGAGTACCCACAGGCCGGAGGCACTGGAGTCGCGAGAGGACCTTGAGTAGCTCACCAAAGATGCAGACCCACGGTGGGAGTGATGCGGTGAGGACGAAGATCTTGGTCACTGGAGATGCTTGAAGTCGGGGCTACTTGGAGCCTGGAGATCTTGGTGGAAGGAAGCCAACAAGCTTTTGCAACTGCAAGTCGACGCGGTGCACAGGGGTTCGGTTCCTGTGGCTCCAATGAGCGATACTGGCCTCAAACTTGGTGAGAGGGCAGGGCAAGCCTCCAGGGATGAGAAGAACCACCACTTGTGTTGCTGTGCCTTTCGGAGTCCGTGGGATCCCAGGATCAGCAGACCGGTCAGCTTAGTTGCCGTGTCTGCAGATGCAGAGAAGTGACTCCTTCACTTCAAGGGAGATTCCTCCAGGTGTCTTGGTTGCCCACAGCCCTTGGAAAGTTCCTGTATGGTGCACAGGCACGGACGTTGCAGCAGACTAGCAGGGCGAGGAGATCAGGAGCAGCAGGAGTCTCCTCTGTTGCAGCCTTGATGCCCAGAGCGAAGTCCAGAGTGCCCAGATGGTTGAAGAAGAAGTGGCGTCTGAAATGAATCTTGTCCCACGATGAATCTAGGGGCCCACCCACAGGTAAGCCCTTAAATACCCTAAGGAAAGTGTTGGGACGATTCAGGGGTCCCTCCCTAAGGAGGGGCTGGACAAGGAGGATACTCCCCTATCCCTTGTCCAGATTCGTGCCAGAGAGGGAGCCAACGGCTCCCTGAACTAGTTTGAGCTGGACTATGCATGGAGGGCACCAAGTGTGCCCTGCACGCAGACTATGTGGCGCTGGCAAGCGCCCCCTCCCTGCCCCAATACACTAAACCCTGTCTGGGAGGTGATCACACCTCCCTGTGACAGGATAACTATTGTTCTGCCTTCCCCTGCCCGAGCTTGGCTCAGCAGCAGGAGGGCAGAAATGTGTCTCTGGCCGGCAGCAGCCCTAGCTTGCTGTCCGGGTCTGGTAGACTGGTACCGGGAGCACCGAGGGCCTCCCAAAGGAGCTTTACGGTGTATGGAATCATACCCCTACACCGTTTACAGTGTGGGGGTATGATTCCAACATGTTTGAAACCAAACATGACAGGATTCGTTACAGCCAGTTTTGAGATGGTCATCGTGTAATGATGCGGTGCCCCTCTATATCGTATATGGCTGTCTGACTTACAACCCGAGAGAATGCACTCCATAGGCTGTAGGGGTGTCCTGCTCATGCAGGGGCACCCTCACACTTAGAACCGAGCACCCTGCCTTCGGCATTGAAAGGTCTGCCTTAGGGGTGTCAAAGGTTTTCAGTGCAGTGACCTTAGATCTTGGGAAATCTATATCTTTTGGAAGTGGTGCTAGCACCAGCTTACACAGGCTGCAATGGCAGGCCTGTAGTTACAAATTGAGTGGTCTCCCATGGGTGACATAATACATGCTTCAGCCCATGGGGGAACCCTGGTGTACCTATGCCTGGGTACCTTAGTACCATATACTAGGGACTGATGAGGTTACACCAGTGTCCAATCTGGGATGTACCTAAGTACTTACCAAACCAATTTAGGGGAGAAAGCACAGGGACTGGGGTCCTGGTTAGCAGGATACCAGTCAGACTAGTCAGAAACAGCATTACATCAAGCAAAAAGTGGGGGTAACCATAAAAGCAGATCCTACTTTCCTACACTATCCTTCTCAGAGACCACAGCACCTGACTCTGGTTCCGCCAGTTCCCTAACTGTTGCAGTTTCCTGCTTAGTCCTAGTTGAATGAGCAAGGAACTTTCCTATCAGCTGGCTTTCCTCCTAGACCCGGTGCTGATATAGCTGTGAACTCTGGATTTCCTCTCAAATTAAGAACTCTCTTAACTCGTGCTTTGCTTTATTTAATTGGCTAACAATATTTTGTGACACCAAACGGCCATCGCTATGTTGTAATATGTTGTCCACTGCGGATTGCAATTGAGCTATATGTGCCACCCGCTTTTTAGATTGTGCAGCCATAAAGGCTTCCTTCTGTCCACGAAATGTGGCCTTAAAGGCTTCCCAGACCGAAAAAAGAGATGCAGTGCCTTTATGGATCTGAAAAAAGTTCTCTATATATTTCCTCATATCTAATAGCCATTGCTGATTGGAGAGAAGGGAGCGGTCCATCTGCCACCTGGACCTCTCTCTTTTACTGACTTCCACTTCAAGATCAATACTAACCAATGAATGGTCAGAAAAAGCATTAGCCCATATTTCGGAACCCACACAGTTAAGCGAATTAGAAATTTTAAAAAAATCTATACGAGCGGCTGACTTGAATCGCTGTGAATATCAAGTATATTGTGAAGATTCAATATTACCTCTACGCCAAGGATCGGCCAGCTAATACTCCCTTTTCAGTAAATCGATTAGTTTCTTAGTATGGGGCTTTAACTGCTTATTTGTTTTATTCGAGGTATCCTTCGCCAGATCCTGTTTGAAATTAAATCCCCTCCTATAACTATGGGCCCTGCTGCTCCCATGGCCACCTCGCTGATCTGGAGGATTACTTTTCAATCATCGATTACCGGGGCATAGTAGCTCACTAGTTTGATCGGATTGCCATTTATTCGGGTTGTAACCCAGATCCATCTACCACTGGGATCCCGACTAATTTGTATGTCCTCCCAATCTAGCCCCTTCCCGAGATATATCGCTACCCCCCTCACTGCGAGCCCGGCTGAAGCAAAATACGCTGCATAATAATATTTAGGGATAAAAAGTTTTGTTGTGTTGGTTTTCAAATGAGTCTCTTGCAACATTAGAACCTGTGGGGGAAAAGATATTAACCACCTGATTAAACCTCCATATTTTTGTTGGATACACCATTGACATTGCAAGATAATATTCTCATTTTAAACCCCATCACTTTTATAGACATTATTTTTTGCCAAAGAATGCTAGCAGATTTCTCACAATTCTTCTCTGCATTCTGCTATTACCTAGTACTCTGCTTATTTTTTACTAATGAAACTCCCACAAACCTCAACACTGTGCCCCTCTATAGAACCCACACCCCCAACTCTGATAACCCCAATTGAGAGAGGAATAGCCCAAAATAGCTACCCCTTTTGGGTGCAATGGTATTGCACCCAGTACACTGCCCACCCCCCGATCCCGCTTATTGAGAAGGAGAAACAAGACAGCCCTCTACCAACGTCTGCCATACCCATCCACCCCAGTTCAATTACTTTATAATGGTTTGTAACATCTCTTGGGCTTCGTCTAGACTAGAAAACATATAAAATTTCCCTTTAATCAAGACTCTTAATTTAGACTGTTAGACAATTGCTGCCTGTGCACCCTGTGCTTAAAAAGTTGTAGTAACTTTACGAATTCCTTTCTACGACGCGCTGCTGCTGACATATCTGAAAAAATGCGGCAATAAGGTATTTCCTCTGTGGAGAATTGTTTCCTCTGAATAGCTCTTGTTAAAATCTGCATCCGCAAAATTTATCAAAATTGTCCAAGGCCGCTTTGAGTTTGGAAATGGTTGCGCCGGAACTCAAGGGGCATAGGTAATTGTGAGATCTCCCGAGTGCTCTGGCAGTGCATTCTTGTTTATAAATGTCTCCAGCCATTGCAGCATTTGCGATCCATCACACCCTTCCGGTACTCCTACCAAGCGTAGGTTTGAGCGTCGTAAGTGGTTTTCTAATTCATCAAATTTGATTTCAAGTGATGATTTTTCTTTTCTTGCTAGGATAGCTTGTTGCTGCATGGTACTCATCTGATCCTCGAGGTGTGAGTTCCTTGACTCTGCCTGCTCGATTCTTGCTGGAATGGTGCCCACTGCTGCTTCGATCTTAGATAATCACTGATGTAAAGATGCTATTTTGCTAGCTTGCGTAGTCTTTAATTCTCTGATTTCTTCCAGGATGAGGTTCAGCATTGTTTTAATATCCCACTGGACAGTGATCCCACCCCCTTTCTGTTTTACTAGTGGCATCTCCTCAGGATCCACTTGCTCTACAAGGATCTGTTCTTGCTGCATCTGTGTGTCCGTGATTATAATAGGAGAATCCTCCCAAAGCTGAACTTCAGTTGAAATTTTAAACTGTTCAGTGGAAGATATCTGAGAACCTTCGTGTGGTATCCTGCTTTCACTTCTGTCTAGTCCTTCCTCTGTGTTCTGTACTCTTCTGCTCAGTCAGTGTAAGTGATGTCACAAAATGTTCCCTGTGTGTATGTTTGAGTGGAATTGTCAGTTGCTGTATGTGGGCTGAGAAGCAGGGATGCTGCTCCCGGTGGGGCTGATACTATTACTATCTTCTTATCATCTGAAATTACTGTAACTGTTGACATTGGATTGAACTGAAGAATAAATCATCATTTGGGTACAACTACATCCCAGTCTACCTCCTTTCCTGAATTTCACACTGGCGACGAGCAGAAAAGGACTCACCTGGGACAAAAGGACATTACTGAAATTAAAGTGGAGTCATCTTTGCTACTAAAAATAAAAAGAACGAGACAGTAAGTGTACTTTAAGAATATATGCGCCTGGGAGCCCCACCGGTGTCTGTTCCATCAGACAGCCTCAACCCAGGGCATTGAATCTGGCGCTGCTGAGCTAATTTTACTTTGGATTCAACCATAATATTACTGGCAGTACTCTTACCCATTCGGCCTTCAGTTACCTCAAGCATCAAGAGCAATTTGCTGCACTTTATGGGACTGTGCAACATTCACGTGTGCCAAGGATTTGAAATTCTGATTGCCTGCGATTTTGCTGTTACGTTCTGGGCACTTGTAATTGCGGAATTTTTCAGCGCGTTTCATGTGACTTGTAATCTACTCTCAACTGATGACATACATATGAGGAGAGTAGTAAATGCTTCAAGAGATTTGCAGTTGAGCAAGCTGAAGTGTTTCCATTTTTGCAGTGTTACGTTTGATGGTTTCTTGAACCTCTTCACCTTGAACTCAAACTTTGGTGAACTCGTGTCTGGTAAGCCGCTGCTTTATTCTTGTGGCCGCGGGGTAAATTATAATGTGGCATTAATATTACCCTGTGCAAACTATTGTGTAAACTAACTGTCGCGGACTTAACTGCTCGAGTATTATGAGCGGTGTGGTTACAGTTGTGGATCATGCGTTCCCTGCGTTTATTTTTAAATTTTAAGACTGGCCACATTTCTGCACGCGCTGGATCCTCTGTTGCTGGAACGTTTCATGAAGTGGTAGTTCTTTCGACTGCTGCAACGTGGCATCCAGGATTACGACTGACGGCGAGTTACGCAGAGGCGTTGCATCCTTGATGACGACCCTACATGCTGAACGGTTAGTTTTCTTGACTAGATTTCGTTTGTGGAGGTTTCGTGCCTGATGAAAGCCACTATTCTTCTTTACAACTGTGACTGACTCTGACCTGCGTTGCCCCGAACGTGAATGTGTGTTGCTGTTGCGAGAGGTGCTCGGTGCAAGTTGAGAAGTATTTTTTTTTTTTTTAACTTGAGGTTTATGCGATGTATTGACTTGTGTAATTTAGGAAAAGGACTTTATTAACTCTTACTTCCCAACAGGTGGGCACTTGGGTACTAGGTTCGAGTACCGGTGTTACTTTCTCCTGTTCACTCAGCATTGTTGATTAATTGAAATAATTACTAGTCCTGCATTTGCATATAAGAATGTTTTGAATGTATTGCCGATCTGAGTTTAAATAGTTAATTTAAGTATTTATTGTGGTAGATTTGCAACTTGCCTGAATATAAATTTACCATTCTTAATTTGTTCCGTTATTTGTTTGTAAGCATTGGATGGGATGCTACATGTATTCACTTAGCTATGTTTTTCCTAATGTTATTATTCTGCACTTACTTTTACCAGTGCTAGGAGTGCTTATTGATTGCATCCTAAACTATCCTTCTCTTATTGTGACGCCAAGTCTTACTTGAATTTAGTTTATGAGTATTTTGTTGTGCTGATTTACTGGCATTTGATGGTGTTGGGATATGTTGACCCGAGCTTGATTCCCTTTGTGCTTGAAGTTTGTTTGATGTATGGTTGCTATCTTATCATTTTGAGGGGGTGCTTTGCGGTCCCTATTTGCGTGTATTTTCCTGGTGGTGAGCGAGTTACTGAGCTCAAACCTTTTTTGATGGTACATCTTCTGATGTTTAAACTTTCTGGTGATGGGTAATTAGTGTGCTCAAATCGTTTTGACATTTACTTCTTATAGTGCTAGGATTGCTGGTTGTTGTCCTAAACTATTTTCTTCTGTTCTGATGCCATAGTTTTGTTGTGCTGAGACTGTTCTCTAATTGACTTGTGCTTAGGGTGACTTTGGAAGCTCATACTACTGATGATGGGGCATTTTACGTCTCCAATTTTGTGTTTTCAGGTGGTGGACTTAATTGCTACGTCCTAACCTTTTCTGTGTGGTGGTGGGTTCTTCTGTGGATGAATTCCCAAATCACTTTTACGGGGCTCTTTCGCTCCATTTTTTGCAGTTACTGTTGTCAGGTGGTGGACTTCATTGCTATGTCCAAACCTTTTCTGTGTGGTGGTGGGATTTCTGTTGATGGATTCTCAAACCACTTTTACAGGGCATCTTCGCTCCACTTTTGCATTTACTGTTGTCTGGTGGTGGACTTTTGATGTTTGCTGTGTGGTGATGGGTACTGCTGATACTTATACTCTAGCCACGTTAAGTGAGCATTTTTGCTCCACTTTTGCTTTTATTGTTGTGAGTTTTGCATTTTGTTGTACCAGGTGTTGGGACGCTTCTGAGGGCTTAAACCCACTTGCTTTTACATTTATTGTGTTGCTTTCTTTATTGCACATATATCTCTACTGTTGAAAGGGGGTGTGTGTGTGTGTGTGTTGTGTTTTTCGATTTTTTTTCCTTTCTCTTTACTTATTTGTTCTCACTTCCATACCTCTTGTCTCTTTATTTGTTATTGTTTTCGTTAGGGAGGGAGATGTGTGGTATCCTGCTTTCACTTCTGTCTAGTCCTTTCTCTGTGTTCTGTACTCTGCTGCTCAGCCAGTGTAAGTGATGTCACAGAATGTTCCCTGTGTGTATGTTTGAGTGGAATTTTCAGTTGCTGTATGTGGGCTGAGCAGCAGGGATGCTGCTCCCGGTGGTCTGATACTATTACTATCTTATCTGAAATTCCTGTAACTGTTGACATTGGATTGAACTGAAGAATAAATCATCATTTGGATACAACTACATTCCAGTCTACCTCCTTTCTTGAATTTCACACTTCGTCAACCTGTACCATGTGTTTCGCGTTTGTCATGGCGATCTGGGTTGTAACTATTTGACTTAGCTCAGCAATTAAAGGATTCTCCTGCAAGATTTTAGTAGGAGTTTTCACTTTTACAAAAAGCGGATAATCTGATGGACCACAGCAGGCAATCCCACTCGCGCTGCTGCTAGGCTGCCCTGATGCCCCCCCATACCCTGTAACACGTCATCGCTCGGCCCTCGTTTCCGCTTCCGGGTTTAGGACGCTGACCGGAGAACGAGGCAGGCTGCGTGAGCCCCGATCAGTCTTGTTTTTGTTGAACTTTCTGCCCCCTCCCCCCTGTAGTTCGGTAGTTCAAGGACATTGAGGACGCCGCTCGCGGCTTGAGTGAGACAGCCCGTCTAGAGACCCGAGCGGTCTCGATTGTTCATAATGTGTTTCTCGCCTCCCCTGGAGTTTGGGAGTAGCTTAGGACGCCACTCGCGGGCATAGCCAGATAGGCGGAATTGGACCAGCTTTTCTTATTTTCCTGAGGCTGTGTTTTTGCTCTTGGCCTCCCGCAGTCCTGCACTATGGAAAAAGAATAAATACACGAGACATCCTATTTCGCATATTATGCTCTGGGGACCAGCGTTACACTTCTTGTTTTCCTTCTTCTTCCCCCTCGGCAAAAAAGGAGACATAGGCTCATCAGAACAGTGGCAAGGGGAGACCACGAGGTTTCACGCTAGTTGGTGAGTACCAGTATGGAAGTTAGATAAAAAGCTGACTTGGTGGGGGTCACTGGCTTGCTCCCTCCTTTTCTTCTCAGGAACTTTTCTGTTTTAAGTAAAACCAAGGACTAAAGGGGAAAGGGAAAAAAAGGAAGTAAAAAAAAAAAAAATGGGAAAGCACACAAAAATAACTAATATAATGGTGAATATGGACACTGCACAGAAAACTAAAGACCGAACAACCCAATTGAAAAATGCAGCTTTGGCAAGGGCAGAGCGAAGTCAGAAAATAGGTCGGGGCTCGGCAAAAGTCTCCTTAAGTTCTGAGGAGGACACCCCAGATAACGGTGTTGACGCTGGTGCATGAGAGGTTCCTACAGACGACCAAACAGCACCGACAGTGGTAAAATTTGGGATGGGAGAGTCCAGTGCCAATGCCGCAAATCGGGAAAATAACTCAACCAGCGAGGGGGTAGAGAGTCTCTGTGAATGCTCAGGAAACAACTATGAAAACAGCCCCTGACAGGCCAGATAGGCTTATGATCTTATTCTCAATGTTGGGTTAATCGAGGGTAAAGTAAGATTGAAAGATTAATCCATGTTGTTGGGGTGTGGGACTGAGGTATGTTCTACTTCCAAATCCAGAGTCATGAATAAGCAGTGGTCAATAATTCTGTTCTGGAGCTCTAGATACTCAAATGCAAGAAAATGTCCCAACATTGGCATCCCAGCCTGATTCTGCTTTGATGACCGGTTCCACTGCATCAATGACTGTCCCATCACTTTGTTTAAAGTCGATTTATGGTGAAGTCTGTGTGTTGTAATCCAGTCAGTTTAAAAGTACTTGCCAATCCTACCCCATGTCAGTGCGCTCTACCATATTCTTTTATTACTACATTTCTTCATTTTTTTTTTTTAACTGTCTACTTTAGGCTTTTCAAAGATGGCTACCATCAGTAAACGCTGACAGTATCAATGTCATAGTGACGGGCAAGGACGGGCAGTCTGGCAGCTTGATAAACATCGTCAGCTATGATCTCCTTGGCAAGATGGACAAGCAACTTGTGGCTGCCATTAAAGTCATCATTATAGTGAGTATCAAAGTGGGATAGGGATGGTGGAGTTGTTGGAACATTAGCAAGACTCTTATTCTTGGAGAACAGTGTGTTATTGCTGGCAGCTGAAACAGTTCCACTTGTCACTCAAGCGACTTAAACTATATTTACATCACCGTAGCACTTAACTGATATCCTTCATTGATTATAAATTGGACTGAAGTGGCGACTGGCCTTTCACTGAGAGTAAACCTATAATAACTCCCTCCAGAGGCTGTGGTTATTTTGTCTTTGTCTCCTTTTCTGACTTAATGCTTAGCAGGGGTCAGACTTTAATGTGAAAAGTGCTCAATGAACCAAATGTTTTGTGGGAGTGTCTGACAACTATTATAATAATGCTTAAAGACTTGACCTAACTACTTGAGGGCTACAACCTTATTTTAAAATGACCCATCTTCCTAGGGGGTTTGAGTTTGTTTTTTTGTGTTTTTGTGCAATATATATTGAAGAAGCCCCCTCACCACCTGATGAAGATTACTGTAAATAAAACTGATAAAGTGAAACCTGCATGAGGCCACCAGACACAAAATGAAAGTAAAACAAGGCAATTTATTTTTAAATGTTGGTGTCAATAATTCATGTCTGCAGAATTTTAGATTAGATAAATCTACTAAAAGTGGCACCTTAAACTGCATCAAAGATAAAAATTTGATGTCCTCTCCTGATAACACCACCAATGCTAAATCCTAGTCCAGTATCAGCAGTGTTTCAGGCAACTGATCGAGAAGCTGGTTTGTGACACTTCTGCATTCTAATAAGCACATCCAGGGTTTTTCTTCCTGGTCTAGCTCCTTATTTTTTGCACTGGGTCCATTCTGTATATCGGATGAAGAATGTATAGGTCACCTGTATTCAGTCCTTCATTCGTCATACAGCCTATCCAAAGGCAGACGTTCAAGACGTTCAAGTGCTAAGTGATTATTTTTCCTCAACCTTCTTTAAAATGGAGAAAAGCCTTGTTTCGCTTGCTGCTGGTCACTGGAGCAGGTACCTTGGCGATATCCTCAACTACAAGGACGAAACCGCTACAAAGAATAATACTGTCTTAGCTGCAATCAGGCAGCTGTTGATAAGAAGAAGCGTGCTTCATAGTGCAGATTAAGGAAAAAGTGTGATATGTTTGCTCCCTGTTAGAACTGGGGGTCTCTAGTTGGCAGAGGTAGGTACCTTTGTCCAAATAGGGACCCTTGCTTCTAGTCAGGGTAACGGGGTACACTCCTGAAATAACCCCTGCTCACCCCCTTGGTAGCTTGGCACGAGCAGACAGGCTTAGTTCAGAGGCAGTGTGTAAAGCATTTGTGAACACATACAGGAATCCAGTGACAACACTACAAATGGACACCACACAGGTTGTATTATAAAAATAGGTATCTTTTATATAGATTTACCACAAGACCATAAACAACAAAAATAATCCACAATACTGTACTTTAAAGATGGTAGAATTAGCTTAGTCTCTTAAAATGGAAATGCGACACTTTGAGTTCAATGTACCTTAAGATGCGTAACGCACAGCAACGAAAAGTGTTGCAGGGAAGGTGATGCGGTAGTCCCTTACACGCAAGGACGGTGATGCGTTGAAGATCTGGTGCAAAGAAACAAAGTGGCATCTTCTTGATGTTGCGACAGCGAAGGGGTGATGCGTGCACGCCCGACGGCCGTGCGGCGATTTCGATGAGTCTTTGGAGCCGCGACAGGCCCTGCGACACGCTTCCCTGGCGATGCGACGGCGTCTGATGCGAGGTCGACGATCTTCTCCTGGGATGCGGGTGCCTCGTGTTGCGATGCGTCGGCGTCTGATGCAAGGTCGATGCTCTGCCCCGGGGATGCGACAGCGTCTGATGCGACGGCGACACTTTTCTCCGGTGCTGCGAGGCGCTTCGAAGGATGCTAGGGTGTCAGCGGTGCGCTTCTTCGGGGATGCGCCGGCGTCTGATGCGACGTCGACACTCTTCTCCGGCGATGCGAGAATCAGCGGCTGCAGCGACACGCTTCTTCGTCTTGAGTCGCGCTTCCAGCTCCCAGAGACACGCAAGTGTGTCAGAAGGTCCAAATTCCCAGCAAGGGAATTCAGGGGAGCTGGTGGGTGAAGTCTGTTGTCCCTGAGACTTCAGCAGGAGACAAGCTCTGAAATCAAGCCCTTGGAGATCCTTCACAAGTTGATGAAAGTACACACAAAGTTCCCTTCTCCTTTCTTTGGCAGTCAGGCAACCACTGCAGGCAGATCCCTCTAGCTTAGGGATAGTCTTCTCCTCAGTTTCTTCTTGGTTCCGCTCCTCAGCAAAGGTTTCTTCTTGTTTCCCAAAAGTAATCTAATTTCCTAGGGGTCTGGGTCCCCTTTTTATACACAGTTTCTCTTTGTTCTCTGAAGGCAGAGAGGCCTTTGCCTAGTCCAAAACCAGTTCTGGTCAGTCCTGGAGCACTTTCTTTACAGGACTCCTTCTGTCCTTTCAGAATGTGGGGCGGAGTGCTCAGCCGCCCGGCAGGAGGTGGAGCCAGCATTGTGGAAGGCAGGCACAGCCCTATTCAGACCCAGGTGCAACTCCTCCCTCCACTCTGGATGCAGATCTCTCTATTCAGCCCTGTGCTGACTCACCCTGTCTCCTGTAGCCACCCTCAGCCCCTGTCACTCAATCTCCAGACAAGGAATACACAACCTAGCAGAGGCAGGCTTGGAAGTTTAGGCAAGAAAATACCCACTTTCTAAAAGTGGTATTTTCAAACACAGAATGTTAAAACCAACTTCACTAAAAGATGTATTTTATCATTCTGAGTTCAGGCATACTAAATTCGTTTTTCTACCATGTTCCCTGGGTCAGTTAGGATTATAAGGTGTAATAATCAGACTGCCCATTCTGGCCTATGGGGAGCAGGTAGCCTTGCAATAGTGAAAAACGAAAATGGCTGTAATTCACTATTAGGACATGCCACACACACCAGGGCATGTCCTACCTTATACTTACAATGCACCCTGCCCTTGGGCCTACCATAGGGGTGTCTGACATGAAGAAAAGGGAAGGTTTAGGGACTGGCAAGTGGGTGCACTTGCCCGGTCAGTGTGACAGTACCAGACTGCACACAGGCTCTGCAATGGCAGGCCTTAGACACACTTTTACAGGCTGCTTCTGTGGGTGGCACAACCAGTGCTGCAAGCCCACCAGCAGCATTGGATTTACAAGCCCTGGACACACTCAGCGCACTGTACTAGGGACTGATAAGTAAACCAATCTTCCAATCATGGAGTCACTAATCCATACATCAATTTGCAATAGGGAGAGCATATGCACTTTAGCACTGATTAGCAGTGGTGAAGTGTCCAGAGTCATAAAACAGCCAATAACAGGTCAGAAAAAATATAGGAGGAAGGCAAAATGTTTAGGGATGACCCTGCAAAAAGGGCCAAGTCCAACACAACCCCCTTCCAGCCAAAAACGCAGGGTAGACCAATCACTACCTTGATGGGCTTCCCTGCTTTGGGCGATAGAACCTGGCGATAGAACCTGGACCCTGGCCCACAACAGCAGGGGCATACTCCAGTTCTACGCCAATCTGAACCTATTGGAATCCCTCTGTCCATACTCTCAGGGCCCACCAAGCTAATCCATGGGGAACCCTTCTCCTCACCTGTGGACACCATCTGTGCAGCACCTAACCGTAACTTGCTCACAGGTGTGTCCCAACAGACAGACAGCAAGCCACAGTGGCCACTGACAGTGGTCAGGGATGAGACCCAGGCCTTATGCCTCTCAGGGCTCTCAAACCTCTTGGCGTCAGAGAGCGGGGGGCAGTAGCCCCAGGTGCTTGGCACCCTTTGTCCACTCTCCCTGTCAGGTCAGGTATGACATCCTGGCGCTGACCCACCAGCCCCGGGCCTATACCCGGCGGCTGGACTGGAGACTGGGGTGGGCTTTCCCACACCCGGTCCTCCTCCTTGGGGCTCTGTACCCTCCTACCTGGAGCGGTACCCCCTTCCAGAATTGCCAGGGCACCTGTGGCAGGTGTCCTGCACAATTCGCCCACCAGTTCAGGGGTTCTATCCTGCAACTGGGCGTCCAGGTCAGGGGGGACACCCTGAACCTGGTCCTCCAATCTAGGGTCTAAACCCTCCAGTTGAACCGGGGTCAGAGGCGAGGACCCCTCCCTCTGCACCCCCTTCCAGAGTACTGCCCCCTCCTATGAGGAGCGGTACCCCCTTCCAGAATTGTCAGGGCACCTGTGGCAGGTGTCCTGCACAATTCGCCCACCAGTTCAGGGGTTCTATCCTGCAACTGGGATCCCAGCATAGGGTCTGTACCCTTAGACTGGGCAGAGGCCAGGGGTGAGGCTGTCCTCTTCCCCCCCCTCCCTTACTGGGGTCCTGCACCCTCCCACCTGGAGTGGTGCCCCCAGAAGACAAACTGGTAGGGGCACTGTTAGCAGCTGCCCCTTCCTCCAGGTCAGGGGGGGACACCCTTAACCTGGTCCTCCAACCCAGGGTCTGTACCCTTAGGCTGGACCTGTGCCTGGCAACCCAGGACTTCCGGGAGGGTACACCAGCCCCCCCAAGGGAAACACACTCCTCTAGAGTTGTGTAAGAATCTGCCTGGCGCACCAGGACTTCCTGGGGAGCACGCATGCCCCCCCAGAGGGTAACACATCTCTCATGTGTTGTGTGACAGTCTGCCTGGCGCAGATCTCCCGACCCCTGTCCATGTGACAGCGCGTGAAGATCCCCCAGGACAGAAGTGGTGTCACTGTGGTCATTCACTGGTGACTCAGCCCTTCTGGCTGGTCCCTGACCCACTGGTTCTTCCACTGGGGACTCTCTCCCCCTCACTCTGGACTTCTGCACCCTCCACTTAGGAGTGGCACTGCCAGACACCAGAAACACTGGAGCTCCATTCACAGACGCTCCAGGTTCTCTAGACACTAGGAGATCCTCCTCCACAGGCGGCCCAACAGGGCAGCCTAGGCTCCCTACCTGGTGTTCCCTTAAAGAACCATCCAGGCTCTGAGACTGGGTTTCGGGTACTTTGGGACACGCAGCCCCACACTCACTCCTTCTCCACTGAGACAGGACGTGAGTCCCTACACCCCTCCCACTACATGGGACCTAGCTGGGCTACACTGAACCTCTCCCACCACTCTGGGTTGGAAGACACCTGAGCCACTCCTCTTAGGGTCACTCCCCAATGCCTCTTCAGACCCTCTGGAATCCACCAAAAGTTCTGCCTCCATTGTGAGCTCCCTGAGGTCAGAGAACTCACACTCCAACAGGTGTTGGCATAGCTCTGGAAAACAGGGACTTACAATATGCTCTCCCAAAATTGGATCACACAGTCCCCTACAGGGGTTAACCAAACTATCCTTCACCTCACCATCCAGTGCCTTGCACACGTACTCCACACCACTCTCCTGAGATTGGCAAGACAGTATCTGACTGTCTCTGTCACTCAACCCACACTCTTCTGGCTGGTATTCACACTCACATACCAGGACTTCAACTGTGGGGGAACCACTCTCCCTGCACCTCCCATCTAGAGTCAGTAGAGTGTCCCTCCTGCTACTAGGACCATGAATCCCTGCGTCAGTTTCCCTATTCCTCTCAGGGACACTGCGCACTACTGGAGCTACCTCATGTCCTTGAACCTCCTGGTGTATGTTAACCCCCTCCAAGTCAGGCGCCACCTCCCTGGGTGTGTGTACTACTCCCTCAGCACTAGAAAATTCAATATTGCTGCCACCATGTGAGCTGGATTCCACCTCCAACTCAGCCAAGCTCACTTCTTGAGCTTCACATATTTCTTTTTCACCTAAGGCTCGCTCTATCTCCTCGCACTCCCGGTCTAGCTCCCTCAGCCTCCGGTCACGAGCACGAATCCGATTCCTCTCTTCACGAGCCAATCTTTCCCAAAATGTTTCCTCCTCCGGGCCACTGCCCTCTTGGTATTCTGGCTGGGGAACCTCCCCCTCAGATTCCTCCTCAGAGTCATCTGCTAGTGTTGCTTCCCAGCGTAGCACCTCATAGCTATGCAGGGCTGCCTCAAGATCCTGCCTTGTGGATCTCCTCTTCACAGGTATCCCCCTCTCCTTGCAAAACACTTTCAGTTCCTTTATCGTGTAGATGTACAGGTGCCAAAAGTTGACTTCCATTTTTACAAGGTCCAACAGGTGCAACAACTAACCAGAGTTTCAAAAACCAAAGTCCAAAGGGAAACAGGGAAAAATAGTACGTGGTTGCGTTTGGTCTGCACTCACTAGTAGTGTACACCAATTACTGTACATGAGTCACAAATGCAAGTCCAGAATCCTCACCGCTGACCACCAATGTTAGATTTGGGGGTCTCTAGTTGGCACAGGTAGGTACTTGTGACAAATAGGGACCCTTGCCTCTAGTCAGGGTAAGGGGGTACACTCCTGAAATAACCCCTGCTCACCCCCTTGGTAGCTTGGCACGAGCAAACAGGCTTAGTTCAGAGGCAGTGTGTAAAGCATTTGTGAACACAAAGGAATCTATTAGGAGAAAGGTCCCAAGGACATGCCTACCTAGTAGCTGGACCCACCCAGTCATTTGTATAGATGAACTAGGGAGTGAGGTGAACAGTGAGTGAGGATCACATTTGACTAACTTTTCAGCCAGGTGAGAACTTCACTTCCCCCAGGCTTGCATTGGTCAGGCGAAACATGACCGTCTGAGGTTTAATGAGGACATCAGCACCTGTCAGTGGGACCACATAAGAGGACATGAGGAAAAAAAGTAATAATGCTGCCCTCTGGACCCAGGAAGTAAGGTGTAGAGAACAGGTAGACTATAGGTACGAAAAAATACTAAAGATGTAGGTTTCATCACATCACAAACAAGTTGCATACACATTTGTAACCAGCATTGTGTACACATAGAGTCTCAACGTGCACTTAGCACATAACTATTCCTTGGAAAGTTCATGGACATTGCACCACCACCCACGTTTGATGGTGACAGCATGGGAGACTTCAACACGTCATGGGAGACTGGAGAAAATTGCTCAAACCAGATTGACATACATGGAAAGAAAATGTCACCGGATATTTGGGGTCAGTGATTGCTGCCCCGCAAGACCTGATAGAAGAGATTTTAAAGGTGGTTCATTAGAGACCAGTCTGTTCACCTTTGCCATGACTAGACCCATGAGTCAATGGAGCGAACTGCCAGAAATTTGCAAATGATGCAGCCAACTGTCATTGTATCATCTGTCTGGCAGCCAGCATTGCTGTCTACAAAGGAAGAATCCACATTTTCTAAAACTGTCCACCCAACAGCTCCTAATAAAAGATACAGATGGAGGTCAGCAACACTCCGGTTTTCTTCCTGTCTGTTAATGTATTGAAAATGCTAAATTTGCTTTCTGTGGTGGGCCTTATTAAACTTTCTTCTAGTAGTTTAGATGTTGTGGTACTTTTAGTCTATTAATGGCCATTTGATGTAGAATTGCCTCCTTGTGAATAAAATTGAGACTGCCTTGGCTGGAAAATGGTTGGTGGGTGAAACCCTACTCAAGCAACAGCCACAGTCCTTGTCAGGACGAACCACAAAAAGTCACTAAATTAACCTGTGCTTAATTCTCTGGTAGCTTGGCACAAAAGCAGTCAGGTTTAACTTTGAGGCAATGTCTAAAGTATTTATGAAGCACTTCAACAGTAATAAAGTGAAAATAATACAAGAACTATCCCACACAAATTTGGCAAAATAGAGTACATTTTGATAAATTGACACCAAAACAAAAAAAATCCAATCAGTAGAGCTGGAGTTATGAATTTTTCAAGTTTAAAGTGTAAAACAGCGCCCAAAAGATCAAAGCGCCGACCGCAGACATCTAGTTGTACGAGACCGGGTTAAAGTTGAAAGTTATGGCCGACCGCAATGGAGCGCATTCCGGATACAAGAAGTGGATTGGGCTCGGTCTCTGCTTACCTTCAGACTTTTTAAAAAAAACAAAAAACTTTTTAGAAGAAAAATATCCCAGAAGCTCAAATTGAGCAGGGCAAGGCAGCTGTGGCGTCCGAAGAAGAGGCAGCGTCGTCGAGGAGCTGCTATACAAAGTCGAGGTGGAGATTTGTACGTTCAGACTTAGTCTCTTTTTTGGAAGGCGAAACTCTCCAATGGGACGAAGCTGCAAGCTGTAGCCGACGAAGACTCCAAGAGGCTTGATACCCCTCCTGCAAGGAGCCGCTGAACAGGATTTGCTGCTGCAGAGAAAAATGTAGCAGGAGCTGCTGCAAATTTATGCCATCCGGCGTTGCACCTTGGGTAGATCGGCTAGCAGGTAGGTCTCAGTCTCCTCTCAGTTCTCAGAGCTTTTTTTGGCAGAAAATCTACTCAGTTCCAAGTTTTGGATTTGGGGAATCTGGGCAGTCCAAGGGTCCAGGACTGGAGTGGCACCATCTGGGAGGCCAGGACTCATTCAGGCTGCATCCAAGTGTGGGCATAAGATAGTTGGAGCCTCTTCTATCCCTGAGGCTCTGATCAGGAGGTCAGCCAACTAGTCTTTGGAGTCACTCTGGAAGTCCTGGGTTCAAGCAATAAAGCATGCCTCAAGCAGCAGGGCAGATATCTGAGGACGCAGGGCAGGCTTCATGCAGTAGAGCAGTCCGCTTGGGGCGGCAGGGTAATCCTCTGAAGTACACAGCAGGCCACAGGCAGCAGGGCAGTCCTCTGAGAGTCCTTCCGCAGTTCCAGAAGTGAACTGAAGGGTGCCCCCTTTGAAGTGGAAGAAAATTCTGGTGTCCCCACCCCTCCCTTCCACACACATATCACACAGAAGTGTCTGGAATTCCCTGCCTCCCTGCCAGTTTGCAGATACAATAGGCTAGTGTGAAGTTCTTTGTGTGTGAGCTGAGGCAAAGTCTTTGAAGTGCAAGTGGAGCTGTGCACAGTTTGCCCCCCATCCTGCCTTGGATGGCCCATCCTGCCAAAATCTAGCCCCTCTATTGTATAGCTGTCTGAGAGGAATACACAAAGGCCAACTGCCGCCTACACCTAGTCATGTGGCCAGGAAACAGGCTGCAGGCACCAAAAGGTTAGGACAAGAAAATGCCAATCTTTGTCACTTTACTTGTATTTTATTTCTTGCCAGCATGAGCACTTACGAGGGGAGGCAAGGAGGGGGGTTTATGGATAAACCTGGGAACAGCTTTTGTTGATTTCATAGTTTATAGGAATCAGACGCATTGTGCTTTTGAATGATTGTTGATGCAGCTCTTTTTTGATTTATTCCAGTACCCCTGACGAAGAACTTAAAAAGTTCGAAATGCATTGGGTTTTTTACTGTGCCGGGTCGAAGGAAGGTTGACAGCACGTGTCTATGTTTAAGCTTTGTGCAGCATATGGCATTTGAAAATGCGGAATAAAATATTCCAGTTTAACCGGACACTGTCTCTGGAGTGATTGTATTAGCATGGAACACATGGATAATTCATTTTGTATAAATCAATGGATTACTATGGATTACTTTGGTTAACACTGGCAAATGTGGTTCACTTTAAGAGGAAAGTCTCCTCATTTCAGCAGTGCAGCAGCTGGGGGCGCAATTGTCGCCCTCTTGGCAGTATCATTGACATGCTGTGTTGGGACGTTCGCAGCGCTGTTATGCACGCTTATTCGGCAGTCAAAGCAAATATTACACTACTTATTAAGGGAAGGAGTGCACTCGCTACCTTTACATTTGCATCGCAATTTTCTACCGTCCCAAAACGCGAGGTTGCACCCCAGACGTTTTACCGATCAATTAATAAATTGAGGCACCTAAAAGCATCACTTTGGAGACAGGATAACAACAAAGGACCTTGAGATCGTCAATAAAGCCATTAAGTTTGGACTGCATTCTTTGATTCAAAAGGAGGTTGACTCGACATTTTGAGGGTTTTTGTTCACATCGTGGACTTTTTCAGTTACACCAGATTTATTTAAGGCATGGCTTTGTAATGTTTCATTTACCACTATGGAGTTCATATGATTGGAAAATGTTTTTCACATTAATTGCTCATATTGATTTATGTTATGCACCAACTGTTGTATATTATTAGTCTTGATCAGTTTTAGTTTCCGTTGGGTTCACTGTTTTTGATATTTAGGACATTGCATTATGGGAATGTTAGGCATTAGTTTCTTTCACGATCTAACACATGACACATTAGGTCACGGGGTTTCGTTTTAATCAAGGTCTTATTGGGAAAACGTGCGTGTGCAGGTCTTAAGAAAGGGTTTTGGCGGGAGGGAAGTTGATGATGTTTTGAATATGAAGGAAGGCACGTATACTTTAAGTTGCTGGTTGCAGTTTCACGAGGTAAAAGAACACTGTTTGTTTTCGGAGGATGTTTGAATTAATTTCTTTTTTAAAAAAAGGGGGTTGGAGAGAATAATTCTTTGTCACTTTACTTGTATTTTATTTCTTGCCAGCATGAGCACTTACGAGGGGAGGCAAGGGAACAGCTTTTGTTGATTTCATCGTTTATAGGAATCAGACGCATTGTGCTTTTGAATGATTGTTGATGCAGCTCTTTTTTGATTTATTGCAGTACCCCTGACGAAGAACTTAAAAAGTTCGAAATGCATTGGGTTTTTTACTGTGCCGGGTCGAAGGAAGGTTGACAGCACGTGTCTGTTTAAGCTTTGTGCAGCATATGGCATTTGAAAATGCGGAATAAAATATTCCAGTTTAACCGGACTGTCTCTGGAGTGATTGTATTAGCATGGAACACATGGATTATTCATTTTGTATAAATCAATGGATTACTATGGATTACTTTGGTTAACACTGGCAAATGTGGTTCACTTTAAGAGGAAAGTCTCCTCATTTCAGCAGTGCAGCAGCTGGGGGCGCAATTGTCGCCCTCTTGGCAGTATCATTGACATGCTGTGTTGGGACGTTCTCAGTGCTGTTATGCACGCTTATTCGGCAGTCAAAGCAAATATTACACTACTTATTAAGGGAAGGAGTGCACTCGCTACCTTTACATTTGCATCGCAACTTTCTAAAAGTGGCATTTTCAGAATTATGACTTAAAATCCGACTTTACCATTAGAGAGGATTTTAAATTAGTATTCCCTGGGCAGCAAACATGATATTTCCACCTGCTCCCTAACAAAAGTTATCACATACTAAATGTAATTAGGTAACCCAATGTTATCTTATGGGATAGGTAGGCCTCACAGTAGTGAAAAACAAATTTGTGAGTTTTTCACTACCAGGACATGTAAAACTTAAAAGTATATGTTCACCTTTTTAATTACAATGCACCCTGCCCCACTGGCTGTCTAGTGCCTATCTTAGGGGTGACTAGTATGTAATAAGACAATTTTTGGCTTGGCAGTCGGAATATTTTGCCAAGTCGAATTGGCAGTTTAAAACTACATACAGGCTGCAGTGGCAGGCCTGAGACATGTTTTAAGGGACTACTTGAATGGGTGGCACAATAAGTGCTGCAAGCCCACTGGTAGCATTTAATATACCAGTTCTGGGTATATATTATATCTCTTTACTAGGGACTTTTAAGTAAATTAAGTATGCCAATCAGGTGTAAGTCACTTTTACCATGTTTTAGGGAGTGAGCACAAGCACTCTAGCACTGGTTAGCAGTGGTAAAGTGCAGAGTCCTAATGCCATGAGAATATATTCTTTTATCACTCCAGACTAAAGTGGCTACACATCACACCACAAGTCAAACTAAACACCCTCTGCGTCTTCTGTAAAGGCGTGCACCTCTGCTAGCCCAAAAACCTTACTGAACTGTTCACACTGAACAAGCTGAAAATAAATATTTGCTCCAGAAAAGATATCAAGAGCGCCTCTACCAAATGGAGAAGGAGAAACTTTGGAGGAAAGCAACTTACCACAGCGGCAACTGAACTATTGAACGACCTCTCCCCTTCATGCAAAGATACCCCGTCCCACAAGACCTTCAAAACCAAGCTGCAACTGCACATAATGATCAGCATCTCACTGGATACCAGTTGACCTCATGTCAATTTTCACTTCAGTGCCTTAACTGAATGGGCATGTTATGTTCAACAGCAGCATTGCCGCCGACTGATCTGTAATCTCCTTTCTCCTACCCCCTCCCTTGTCCATGAAGTAGGATTATGCAACTGTCTGAAAGGTTTCTCATATCAGGTGTTGGGCTCTCTCCTCCTATCCCTCTTAATCTCACCAGTGTTGTACTTTGAAACTAGACTTCTCAGTTAAGTGTTGCGCCCAATAAATACTAAATACACCTTTACCTCCTTATCAAAGGGCACTGGAGTTTAACTCTCCTCCTCCTTCATCCTATAACACATACCACTGTCCTTGCCCCTCATTATTCGGATATCAGCTCTAAATGCATTCCTGTACATCAGCAGAATGTGATGTTGCCATCCCACCCCATGTTTTGTTATTTAGATTGAAGATATAAGAGGGATTATGAAAGCTGGAACAGATAATAGCAAGGAATCCTAACCATTTGATTACAAATTTAAAGTGTTCTTATATGACTGTGTGTGACTTACAAATACAGCTCATCTGGTGGTGTTTCCTTCTGCACATGGGTTCTTATCTTCACCATGCCCTTGTTTCATTCTAGGACGAGTCGCATTTCCTGAAGAATGTGAAGACGGCACGGTGTAAAGCTGCCTTGCCCCTACTCAAGGTGTGTACCACCACACACCCTTCATTTCATGTGGGAACCAGTTGGTAGAATGTTGCATGTCTTTTGTAGATTTCTTAAACATGTTTTTATTAGGTTTTGCATAGATTTCAATATAATTTACCTGTACAGAAGCACAAGAACAGAAATCAGATAGAGCAAAAATACATCCAACTACTAAACCAGCCATAAAACAATATGGTGAAAGAGAAATAGGCAAATGAACTCGTTAGTCATATATTTGTCTCTCAACAGAGAGAGTGGGCTGCAGCTGGTGATGCTGGGACTGTGAACGGGAGAGCTGAACAGGAAGACTTCCAACAGTAATTGTGTAGTTGGGTAACATGCTGACATATTGATATGGTGTGTGATAGGGCCAGGAGCCTGTATTAAAAACACATTAATGGGTGAGAGATGGGGAGAATTAACTAAACTCTCTATGGCAGAGGCTTCTCCAAGGGCGCGTAGGTTGTTGGGAAACAGAGCAGTGTGGTGTAGTGAATAAATGCAGTAAAATTCCAGGGAACAAAAACTCCGCCGACATGGGAGCAGCTTTTCTGGTTGTTCTTCAAGGAGGCATAGCATCGTCTCTGGATTCTTCTCCGGGAGTTGTCTTGAAATCGTCCCAGGCGTATGGAGACCTTTTGTTTCTTCCTTGTGCAGGAATTTACTTTCCTCTTGGGCCCAGCGCAGCACAGTTGAATGCCAGGATTCGAATAAGGGAGGGATATTCGCTTTCCATCATGTAGTAATTGCCGAGGAGACCTCAATCCGAAAAGCGGACAGCAGCTCTGCAGTGCTGGGGTCTTTTGAATATTCCTGGGGAGCATGCCTCCCAAGATGCCCGCAGAGGCATGCCCGTACAAATTACCAATGCTCTGAGTATTTTTCCCCCAAAAAGCAGATAGAAGTGGGCCGCCCCACAGCATGTGGTGTAAATCCGCGGGTGAAAATGAGCAACATGGGCAGGAAGCGGAGGCTCCCGGGAAGATGTTTTTCTTCTTGTCATGGAGAGATCAGCTCTAGGCAGGCCCGGCTCCAGGAATTTTTATTTGGGTGGGCCAAGGGTGCATTTGGGTGGGCCACTGCGGGCTCGATTTGTCGCATATATGTCTAGGCAGGCCTGCTTCAGGGCCCTCCTTTATCTTTTCTTAGTCTTACAAGGCCCAGTAAAACGCACTGTTTTCCAAATCTCTTTCTAAATATTATCACTCTCAAAAAGTGTTTTTTCCATGTAATGTTCCTTTGATGGGAAGAGGAGGTTTCTGAGGTGGGAGTATCAGGCAAGTGACACATCTCGGGCTCCCTCTGTGCGAGCCTTCAGGGAGAATCACTCTTCATTACTACCTCCACCTGACCCCGGACTCTGCAACGCACTCCCTTACAGGCTTGATTATCCACTTCTCCTCTCCAGTGCACCTTATCTCACAGCTGACCTTGGGCCCCAGCCCCATATCAGGCACCATCGGGCTCCACTTTCATTTTTCCCGGTAAAAACATTAGTAAAATCACCTTCAAACTTAGAACATTGAATATAGCGGTAAATATAATTAGCACGCACTTTAAAGTGTGTTCCACAGTAGCCCTTATGACCCGACTGCTAATCAAATAAACAAAAACAGAAAGGCCATGACAGGGCCAGCTTTAGCGCTGATGCGAAAGTCTTTTTTGGCGCCGCACCAATAACCTCTTTCTCCGTAAATACCTTTACTACCACCTTCCAACAGTGCCCCTCATCCCTCCATGGCCCCCCCTATTGACCTCCTCCTCGGATTCCCTCATTGCCACATGCCACAAGTGCCCCTCATCTCCCCATAGCCCCTCCCCCTCATGACCTCCTCCTCGGATTCCCTCACTGCCACCCTCCACCAGTGCCCCTCATCTCTCTGTAGCCCCTCCCCCTCATGACCTCCTCCTCAGACTCCCTCACTACCACCCTCCACCAGTGCCCATCATCTCTCCCTAGCTCCCCCCTCCACCCCATGACCTCTTCCTCGGATTCCCTCACTGCCACCCTCCAACAGTGCCCCTCATCGCTCCATAGCCCCTCCCACTAGCTCCTCCTTCCCTCACTGCCACCCTCCAACAGTGCCCCTCATCTTTACGTAGCCCCTCTCTCATATGCATTTCATTTGTTGTATAGCGCTACTCATATCAGTGTAGTGTGTGTCAGTACTTTACACCACGCACACATTATACAGAGACAATGAATCATACAAGTATGTAAATAAGTCTACAGGGAATGTCACATAAGCCAATGAGGATTACAAGGTGTATGAATCACATGTCATCCATACTGGTGGGCAGTATATTTTAAGAGGATTTGGTCTGGGGAAACACAACCTTAGGATTTAAAGAGTATTCCATGGGGGTCAGCTTTACTGATAAAAATGTATATCTGCCCAAACATACTCATTTTAGCAACATTAGAATAATGAAAGACTGAGGAAGTTCTAACTATATCACAAAAAAAGAAAGCGAAGTTCTAACTATACCATTCATGTTTGTATGCAGCTCTTTGATGACAGTTCATTGGTCACTTTCCTATGTTAGGATTGTAACTTCTGAACTGCAAGTAACACAAGGATCTCTGTGACAAAGGCAGTAACCCACTGAGCTTCCACATAAAATACAGTTCATCTGCATTTAAAAACTACTAACAGACAAATGATTGCTCTCCAGCAGGATCATTAATCACCAGCGTTATCTGGGCATTTTGTATTGTCTTATTGTTGTCCTGCATCGGCCATGATAATGATAAAAAACTGTTTAAATGAAGCACTCATGAAGTATGTGTCCTGCTGGGCCTGTGCAGATTTTAAAAAGAAAAACCAATAGTAACACATTCTCCTACCTACTCCGTTAGTCAAACTTTGTGTCAGAGCCTGATGTGATAAGCAGCTGCAGGGGTTAGGAAAGGTGAATAGGAATAAACAAACTTCTTTTCTCCTGGCTGCATAGAAAAAGAAATATCCACGCAGCAGAACAGTAGGCAAAGGTTACCGTTGCCAAAGAAAGGATGTGTCGCCTTTCGCCATGTGGAGATGAAGGGGTGAAAAAATAAACAAAGCCTCGTTAACATGTAAATGGTCTTTTAAAGACCAGTGAAGTACTCGGCTGCGATAATCTCTAAAACTGTCTGTGTGCGCCTGGGAAGCTGTCTCAGCCCGGGCTGACACACATGACGGGGGAGTGGGGGGGTTGGAGCACTTTGAGCCCAATGGCGTTGCGCGCCTGCCTTCAAGCCCTCACTGCGAGGGCTAAGGCTCCTGTTTGGGTGGGCCAGGCTCATGTTTGGGTGGGGCCTGGCCCACCCGCTAGAACCGGGCCTGGCTCTAGGAAGAGTAAAAATCTGGATCAGTTTAAGCCTAGCGCTGAGGGAGACGGAGTGGGAATATGCAGGCTCGCTATTCCACTCCGGATCGTGGAGTGATCTCCCAGTTTCAGCCTCCCAAGTATCTCCCAAGTGTTGAAGGGGGGTAAGTGGTGAAGCACGTGGAGCTTTGTATAGCCAACTAACACACTGTCCTTCAGTCCCCACTGTGTAAATAGCGTCTGTGTAGGTAGATAAGTATTGAGTACCAGTAGTTGGGTGACAGAGCGCCGATTTGAGCATTGGTGCCAGTGTTCATCCGTGACCTCTGTATCAAGTGCAGTTTGCCAGGCAAGCCTAGTCCTGCGAGTAAGAAGAGATGCCTTGCCCTGCATAGTGGAGTATAGGCACGTGACAAGTTTCTTGGGCGAGGCTGCGGTATGGCATCTCAAGAGCAAGTCTCTGTTGGGGCGTGTGGAGGATAGTGTGATGTATGGACTTACAAGCGGCTTGCAAACGTGGATAAAGCGTGGCATCAAGCAGCCAGCAGGTGGCAGCCTCCCGCAGTATTTTGCAGTATCAGGAATGTCCCATCCGGGTACAAGATGCGTGCGCGATAACTGCTGTTGTACCCTCCTGTCAGAAGCCAGTGAACGCAGGGGGTTATGGGCAAGGAGTAGCTCGTTAGCATAGAAACGGTCAAGACGCGCCCTGCTGTGCAGTCCACCCCAGGCCCACACCGTACAGCCCACCCAGGGCTTTAAGTGGGCCAGGTCTCACAGGGTCTGAGCACTGGCAGTTTTTAGGTCTCGCCTACGCAGCGCGCATGCGTTGCATAGGAAAAAGACCTTTAGCCATCGCAACACTTTTGCTGGCAAATAAGTGCACGCGTTGCATTGCTTCCAATGGCAACGCGTGCACGTTTGGCGATTCCCTTGCGGGAGCGAGCAGCGGCGCCATATGTTCGCAATTATCGCGCCTTGCTGCTCGCTCCCGCAAGGGAAACCTGCGCAGGCCCCCTCCTCTCTCCCCTCCCCCTGCTGCCGCGCGTGCGTGCGCTTGTTCTGTGAGGCTCGGCACATTAGCATGAATGCGTTTTAGGTAGAAAAACACATCAGTGAATCAATAAACCAGCATTCAATAAGAATGATCAACCCCACGTGCGGGCGCATTACAGTTATACCCGACCAAAAGATTCACTTCTCGACCAAAAGGCTGGCTCGCGCCCATCCACTTAGTGCCACGGTCAGCTGCTCCTGCCGATAGGCCACGTCAGCTTCCCCAGGTAAGCAGCATCTGGATTCATGAGAAGGTTGCCCAAGATCACAGAATGGTGAGCCGAGATCGGGACCCAAACCAGTTTCCCCAGTTGAAAAGTCATCAGTGCTAAAATGCAAATAGCAATACATTATAGATGCTCCGGTGGTAAGGGAAAACATGCATATGCACGATTTTATCGAGGGGCTTGCCTCTTCTTCATTGTGCTCGAACCCCGGCGCTTCGGTAACCAGGCCAGAGTTACCTCTTCGAAGCTAGCCGGGAGTTCCGGATGAGAACATTCTTTAACGCATCACACCACACATTTTTTAACCGGATTTTATCCTCCAGAACCAGAGTCAATCAATCAGCATCCATGGGCCAAATGACCACAGTCACCCTGTGGCATCTTACATTTGGTAATATTTGCAAGGCCTTCTCCCTAGGCAAGTTCCCCACTTGCATCAGTGCGATGTCCCTGAACAAAGTACAAAAGGCAGGAAGGCCCGGGGGCACGCAGTTAAACCTTACATACATTCCGATTTGCAAGAGACAAGACCGAAGTCTGAACACCAGGCTTTCAGAAAACTAAACCCCACCCTTTCACTGGAGTTATACAGGCCGATCAAGCAAAAAAGAGAGTAAAAGGAGCCTGAGAGAAAGCTACGGCTTTCTGACCCTGCAAAGCCAAAACTCCCTCCCTGGACATTTACCTTGTACAGCACCTCCGAATCCGCAAGAACATCATTGTACCCAGCCCTCCAGTACAGTGGCTGGCGCTGCACACAAAGAGGGCGAGCCCGGGACTTCCCAGGTTTTTAGACAACCTATTCCCCCACCTCCCCCTCCAGAAGTCCTGTCC
Source organism: Calotriton arnoldi (assembly GCA_963921515.1). Taxonomy (NCBI): domain Eukaryota; kingdom Metazoa; phylum Chordata; class Amphibia; order Caudata; family Salamandridae; genus Calotriton; species Calotriton arnoldi. The sequence continues at coordinate 4,453,596 of CAWUFW010000309.1, read as the reverse complement.
TCCTGTGGTTGACCCTTCACCCCTCCCCTGAAAGCCCCGTAGCACCCAGGAATAGTGTGAAAGGGGGACAGATCACAAAGGAAGGAAGGGTGGATGGTGAAGTGAAGCGGGAGACGACGTGACCAGAATGGTGGCTTGCGTCCCCTCTGCGTCGCCTTAGGCCCCTCCATTCCCTTCAGCCTATCCGGGTTTGCAATGGGTTAAGAGATGCAGTTTCCTTGGCACCTGTCACTAATGTGTAATACATGTGAACCATTGGAACCACTCAATTTCTCAGCATGGGACTAGCTGGTTCTCCCTCTGATAATAAAGTAACAAAAAGAAATGAATGTAAATGCTTTCTTTTGACTTAATCTTTGAGAATTCTTTTGCGCAATATTACTTGCTAACAGTTTTTAATTCTGTGTTTATACAAAAGGGGGTCCACCATATGCAAGTTAGTTTTGACCACAGCAAAAAGAAGCAGTTAACTCAGGACTGCTATGCCCAATCATGCCTTTCCGTCAGGGTTTTCTGTCTTGTGAGTCTGCATTGGTAGCATTAATATTGCTACATTTTAGTCTCTGGCTGTTCTGCGAACTCAAGCTACCTCTCTGCGATGTGGCCCATTTAGGCGGGAATTACTTGTGGTATTTTGTAGAGGAGGGTGGCCCTTGTGTGTTCATTACAAGACATGGCGAAGACTGATAGTACCTACCCATTTAAAGAACTGGTTATGAACCTATCAGGTACCTACACTTCTTTCATTGGGAAGGGGTAGTACCAGCCCTTCTCAGCAGCAGCAGGTACTCTGGGACAAGGAGTACCAGCACGTCAATTTTTTTGTTTCAAGCCCTCTCACAACTGAGCAAACCCTGTCAATGATCGACAGCAGGCTGTAAAGAAACTGCGATAATTTACCAATCAGAATGAGCCCAAAGACACGAAGTGTGATTTTAACAAGGACTATTGGTTAATTTCGGGAAAAAACAAGCTGTAATTTTGAAACCTATTATGTAGATACTCAGACAGTTACTAAAGTGTACTCTTCACAATTAATATTGAGACCAGCGATTCTGATGCAGGAAAAACACTTTGGGGCTTTCATGTTGCAGCTGCATAACTGGCCTGCACCTCGAATCCAAATGTACTATGCAATGTCTGTTCATATCCTGTACACCACGGAGTCTACAAAGGCGAGGAGTAGCAACAAAAATACACCCACCTACCCACGGATACAGAGAAACCAAGACCTTCACTCGTGTTCCTGATTATATGTCGATAGCTGAAAGGGAACGCATTTAAATGTGTCTTTTATTGCTCCTAGGTTGTTAGTTCGAAACTATTTTAACAGCAGCCCATACTGGTGCCCCTGCTGGAGGCATCTAAGTATTTACTTTTCAGTTTCCATCCTCTAGGCCAGTATCCTGAGAAGTGTAGTTAATTAACTGTTAATTGTCTTTCAACTGGGTGCTGCTTGTATGCTTTAATGAGTGTAATTACTGGCAAGTAACACAACACATTGGGAAGCGTTGACATCACATCGCATAAATATAATTATCTACAAGGCTATCTAGCTCACAACTTCACAGAATCCGAGTACTCCGTGTGCTCATCAGTGTGATGTTCAACACAGTGCAATATTCGGTTTTCTGAGAGCTGAGATTTAAGCAGGAAATAATCCAAATGCATCTCTTCGGCAAATGCAAGCCCCTGAGTATGTGGTGACATTTGTGGGGTCTGTGGGGGTTGGGAATGGATGCGGTAACAACTTAAACAAAAGTCATTGTGGAAATTAGGCTAAGATACATGGTCGAAACACAGAAACACGGGAGTTTCCTCAAAGATGGTATTCCTAAAATATCTGTCTGTCTGTCTCCCTGTCTGTCTGTTTGTTTATCCAGGGCTTTAAGTGGGCTGGGTCGTGCCGGTGCTCAGCACTGGTAGTTCTAACAAGCACTGGCATAGCCAATAGGTCTCGCCTTTCGGACCTTATAAGTGTTTAGCCATGCAACAGTTGATGTTGTTGCACCAAGGATATTGTGCTGGATAACTAAACACTTATAAGGTCCCAAAGGCGAGACCTATTGGCTATGCCAATGCTTGTTTAAAGGGGGCCTCGAAACGGGTCCCTATCGGGCTCTGTTTTGTGCCCCAGCACAGGCGGTCTGTTTTTTCCGGACTGCAGTGACAGCAGGCACATCGATGTGCGCGTTCTCACACTGCTCACTTCTCACTAGTGGAGAAGTTACCGCATGACGTCATGCCAGGTGAGCTTTGTAGTGGAAGGGAAATCCTTTAAAGAGAGTCATTATCTCTCTGGATTTCCCTTCTCTTTTTGAAACTCAGGAGCAGCAACATTGTCGTGATGTCACCAGGGCTTTAAGTGGAAGCTTTTTCCATATTGTATACAAGCCATAGTTGCTGCTTATTTATCTTATGCAACTAACAACGATTGACAAAGCCAATAGTCCTGACTTGTTGTAGGTATGATGTTACTTGTTGTATCATATATCTGGATGCAATGACAAAACCAGCAAAATAGAAGTCGGGTGGCACACTATGCTAGGCACAGATTTTTAGCTTAAGTGTATTTAAGCCACTCCCTTAATTACATTGGCCACGCCCCTTTGAGAGACCCACTAGGTTTTTCATCCCACTTAAAGCCCTGACCTGACCGTGTCTACCTCTCCCGTTACCAGCGGGAAAAGAAAGGCATCATCAAGTTCTATTGCAACGGGTGGCTGATGAGCCACGGGCCGGCACCAGTAAAAAGATGGAGTGAAATCAGGAGTGCGCACTCCACCCCGCTCAAACGGAAGAGTGCGCACCTCCCATGCTATCCTAGGCGGTCTACTGGCCTAACCCAGCTGGATCGTGAGAGAGCAGACTCTACCCATCAGTGGAATTGGTAAATACCACCATTTTAGCAATGTGTCCTTCTCTAACGAAACTGGTGCTCATGTAAAGCGCTTTAATACCCGTTTCGGGTCTAGTTCGCGCTAAATAAAACTCTATATAAAAAAAAAAATGGCAATCTGTTTAGCTATAGAAAGGGGCAGCTTAGCCTGTAACGGAATTCGGGACTCCAGCCAGTGAACAATGCAGCCTTAGTTCTTTCGCCACATAACCTCTGTGTCTCTACTGATCCAGATCCCGATATTGGAGAGCAGTGCCCACCCATTTCAGGTTGAACTCAGATTCATATTCCCCCATGACCAGGGTCAGAGGGGAAACTGACCGATTCAGACCAGTTAATGGAAATGCCTGTCAGACGACCAAATGCAATGAATTCATGCATGATCTGTGGTAGGTTCAGTTCCGGGCCCCTGATATATAATGTCACCTTGTCGGCATACGTAGACACTGCCGGTCTTCTGGGGGTGGTGTTCAAGCCCCTTGCTGCATGATGCTGCACCAGGGGGCCCGCTGTAGCAAATAACAAAGGTGAGAGAGGGCAGCCCTGCAGGTACGCCGAACAACTAGAAAGGGTGGGGAAGCAACCCTGTTAATGCGCACTCGGGCCGTGGGCTGCATGTATAGCTGTCTAATCACTGAATGTACTATTGACTGAAGCCCAAACGCTCCAACAGAAGAAACGGATATGTCCACTCCAACGAATCTTAAGCCTAGGTTGCATCTAAGAGGACGGCCAAAGCGTGTAACTACCGGTTTACCGAGTGCAGCAGCGCAAACAAAGTGCGCAGTAGAGTTCCCTATCACAAACCCTGATGGATCACGACAAACTATAGTGGGGAGCGATAGGAGAAGCCGATCAATAATCAACTCTTGGTGTCCCCGGTGATCATAGAGGGCGGCCCATAAGAATCACAGTTATCAGGTCGTTTGGCTTCAGGATGGGGGCAATTCGAGCCCCTTACACCCACTGGGGTAGACTACCCGAAGACAGCGCTATAAAGAGTTATTTCTCAAAACAATGGCAGCTCAGTCAGCTCTAGGGAAAACATGACATATACATATTTTGTGCTCTTTCTATTCTCATCTATTCTCCAGGATTGATATAGCGCATGGCTGCCCAACGGACCTCCCAGCGCTGGTGATAGGCCTCCGCTCTCGATGCCGTGTGCCTGCCTAATGCTAGAATAGATACGTTTCCAGCTGATTTCTGATCTTTCCAGTCTTTTGTGCCCAGGGAGAGTGTTCCACAGTTTGGATGCTAGGTTTGTGAAAGAGCTTCCACCGCTTTTACTCTCTTGACTCTTGGGACCAGAAGTAGGCTGTGACTCTCAGATCGTAGAGTTCTTTTTGGCATGCAGGGCTGCAAGCCATGGATACGTTGGGGGCCCTTTTGTTCACGGCACGGTGGACCAAGCAGAGGGATCTGAACTGTTTTCTCTTCTGGATTGGCAGCCAGTGCAGTGCTGCCAGTGCAGGTGCTGCAGACGTACACTTGGGGGTTTTGTAAAGAGTGCGTGCGGCGGCGTTCTTGATTACCTGCAGTCGGTCTGTCCCATTTGGGGCTGCCTAGGTAGAGGGAGTTACCATAATCCAGGTGTGAGTTGGTTAGTTTCTGTACTACCACTTTACAGAGAAGGGCTGGAAGCCAACCTAGTAGTTTTCTTAAGGTGCGAAGAAGTCCAAAAAAGCAAGCGGCCAACTTTTTGGCCCAGACTTCCATGGATAGCCTGTCATCCCTCCAGAACCCCAGGCACTTAACTAAAGGGGCGGTCGTGGGAAATGTTCCAAGACAGTCCAGCCAGTTAAGTTCCATCCAGCAGGATGGATCGTTTCCTGCAACCAGGACCTCTGTTGTATCCCGTTCAGTTTCATGTTGCTTGTTTGAGGCATGTGTTTAACTGACTAGAGGTGTTATTGATGTTTGCATAGAGCAAGATAATGAGCTGTGTCTCATCTGCGTAGGAGACCAGGGCGGTCTCATGGGCCTGCACTAATTCTGCCAGTGGGCGCACATAGAGATTTGTGCCCTTATTTGTAAATTTAAAAAAAACACACACATATATTTTTTCCAAATAATTACTCTACAAAAACCTTTTTAACTTCTAATGTAACAAAAATGCTACAGAAATTCTCTGACCTTCAGGAAGCATTCATTTGGCATAGTCAGCATAATACTAGAGTTCTGGCTTTCCTGCCAATAACTTGTTAAAAAATAAAACTACAAATCCAACAATGTGTGCCATATACCTACCAAGTGTGTTGTGTGTAGTATAACTAACACATTAAGCGAATCCAGTCCTTTTAGCCTAGAGACCTTTACATTATGGGACTTGTAGTGTCACTTTTCTCAGGGCTGGACTGGCCATTAACCTTTACTGGACTAATGCTTAATTAGATGGGTTAATTAAATGCAAACCTGCTGGTTTTGCTCTGCCTCATTGAATGAGAGCACATTCCTCAAATTAGTATCAGAAACGGTAAACCTGTTTCTGGTGCTGCATTCTGCTTATACCGTCTCTACTTCAGTTCATGGTGTACTGTAAGGTTAGTATACTTTAAAAGTTAATGCACTTTTGAGTGTAAATTGGAATTGTGCTGCAGAATGTACCATTTTTGCATTTCTTTCTAAACTGGGGGAGGAGGAGCACCCCAGCTCCCCTTGCAGTGGGCAGGCTCGTTCGCTGCACGCTCTTCCTAAGTGCAGTATACGAATAGTCTGACAGAATTCGCCATGGCTGCTTTTGGTCCCCCGCCCAGCCCTGCAGGCACAAGTGCAGCGCTCTGCCCTCTCTTGTAGGCACTATTGTGGCTTAACGGCTCACCGTAGGCTCGATCCGGCCTCACACGCTTGAGTCCTGGTTCTCTCTCTTGGCGGGAAGACGTGTCGGCCGCAGATGCATCCGCCCTGGAAGCAGATGCGGGGGGCACACAGCAGAGTCTGGAGGTGGAGGCAGGAGTGTGGCATGCCTGCCAAGTATCACGCATCAGGTGTGACGCTCACGCATTTCAGTGTGGTGTTCCGCATCACCGCACTGAAATGCATTGTCACGCATTTAATGCCGCTCGCCTGTGCGCTGGCTCTGCCGCTCCGAGACGTGCTGCCAGCAGCTGCTTGTTGGGAAGTTCATAAATAGTTAAAGATTTCTGCTCTCAGCTCTGGAGTGGCTGAGAGTGCAATGTAACAAATCTGCCCAGCCAGGCTGCCGCATATTAATTCCTGCGGCGCCGCGCGGTGACACACTGCTACAATGTCTCATTTACATTATTGCGATTTCCCCGCGTGCGGCTCTGGCTGTCAGCCTGACGTCACGGGGCCCCGTCAGGTTGTCTGCTAGTGGACCGTCGTCTCATCCTGTCTGTCTGAGCGGGGAGACCGGAGTTCAGTGTAGATTCCAGGGCCTCTCTGTCCTACGTGGGAACCAGGCCACAACAGAAGGACGAAAACCAGAGTGAAGTATTAGCCGTTGCACAGTGCAGCAATTGGGAAACCAGCAGCTACATACATGGAGCAGCAGACTGACCCCATAATTTAAACAAATAAGAACAGCTCTCTCTCAGTGCAGGCAGTTAAAATGTGCTCAGGAAACTTCAGTAATTAGTTTCTTGCATCCATAAACTGTCAGGACGCAAGAACATGCAGAGGAAACGCTCCATTTAATCTACATATTTTCCGAGGCAAGCGTTAAAAGAAAATTTGACACTAAGATGGTCTCACACTTACTTGTGAGGAGAGCACGGAATTCCGGTTTACGGGCCGACTGCCCGCCTCCCCAGAGTCTGGTTGCAACTTCTCTCACTCTACTCCATTGGGAATGGCAAACGTGCGTGCGCCCCCTCCCCTCTGCCCATCAGACTCACTCAGGCTCACAGAAGGCGCAGCTCAGAGTGGAGCTCGCGGGTCACTGACTCCTTCTGTGTCCCTCGGCTGCGGCAAGACTTGAATTTGGCAAGGTGCAGCAGCTGACACCACACTGCGGCCAGGCTCGGGCCAGTGCAAGCTGCAGCAGGAAGCTGCGAGAGCCATGAATGGTTTGCGGGCGGCAAATTCAGCAACCAGCCGTCTCCCTCCCTAAACAAACTGAACTCCGGTCTCCCCGCTCAGACAGACAGGATGAGACGACGGTCCACTAGCAGACAACCTGACGGGGCCCCGTGACGTCAGGCTGACAGCCAGAGCTGCACGCGGGGAAATCGCAATAATGTAAATGAGACATTGTAGCAGTGTGTCACCGCGCGACGCCGCAGGAATTAATATGCGGCAGCCTGGCTGGGCAGATTTGTTACATTGCACTCTCAGCCACTCCAGAGCTGAGAGCAGAAATCTTTAACTATTTATGAACTTCCCAGCAAGCAGCTGCTGGCAGCACGTCTCGGAGCGGCAGAGCCGGCGCACAGGCGAGCGGCATTAAATGCGTGACAATGCATTTCAGTGCGGTGATGCGGAACACCAGACTGAAATGCGTGAGCGTCACACCTGATTCGTGATACTTGGCAGGCATGTCTGCATGCTGACTTGATTGACTGATTGCCGGCAGTAAGGAGGACCCAGGGGGGCCAGTGTGGGTGAAGGCTGCTAGGGTATCTGTGTTTTAGTAGTTAAGCTAACTTGCTGTGGATGCTCTTGAGAAATAACATTGATGCTTCAATCAATCTGAGTTGCCTGCGCAGGGTCCTGTGGTGTACTGAGTCAGAAAACTTTGCAGTCATGCAGCCTGACGCTGCTCTGCTCAGTTTTCAGCCGCCTGCCGTTAGTACACTTTAGTTCAGTGACTTCTTAGTTTCTCGTTGCTCAAATGGGTGTAATTTCTGATATTATTTGTATGTCTAAATTGCTTAATGCTCTCGTGAGAAAGTGTCACTCATAGTCGTTAAAATGTCACTCATAATTACACTGAAATTGTGAAAATGTCACACTTAGCAATCTGAAACCTTGGCTGCTATGGTGTGGCTGTCTAAAGTCCTCGGCCCTTTTCCAGGCTCACTCTCTCTGCTGTGCAGACTGGGTCCCAGGGGCCTCGGCGCAGCCTCCTTCACATGGTCAACTTGGTGAGTCAGCTTGTCAGGACCTGCGGTTGAGGTGGCGATGCAGTTAGGGTGACCAGGCGTCCTGGATTTGCCGGGACAGTACCGGGTTTTCACTAGCTGTCCCGGCAGAATTTGGGAAATTTAGCTCATGTCCCAGTTTTTAGACAGGGTCGATTGAAAATGATGGGACGTGCCTTTTTATGTTTTCCAAAGCAGGGATAATTAGCAGCTGTTATAAGAAAGCTATTTAATTAGCCTGCATGCCACTGGCTTTAAAAATTACCTTTTATTTTTGTTCTTACTGCGTCTCCTGTAATTCTGTGCTGATGGGTGTTGTCATTCTGTGCGCTCAGTTGAAGTAAAATTGTAGTCTTTCTTCTATGTTTGTGAAATGTCCCGGTTTTTGGCTTTAAAATTTTGGTCACCCTAGATGCAGTCCTCCTTTGGCCTCAGGTCCTTATGGCATCAGTTGAGCTGCTTCAAGGCGCTTTAGAGTTTACAGCGCAGTCGTCGGGCGCACTTCCAGTCAAGTCCCTCAGCCACCCACACAGGTGCCCGGTCACACATTGGTCAAGTGCCTTGAGGCAGCTGCTTCACTTACAACAGCGCAGTCTGCTTCAGCGGACGTTGGGCAGGTGCGGCTGGCTAGCCACTACAAATTTTCTTTGGTTTCACTTGGGCAGTGCCCCTGGCTCTCTTCTTCAGAGGTGCAGACCACCTGGGCCACGTGCCTGCGGCTGCTTGGGCAGAGTCACTTCTGACACTCATGGGCAAGTGCCAGGCACGTCGAGTCTTGATGGCAGGATCCGCCCAGACACACTTCAGCAAAGATTCTAGAGAAAAAGCTGATGGTGTACAGAGATGAGAGATGGAGGTTCATTAGAGGACAGAAAAGATGATTAGTGAGAAAGAAAAGGAAAAATATGACAAAAGAATGGTAAGGAAATGGGTAGATGAAACAAGAGTAAAGGAGTGAATAAAATGAAAAGAAAAAAAATGGCAGAGGGTTAAATAGTCATCCGTAGGGTGATGAGCGTCATCAAGTAGAGAAGTTGAAGAAGATGGTGTGAGAGACGAATGAAGGAGGATGAGAAAGGAGTATGAGGAGGTAGGATGGACGGAGCAGGGTAATGATGAGCCGATTGAGTGATGCGAGTGGGGGATGGGTGACCATGTACTGAGTCGGACATCAGAGGTGAGCAGAGGGAGAGGAATACAGAGGGTGCAGGCACAATAGGACACTGGTGCAGGATGGGGACGAGGAGGAAGGGAGGCGGTCACATAGGAGGGTCATGACCAGATGAGACTGGAGGACAGTGGTAGAACAAGAGGGAGGGTGATGGGTAAAGAGGGAGTGATGAGAATGGGGGGGGACTGGAGACGGGAAAGAAGAAGCAGTCCAGTCTCTATTTAGGAGAGACAGTTACATTTTGAGACACTCCCTTGAGTTGCTCTTTAGACACCACAAGGCTCTGGATAATGACACTCATCTTCATGGCCCTCCAAATCCTGGAGCAGGGCCTGCTGCCGGTGCTTCTCACTGACTGTCCGCGCTCCTGTCACCCGGCCATATATTCACCCATCATCATAGCCATCTATCCATACACTCGCGCGCACCCATCAATGCCCTCACCTACCCCCACACAATCGATGCGCTTGCTCTTCATACAAGCACTCACAGTGCCTCTTCTCACGCACTGCCCGTCTCACCTCACATACATGCATTCAAGTCATTCATATCTGCGTATTGAGTTATCTATTCATTCAGTCATTGAATGATCCTCTTTCATGCCCTCACGCATCTACATAATCAGTGAAGAAGCACTCACTTTATAAGCCATACTTCTTGCCTGTTTTCCCGTTAATCACCCATTCGAAGAGCGGACCTGTGCGGTACGGGGCGCGCCTCATTGAACCGCAGTGAGATGAGGGGCTGTTAGTGGGTGGGGGTATTCAGTGCTTGAAATGGAAAAATAGAAGAGCGTGTACTACTCTGTACCGGAGTACCTGCTTGTTTCTGAGAAGTGTCGGTACTCTCCGAATAAAAGTATTGCACTTCTCTTAAGAAGTGCCGGTACTCTCCCTCTCAAAATAAACATGCATTGGCATAGCCAATAGGTCTCGCTTTTGGGACCTTATAAGTATTTAGTTATGCAGCACAATATCCTTGGTGCAACAACATCAACTGTTGCATGGCTAAACACTTATAAGGTCCCAAAGGCGAGACCTATTGGCTATGCCAATGCTTGTTTTTGTTTTGCTCACCACATCACCCCAGTTTGTACCCAGCCATATGCAAATCACTCTTGACCTCAAGGGAACAGTCGAGCCTGAACTGCCAGGGCAGGTCCTCCCTGGACCGGAAACAAGCATCCTGGGACCGGTTTCGGGGTATCACCCCTTATCAACCAGGCTAGCTTGAATCCAGTGGCAAAGTGAGCACGGGACCCACGTCTGGGCGTACCCTTTCCACATTTTAGAAGACAGAAGTGGGAGATTAAAAAAATCGGGAGAATGTATTTCCCCATTGACTTCTATTGAAGGAGAGGCAATTTCAGGCGGGAGACAGCCAAACAAACCCATTTGTTGCATCGAAAATCGGAAGAATCCCTCCTGATTCGGGTCTATTGGCATGTATGTGCCTGTGTTGGATGGGTGGTGGGTGTTAGGACAGCCCCTGGGGAGAGGCAGCTGCGTGACAGCTATGTCTTGCCATTTGTAAAGGGCTGTAAAACGTTATGACTGCCATGGTTAAAAACAAAAAAAAGAAAATAACACACGGCGTATGTATTTGACCGAAAGACGTCTTGAAGTGCACGGTTGCTAGGGCGGTTGCTTAGGAAGCCCCCTGGGACTGGAAGTGAGTGAAGGAGGCGGGCGACAGGAGCCTCCGGGCGAAGTGTACGTTTAATGACCCGGAAGCCCTCCATGTGGGCGGAGACAAAGGCGTGGTTCAATTGTAGAAGGCCTGAGGAGGCTGCCGCTCCGGGACCCCGCCCAGGGAGGGAGACTCCCCTAGAAGCCGAGTCTGTGGGTTGTCCCGACCGCCCCCCTGGGACTCAGAAAGAGAATGTGAGAGCAGAGGAGCGAGCGGAGGGTAAGAGATCCGGGAGGTGGGAGGTAAGAGACTTGGTGGTGGAGACAGGTGGAGGGGGATAAGGAGGTAGCTGAGATATAAAGAGGTGAGCAACCAGAGAAGTAAAACAAGCATTTGAAGGCACGCGTGGGGAGGAGGGGGGGCGACGCAAGTGGTGCGCGCGCCTCGCGCTGAAAGTTAATTAAAAAAATGAAGCTGATAGCCGCGCGGCCGTGAAAGTGACACGGCCGCACGGCGCGAAAGTGAAAGGAAAATGAAGCTGACGAGGAGGGAGTGGGAGGAAGGGGTAGGGTAGCTGTGCACGTCGTGCGCTTGCGAGCAGCAGGCGTGACCACACGCTTGTGCACCATGGCCTTTTGCTTGCGGGTAACCGCATGGAAAAGGCCATGATGCACGAGCGTCTGGTCAGCTTTGAAAAGCCCCTAACTTAAAGTCTCGCCAGAGCAGCGCTTGCGCGCTACTCGAGGCTCGACCTAAAAAGTGCAGCGGACAGTACCGGCCCATTTAAAGCAATGGGTGAGCGCTTCAAACAGTGCTTGGTTTCTAAATCTTTTCTTTACGCAGCCTGTGATACCAGTGTTACATAAAACAAAACATTGTTTGTAATGAAATTGCAATTTCTGTGTTCCCAGACTGCCAAGCGTGTGATCTTGCTGTCCGGGACCCCCGCCATGTCGCGCCCATCGGAGCTGTACACACAGATCGTTGCTGTCCGGCCGGCCTTCTTCCCTCGGTTCCACGACTTCGGACTCCGCTACTGCGAGGCTAAACAGGTGGGCTGTAGGCGCCGCTGTGACGTCAGAGCGCGACTCTGACAGGAGTATCCAATAAGAGACCGGTCATTCCTATAACTTATGTATTTTCTAGCAGTTTCTAATGGTTCGCATTGCAGTGTTTCTGCAGACACTTAAAGTACCTGTACTTGGGAATGACGCTTATCGGATACAAACCGGCACCAGCACCATTAGGAGTTGAATGATTTCTCAGTGGATTGGCATGCCTGCAGCGACCCGTGTGTAACATTAGTGATCATTTAAAATCCTGCATCTTGATGAAGCTTTTCATCCTTTGTGTAGGAGGCTGGGTACCTAGAAATGTTAAACTTAGTGCCCCTTACTACAGTATTTCAAAACTTGAGTTTGTTACATCATTTAAACAGAAAGATCTGGGCCACCATCTGATGAGGAAAAGTAAGTGCCGGTGGGCACCACCTGCCACCACCGGCTCAAATTAAGCACTAGAGATAGGCCAGAATGCACCTGCAATAAGGGAGACGGCATACCCATCGTCACATTGGTGATGCAATAACCCGTCAACCAAACTCTAAATCAGGCTCAACATATTTTGCACTAGGAATGTTGTTGGTGTTACGTTGTTTTACTTCGAAATCATGGTAACTCCGCCTAATTATTGAATTCATTATTGTATGTGCTACTCACTTTGTCCTTTCTTGTGGTGAATGTTTGCGGTCCTAACTATGTTCCTTTGTCTGATCTGACAGCTGAAGTCTCATTTACTGTCTGAGAGCCCTCTTATTGGACCTTCGTCTCCGTCTTTGCTGGTCGTCGCACTAACTTTAATGGCTTTCACACATTTAGTTAATCTTTTTTGTTTTTGTTAAATCATTAACTTTTGGTCCAAAATCATGAAATCTCTCTGACATAGTATCTTGAAACTACAGATCTCTGTGCTCTGTCTCTCTAAGGCTCTATTCTTTGCATATTTCCCCTAGAGGTAGGTATCCAAAGACTGGAGCATTGGCAGTGTTCCTCAAGAAAACAAGGTAACAATTTTCCCAAATTTGTATTAGCTAGCCAAAATTTTCAGATGTATTAAAAAAAAAAAAAAAAATGCCGAACCTAAATTTTAAAGTGCACTTCCTCCATCAGAATAATGTGTTTTTAGTTCACCAGCTTTTCTTGTATGAATAGATGTTGCTGAACATTGGATCCAGCATCTGTCTTGACCTCATATCTCCATGTCGCACCTTACTCTTTTCCTCGTCCCAGTCCTTACTAATCTAGGAAGTAACTCCACCTCACGAGGCAGGCAGCTATCTGCCCCACAATGAAAAAGAAGAAAATACCTTCATCTCTCCTATATGGCCATTAATAACCATATCCCTAGAGAAGGGTAGGGACAAGGTGGGCCTTCTACCACAGCTCCCACATCACTCTATTAGGACACCCCGACTTGGAGATTCAAGAGAGACAACATCAGAGGGAGAGGCACCGTCCTCTTTAACGTAAAGATCCATTACCTTGAAGACTGGTACAGTACCCAAATGTTTGCCGGTTCAAGTTGGTCGTTGGCAGTGATCACGTCCCCTTCAAAGACCTCCCATTCAAGCTGAAGTTACCACCGCAGACTTTCTTGAACTTTATGGCAGTTGTCGCAGGACATCTCAAGAGGCAGAAGATTTTCATCTACCCTTCTCTAGAGTACTGGTTAATGAAGGCTGCAACTTCAGAGGAAGCCCCGAACCGTTTCCAACACATTTCAGAGTTCCTTTGCCAACTGGGGATGCATGTCATCCTAAAGAAGTCGACTGCCACTCCATTTCAAAAGCTACACTATTTGGGTGTGATCTTAGACAATCAGGTCGCAAGAGTGTGTCTTTAGGAGGAGAGACTATCTTCTCTCCATCTAATATGTCATAGTCTGTTACAAACACTTCACCCGATGTCATGTCAGGTAGCTAGGATTGGTGGCCTCTTGCTTCTGTCTGACTCATCATTCCAGGTTTCACAGAAGACCACTACAGCAGTGCCTCTAGAACCAGTAGGGTCAGCTTACCGACCGCTTGGAGAACAAGCCTATGTTGTGCTACACATCGTCCTAATAGTTTTCCTGATGGTGCTGGTCAAAGAATCTGCTGAAGAGAGTTCCCTTTCACCAAGATGTCACAGCACACAATCACAGACGCTTCCTTTCAAGAATGAGAGGCACACATAGATCATTTCCAAGTTCAAGGGGCGTGGTCAAAGAAAGAGAAGCCCAATAATAGCAAACTGTTGGAATAGAGAGCTGTCCATCTAGCTCTAAAATAGTTCGTTCAGCCTTTCAAGACCAAGTCCCTGCTTATTCAAATGGACAACACGACAATGTGTTCTTTGCAAGCAAATAAGGGCTCATTCTACTGTTCCTGAAAGCACAAACGATCTGGAGATGGTGGGGAGCAAGAGACTTGCACATCACAACGGTTCATCTGCCAGGCATGCAGAATGCAAAAGTAGACTTGCTCAACAGGTCACTCCAAGAAAACCATGAATGGGTTCTAAAAGATAAAGTGTTGCAAGGCGTCTTTCATGATTGGGGCTGTCCTCAAATAGCTTTTTCTCAACTGCCCAGACTGTGCCTTCAGGTACCATCAATCAAGGTTGAAGGGTACGTTTTCCTTTCCTAGTTAATGGGTCCACCATTTGGACCTATACATCAGGCACTTTTACAACACTAGAATTGGTAGGCAGTTTACAGCTTGCAAGGCGAGATTCAAACATTGTGTTTCCAAGAACCTTACACTTTGTTCTATAAAAACTGAGTGGTGATGAGAAATCACCCAAGCCTTCTACTTAAGGTGATTTCTGACTTTCACATCAATCAGACCATTTCCTTCCCTACTTTTTTTCCAAAAGCTTCATCCCCAGTGAAAAGTGCCCTTCAAATGTTAGACATGAAGAGGGTGTTAAAATTCTATTTAGACAAAACAAAAAAGGTGAGGCAATCTGGTAATCTTTTCATAAACTATAGTCCTACTAGCCTGATCTTCCTATAACAAAACAGTCCATCTGAAGATGGATAGTGTCTTGTATTGTATTAAGTTACCTTTTGGCAAACAAATCTCTCCCTGGTAGACCAAAGGCATATTCAACTAGGAAAAAAAGCTGTATCAGTTGTTCTATTAGGAAGGTCCCTTTATCAGAGATTTGTAAGGCTGCTACATGGCAGTCCAGCCATGAATTTGAGAGACATTAATGTCTTAACTCTGACTCCAGGGCAGATAGGTAGGCAGTATAGGTGAGGCCTCCTTGAGGAGTCTCTTCGGTTGATGTGGGATGCTGTTTTGCTCTCATGTCCGCCTTGTCTAGTCTGATGGGCTTGCTATTCTATTCAGTGCTTATGACTACTGGCGACAATTCTCTGGAGGAGAAAGAAAGATTACCTATCTGTATTCTTAGTTCTCCTCCAGGTGAATCCTCATCAGAGTCATAAGCAACCCTCCCACTTCCCCGGACAAGTGAGCGTTTTTTGTTTTTACACCTAGATAACTCTTGATTCTGTAAAATGAACAGACCCGCCACCTGTGTGGTGTGATGGGACAGGGACAGGGAGAGCCCTTTCTAGCCACATTGACGATTTTTGCTGTTATGTCTATGGCAGCCTCTCTGCTATCATTGACCTTCTTTTCCTTGTTAGGAATAGTTTGTGATAGATGTTTCTAGTCACCTTTTAATAAATTTGTGACTACTTCGTTTAACCCCTTAACTGCTGGGCCTTTTCCCCCCCAGTGCTGAGCCCTTTTTTGGCTATTTGTAGTAGTTCGCGATTAGGCCTCTGTAACTTTTTGACCACATAAGGTATCCACGCCAAATTTGTGTCCTTTTCTTCCAACATCATGGGGATTCTAAAGGTACCCAGGGTTTGTGGATTCCCCTGGAGGGGTCCCAGATTTTAGCCAAAATACAGCTAAATTTTGGTTTTGGGGGAAAAATGGGAAAAAAGTCCTGCATATGAAAGCGTCTGGGTTTTTCCTGCAAATGGTATCAAAAAGGGTTTGTGGGGCTGAAATCTCCATTTTCCAGCTTTTAGGGAATGACAGACTTTTGTCAGAAAACCAAAAAATGTACACAGTTTTGGCATTTTTCTGGGACATAGCCTATTTTTGCTATTTTTTGTGCTTTCAACCTCCTTCCAGTTAATGGTAGAAATGGGTATGAAAGCAATAATGGATCCTGGAAATCTATACATTTTAGAAAAGTAGACAAAATGCTGAATTCAGCAAGGGGTCATTTGTGTAAATCCATCAAGGTTTCTTTATAGAAACTAACAGTTAAATATAGGAAAAATGGAAAATTAGTTGAAAAAAACAGCCTTTTGTGTCAACGTTTTCACCTGTAACTTCTTCTAATTATGACTGCTCTTTGAAAGCAATATACCGTTACATCCACTGGACCTTACTGGTTGTGGGGATATATAGGACTTGTAGGTTCACCAAGAACCCGACGAACCCAGAGCCAAAAACTGAGCAGCGTCTTGCAATGGTTTTTTATTATGTACCGGGTATATAGCAATTATTCTGGGAAAATGTATACATGGAATATTCGGTATGAAAGACTCCTATGTATTTCTGAAATGGGAACACAATATAGAGTTTAGAAACAGTAGATATTTGCACATTTCTGAAATTGGTAATACTCATACTAGCATGAGAATTATAGGTCATTTTTCAAAATGACTTATTTTTACACATTGTCTTTCATTTGGAAGGCAGAAATGCATCGAAAGTCAATAGGTAATAACAGTTGCTTTACAAATCTGAATTACCGTAAGTGTCCCGATAAAAATGGTACCTCACTTGTGTGGGTAGGCATAGTGCCCACGACAGGAAACGGCTCAAAACGCAACGTGAACACACCACATTTTCACAATGAAAAATTACCCTTTTTTTGCAAAGTGCCTAGCTGTAGTTTTTTAACCCTTGCTCTGCCGGCACCCAGGGAAACCTAGCAAACCTATACATTTTTGAAAACTAGACACCCAGGGGAATCCAGAATGGGGTGACTTGACTGGCTTTCACTAGGTTCTGTTACCCAGAATCCCTTGCAAACCTAAAAAATTGTCAAAAAAACACATTTTCCTCACATTTCTGTGGTGGAAAGTTCTGGAATCTGCATGGATCCACAAATTTCCACCCACCCTGCGTTCCCCAAAGTCTTCCGAGTAAAATGGTACCTCACTTGTGTGGGTAGGCCTAGTGCCCACGACAGGAAATGGACACAAAACGCAACGTGGACACACCCCAATTTCACAGTGAAAAATGACCCTTTTTTGGCAAAGTGCCTAGCTGTAGTTTTTGAACCCTAGCTCTGCCGGCATCTAGGAAACCTAGCAAACCTATACGTTTTGAAAACTAGACACCCAGGGGAATCCAGGATGGGGTGACTTGACTGCTTCTCACCAGGTTCTGTTACCCAGAATCCTTGCAAACCTAAAAATGGTTAAAAAACACATTTTCCCTACATTTCTGTGGTGGAAAGTTCTGGAATCTGCGTGGATACACAAATTTCAACCCACCCTGCGTTCCCCAAAGTCTTCCGAGAAAAATGGTACCTCACTTGTGTGGGTAGGCCTAGAGCCTGCGACAGGAAATGGCGCAAAACGCAACGTGGACACACCCCAATTTCACAGTGAAAAATGACCCTTTTTTGGCAAAGTGCCTAGCTGTAGTTTTTGAATCCTAGCTCTGCCTGCATCTAGGGAAACCTTTCAAACCTATACATTTTTGAAAACTAGACACCCAGGGGAATCCAGGATGGGGTGACTTGACTGCTTCTCACCAGGTTCTGTTTCCCAGAATCCCTTGCAAACCTAAACAATGGTTAAAAAAAAAAACACATTTTCCCTACATTTCTGTGGTGGAAAGTTCTGGAATCTGCGTGGATACACAAATTTCAACCCACCCTGCGTTCCCCAAAGTCTTCCGAGAACAATGGTACCTCACTTGTGTGGGTAGGCCTAGAGCCTGCGACAGGAAATGGCGCAAAACGCAACGTGGACACACCCCAATTTCACAGTGAAAAATGACCCTTTTTTGGCAAAGTGCCTAGCTGTAGTTTTTGAATCCTAGCTCTGCCTGCATCTAGGGAAACCTGGCAAACCTATGCATTTTTGAAAACTAGACACCCAGGGAATCCAGGATGGGGTGACTTTACTGCCTCTCACCAGGTTCTGTTACCCAGAATCCCTTGCAAACCTAAATTGTCAAAAAAACAAATTTTCCTCACATTTCTGTGGTGGAAAGTTCTGGAATCTGCGTGGATCCACAAAATTCCACCCACCCCGCGTTCCCCAAAGTCTTCCGATAAAAATGGTACCTCACTTTTGTGGGAGGCCCAAGTACCCGCGACAGGAAACGGCCCAAAACGCAACGTGGACACACCACATTTTCGCAGTGAAAACGGACCCTTTTTCAACAAAGTGGCTAGCTGTAGATTTTGAACCCTAGCTCTGCCGGCACCTAGGGAAACCTTTCAAACCTATACATTTTTGAAAAGTAGACACCCAGGGGAATCCAGGATGGGGTGACTTGACTGGCTCTCACCAGGTTCTGTTACCCAGAATCCCTTGCAAACTTACAAAATTGTCAAAAAAAACACATTTTCCTCACATTTCTGTGGTGGAAAGTTCTGGAATCTGCATGGATCCACAAATTTCCACCCACCCCGCGTTCCCCAAAGTCTTCCGATAAAAATGGTACCTCACTTGTGTGGGAGGCCCAAGTACCCGCGACAGGCTAGGGCCCAAAACATATTGAGGTGACATTAAAATTGCCTATCACAAAACAACCTGGTTTTGCAAGGAGGGTCACCTCGGTTTTGGCCCCGTGCTCGGCGGCCAGCTAGGAAACCTATCAAACCCACACATTTCTGAAAACTAGACACCCAGGTGGTTCCAGGGAGGTATGGCTTGCGTGGATCCCCCAACGTTTTCTTACCCAGAATCCCCTGCAAACCTCAAATTTTGCTGAACAAATCACTTTTTCCACACATTTTTGTGTGGGAAAGTTGTGGCATCGCCGGGCAGACATGCATTTCCTTCCACCCAGTGTTCCCCAAGGTCTCCCGATAAAAATGGTACCTCACTCGTGTGGGAGGCCCAAGTACCCGCGACAGGCTAGGGCCCAAAACGTATTGAGGTGACATTAAAATTGCCTATCACAAAACAACCTGGTTTTGCAAGGGGTCACCTCGGTTTTTGGCCCGTGCTCGGCGGCCAGCTAGGAAACCTATCAAACCCATACATTTCTGAAAACTAGACACCCGGGGGTTCCAGGGAGGTATGGCTTGCGTGGATCCCCCAACGTTTTCCTACCCAGAATCCCCTGCAAACCTCGGATTTAGCTGAAAAAATCACTTTTTCCACACATTTTTGTGTGAGAAAGTTGTGGCATCGCCGGGCAGACACGCATTTCCTACCACCCAGTGTTCCCCAAGGTCTCCCGATAAAAATGGTACCTCACTCGTGTGGGAGGCCCAAGTACCCGCGACAGGCAAGGGCCAAAAACGTATTGAGGCAACATCAAATTTGCCTATCACAAAATGTTTTGGGCCCTAGCCTGTCGCGGGTACTTGGGCCTCCCACACGAGTGAGGTACCATTTTTATCAGGAGACCTTGGGGAACACTGGGTGGTAGGAAATGCGTGTCTGCCCGGCGATGCTACAACTTTCCCACACAAAATGTGTGGAAAAAGTGATTTTTTCAGCTAAATTCGAGGTTTGCAGGGGATTCTGGGTAAGAAAACGTTGGAGATCCACGCAAACCATACCTCCCTGAAACCCCCGGGTGTCTAGTTTACAGAAATGTGTGGGTTTGATAGGTTTCCTAGCTGGCCGCCGAGCACGGGCCAAAAACCGAGGTGACCCCTTGCAAAACCAGGTTGTTTTGAGATAGGCAATTTTAATGTCACCTCAATAAGTTTTGGGCCCTAGCCTGTCGTGGGTACTTGGGCCTCCCACACGAGTGAGGTACCATTTTTATCGGGAGACCTTGGGGAACACTGGGTGGTAGGAAATGCGTGTCTGCCCGGCGATGCCACAACTTTCCCACACAAAAATGTGTGGAAAAAGTGATTTTTTTCAGCTAAATTCGAGGTTTGCAGGGGATTCTGGGTAGGAAAACGTTTGGGGATCCACGCAAGCCATACCTCCCTGGAACCCCTCGGGTGTCTAGTTTTCAGAAATGTGTGGGTTTGATAGGTTTCCCTAGCTGGCCGCCGAGCACGGGGCCAAAAACCGAGGTGACCCCCCTTGCAAAACCAGGTTGTTTTGTGATAGGCAATTTTAATGTCACCTCAATACGTTTTGGGCCCTAGCCTGTCACGGGTACTTGGGCCTCCCACACGAGTGAGGTACCATTTTTATCGGGAGACCTTGGGGAACGCTGGGTGGTAGGAAATGCGTGTCTGCCCGGCGATGCCACAACTTTCCCACACAAAAATGTGTGGACAAAGTGATTTTTTTCCAACAAAATATGAGGCTAGCAGGGCATGTTGGGTAAAAAACAGTGAGAACCACGCAAGTCATTCACCCTTGTACTTCCCCTTTATCTACTACTCAAAAATGTAAAGGTTTGCCTAGGTGACGACTGAGCTAGGGCAGAAAGTCCTCTGCTACCCATTGTGAAAAAAAATATCTTACAAAAGGCCATTAAACCGACACAAATATAAATCTAACACTCATTTGATAAAGCTAATCCACCACTTACACAGGTTGGTTTTAGCACCTCCAGAAACGCTGGCTTCAAAGCACAAATACTTATCAAAGTATATAAATATTGAAGCCAAGCCTTCTGAAGGGGAGCCATAAAGCCACATCACGGCACCAACCACTTTATGGTCCATTCACACACCACACACAAGACTTCCGTACCGCCAGCCACAGGCCCAAACAACCATATCACTTGCACTCACACAAACATACTGCCACCATGCAAGGGCCCATCACATTCATATGCCACAAGACATAATGACTTTGACTATATTCTACCACCTGTCAAGTCTCCACCTCCTTCTTCCAGAACGTTACCGAACTCATGCCCAGTGAACCTATACTAATGACTTCCATGACAGCCACATGAGGCTCAGGAAGACATGTCTTTTATGCACCTTTAGTGCACTCACTATGCTAAATCCAACTCCTTCCAGTTTGTGGATGCAAGTTGGGGGTGCTCGAGTATGCCGCAAAAACATTTCTCGAGCTGAGCAAGCATATCTACCTTTGAAACTAAGGCAAACATGCTGGAAATTTTCAAAACATAACATCATAAACTATGAACGGATGAATGTGAAACAAGGGTAGTCCGTGACAACGTAGCATATGTCCAATCCACCGTTATGTGCAGTGACTGTAATGCACTTATCATACAGCAAACTGACCATCTACTAAGTTCTAACGGAGGATGAACATGGCAAGCAGCATTGACCCATAAGTACTACAGTAAATTCAGTGTGAGTGTGGCAGCAATGGATTTGAATCCATGGGTGAAGAAGAAGTCAGGACGTGTATCTATACTACCTTTACTATCTGCCTTCTACCTTTGCAATATTCCTCGGAAAGCGTACCTACCGTAAGCTGTTCTAACCCGTTCGTGTGTCTGTCCTCAGAGTCCTGACTAACCCTGTCCAATTGTTAAGAGACCCTATACTAATGCCTTTCATCTCTAGCTACTTGAAGCTTGAGTGAACATTTCTGTCACGAGGTATCAATGCTCTCACAATGCTCTATCCAACTCCTTCCAGTTTGTGGATGCAAGTTGGGGGTGCCCGAGTATGCCGCAAAAACATTTCTCGAGCTGAGCAAGCATATCTACCTTTGAAACTAAGGCAAACATGCTGGAAATTTTCAAAAACTTCCTAAAGAGAACATCATAAACTACGAAGAACGGTTGAATGTGAAACACGGGTACTCCATGACAACGTGGCATATGTTCTGTCCACCAGTATGTGCAGCGTGGGGACTATAATGCACTTGTCAATTGGCGAACAGAACAACTACCACGTTCTGAAAGCAGATAAAGGTGTTGAGAAGTCCATGATTTCATGAAGTAGAGGAGGAAATATCCTGCAGCTGCTTGCGTAGTGAAGGAGTGGCCCACAGACAGTAGGTATCCATTCACACCAATTGAAAGGTTATCCTTTTGGCAGCTCCACCTCAGTCAATTTCCCAGTATTTTGCTTTAGTGTGATACAACATAAAGCAAGTAGGAAAACAGAAGGCAGGCTTACTTGGGCACTGGGGACAGTAAACACGAGTCTCCTGCCTCTTTCCCTGCATCGAGCACACTTTACAACAACGACATGGTCGCTCCTTTTGGGTGTTGCAGGAATTTTATCTGCAAAGTGTCGCTCCTGCAGCCTTGCCACGTCCTCCAGAACACATGAAGTGGAGGCTTCTGCTTCTGTAGCAGTAAGACTTTCAATCACAGACAACTGAAAGTCAAGGAAAGACATGAGTCTTCCTGTGGTGGTCTCACGATAAACAACATACGCATTGTATGTTGCCATCTGGATCAGGTGCGTAAACAGTTTCTTATACCAAGTGCGAGTTTTACGACTCGCATTGTATGGCTGAAGAACCTGGTCGTTCTTGTCCACTCCGCCCATGTACTTGTTGTAATCAAGTATACAGGTGGGCTTGTGGACTTCGGCCATCTGACCCCAAACCGTGACAGGGGAAGTGCTCTCAGCATGAATTGTAGTGAGCATGTACACATCACGCCTATCTGAGAACTTAACTGCGAGCAATTCGTTGGAACGCAACGCAGTGCTCTGGGATTTCTGGAGCTTCTTGCAAACAAGCTCCTGCGGGAATCCTTTGCGGCGACAACGAATTGTACCGCAAGCCACGGTGCCAGCTTTATAGAGCTCACTGAACAGCTCTACTCCTGTATAGAAATTGTCCACATAAAGGTTATAACCTTTGTGAAGAAGTGGCTGGACAAGCTCCCATACAATCTTTCCTGTGACCCCTAGCATGGGAGGGCAACCTACAGGGTTAAGAGTTGTGTCCTTCCCTGTACACTCTCAAGCTGTACACATAGCCAGTCGAGCTCTCACACAACATGTACAGCTTGATGCCATAGCGAGCACGTTTGCTCGGAATGTACTGCCTAAACAGCAGCCGCCCTTTATACAAGATCAAGGAATCATCAATGGCTATATTCTTTCCAGGAGTATAAACCTCTGGAAACCTGGCAGACAAATGTTCCACGACAGGCCGAATTTTGAACAACCTGTCATAGTCTGGATGGTCCCGGGGCAATGCAGGAGAGTTGTCATTGAAATGCAGCATGCGCTGCAATAGCAAAAACGATCTCTGCTCATGTATGGTGCGAAGATGGGGGTTAACCAAACCGTGCGAGTAGACCAGTAGGATAGCAAGGTTGGTATATGCACTACCCCCATTTTAAGCGTGAGGCCCAAAATATCTTCAACTCCCCTAGAGAAGTGGGAGTCCACTTGCGCGCCCTAGAATGAGGCCCAAGAGTGCCTCCTTGCTCCCTCAGAAATTGTTTGGCACGCAAATTTGTTTGCTGCACAATTTCGTCTAGGAAGTCAACACCAAAAAGAGATGGAAGTAGTCAATTGGCAAAAAATTTGCCGTATCTACTTTACATCCAGCGTCACCAGTGAAAGGCGGAATTTGGGGCTGAACTAAATTGGGAGGCTGCCAAGACAGCACTCCGTCTGTGCTTGCGGCCGCACGTGCCTGCACTCTGGGTTGCTCTAACCTGTTACGGGTGTCCTGCTGCACAGACTGTGCTGGCAAAGGCACAGCACGACTGACATCGTCTCCTTCAGAATCGCTGGACGATGAGTCATCGGATGGAACTGCGCCCGACTGAAAAGTCACTCCCAGATTCGGCTCCATTGTCCTCTCCCTCAGATGCTGTCTCAGTATCTGCTGTCTCAGTCTCTGATCCTGCCTCAGAGCTGGACTCCAGAACCAGATTTAGGGCCTGGCCAGCATTCATCCAACGATATGCCATCTCTGCTAGTGCCTAAACTATCCTTTTAAAACACAATCCTACGTAGAAGGCAGATAGGTTGTTGGTTTTAAAGTGTAGGTGGGTGTGTGCGTGAGTGAAGTGTTTAAGTCAATAATGACGAAGTCACCTTACCTTTGCAAACTCTGTACGCTCTCCAAAAGACTAAGAAAGAGAGAAAAAGACACAGTATTACTTTACCTTGCCACATACCCATCATCGCAGCCTTTAGCGCTGGTGGGAGCCAGTGCGACCATCATTTTGGTGCCAAGATGCCTACGGGTGAATGTGTGCTTTACAATTGCACACTATGACCTCCTTTGATGCGCCCACTACCATCCTTGCAAACGTGCCCCTCATCTCTCCATAGCCCCTCTCTCACATACATTTAGTCTGTTACAAAGTGTTTCTACTTTGTGGCTTTACTAATCCACTTAGCTGTCTACATAATACCGATCTGTTCGTTTCAGCATACCCTTTATGGCGTCAAAACTGCCACTACACAAAAGTCAGATATCTCTATCTAGCAGAATTTTTTTTTGTACTCTGTAGCAGTACCACACTTTACTGCCTTTCAGGTAACTTCAAAGAGACTCATTATAGTTCTTTCACAGTCTCATAATTTCAGCACTGAGAAATATCTCTGTAAATAAATATTTATATATATATATATATATATATATAACAATTAATTCCCAATGTCAGAGCGCTCAATACCTGGTGCAGGCAGCAACGGGTAGAATCCTTACCCGATATTTAAATTCAGAAACACAAAGGATGGCGCGCTCCAAGACCGGTTTCAGAGTTGCTTTATTTTCACCACCACTACCACCAGTCGTGGTGAAAATAAAGCAACTCTGAAACCAATCTCTGGAGTGCGGCATCCTTTGTGTTTCTGAATATATATATATATATATATATATATATATATATATATCAAGCTCCGTTTCCTTGTTTCCAAAACGAAAACAGCACTCGCGGGGCCAATAAACTCTAGCAACTGCCCCGCGAGTGCTGTTTTTCTTTTGGGAAACAAGGAAACAGAGCCTGGATAAATATCGCGGGCGCACTCCGCGCTTGTGAAGCACCCGTCCGCAAGTGCGCCGTTCACTGTGCATCAAGGAGCTATATATATATATATATATATATATATATATATATATATATATATATATATATATACACACACACACACACGGACACATATATATATATATATATACATAGATTTTATCTCTACATATATTTATATATATGTATCTATATACACATACATATGTATATAGATACATATATCATCTACAGAGAGAAAGACTCTCTCTCTCTCTATATATATATATATATATTTTTTTTTGACATTGACAAAGCTGCAAGGCGAAACGCGTCTGTCAGGGGAGCGTGGGGTCTGCACCAATAAAGTTATTTCAAACTAGAATTTGTCCCGTGAGTGCTTTCCGTTTGGTACGAAGATAAACGTACCTTGTTGCAGCATATATATATATATATATATATATATATATCTTTCTCAAATTTTTTTATAGCTATGGCTTCCCTGGGGGCCGATTGTGGCCCCCACGGAAAGCACACAGCTATAAAAAAAAATTACCCCCACAGGGGGACCGACCCCCTGCCAATATTGCCACCATTGTACTTTTTTAAAAATATTTTTTTTGCATTTTTCGGGGGCGATCGTGCCCCCCAAGGAAAGCCAACATGTCTACATAAAAAATATGCCCCCACAGGGGGTCAGCCACTGAGCAGGAGGACCGACCCCTGCCAATATCGCCGCCATTTTTTAAATTTTATTTTAAATTTTTTTTTCATTTTGGAGTGCGATTGCGCACCCCAAACAAAACCAACTTTCAACAATTAAAAAAATATGCCTCGGGGGGCCGACCCATTACCACGAGGGCCGACCCCCAAAGACATCCCTGGTGTCTAGTGGGTTTCTGGCCGTGGATCGCAGCGCTGCCGCGATCCACGGCCAGGAAACCTTTCAGAAGGCCTCGCTTGAAAGGGAGACTCTCCTTTCAAACGAGGCCTCCTGAAAGCTGGGGAGGCTGTTTTCGGCCGGATTTCCCCATCGGAGTCGAGCGCGGCCTTACCTGCTGCTGTCCTCGGCTCCGGTGGGAATCAGTGACGCGTCAGAGCGCCGCGGCGCGCTGACGTCACAGATGGGCGGGAGGAGGGCGGGGGAGACGCGGAAAGCCTTCCACGTCTCCCCAGGGGGAATTTAAAAACAATCTCCGGTGCGATGCACCGGAGGTTTAAAGGGGGCCCTCCCTGGTGACGGCCAATGGACGTGCGCCGCACCAGGGAGGTAGTGCTTAGCGCGGCCATTGGCCGACGCAAGCACCAAAGGGGTTAATTGGCTTCATTTATCTTATCAAATCATAACATTAAATTTGGACACATTTAGTCTGTTAATATATTGCAGAGATATGTTTTCTATTTAAAGCACATTATTCTACTGAAAAGGCTTTCTATCTCTCCCTCTTCTTTTTCTCATATTTGTGTGTGGAGGTGGGACAATGACATTGCTGAGAATTCCTTAGGAGGAGAACTAGGATTACAGGCAAGTAACTTTTCCTTGACTGACAATTGTATTCTGTGAGAGGTTCCAGCTCCACATTGTGAAGTTATCACCTAGCCTCCTATCATCAGTTGGGGCACCCATGCTTCCTTTAGTGTTTTTTGTGTCTTAGCATCCTTTAAGCATCAGGACATAGACTTCAGTGGAGGTTTTGGAGTCTGTTCAGGAATGGTTCTTACACATGCAGTGGTATACTTCATGTATCCCTATGGTCTAGTTTAGGTTCTGAAGGTTTAGCATGTGGTGTATAGTGGTTCAATGCTAAAAACATAAGTCACAGACCATACTTTCTTCTTGTGTTACATAGATTGTTTGCTATTTGTGTTGAACTGAATTTTCATAAGTCTTGGCACGATGGCTTTTTGTTCTCATTTAGATTTTGTTTCAGGTGTGTGCTGGATGTCAAACTTGCTAATAGGCAGGGTACAACATATGTGAATTTCAAATCCTCTTCTCTGAGTGGTTTAGGTTTGCATGTCCACTTCTGGACCGATGAGGGGTTTGCACCAGCTTGAGACCTGTTCTGACACACGATTTGCATTAATACAGTTCTCTCTCATCTTTCAGGGGGTTTATCCTTCTCCTTTACATAGCCTATGTTCACCACAGGTTCCTTAGTTGAATACCTCTCTAAACTGTCATGAAACCACATTTGTTTCTGTTTGGTTCCTGATAGCTTTCTCTCTATTCGGTTTTAGGGTGCGCTGTTTTTTTGCCTTCTTTGTGTGGTATTTGGGGCAGCTTTATTAGACCGGGTCGAAACTACTTGACAGTTGAGGTTTGCTTTTTTATTGCAATGGCACAAATCCTCTCTAACAAATAAGGGGGACTGTAGGGCTTGTTAGCGGGGTCCAGCATACATGCCCAGTCACAATATTACAAAAAGGGTATGCTGTTCCTCAGGGCGGACAACGTTATGAGGGGGAATTCCTAACAGGAACTAAAGTCCTCACACACCCAGCAAGCTAGGTGTCATGCTTCATCATCTGGACTTGCTCCTCGTCGAGTCGGCGCTGCAATACCTAACGGGCACCCGTAAAGGGCTCTTTCACGGAGATCTTTTGTTCCAGCCGTATGGTGCATGGGTGTGAGGGCCCTAGAAAAATATATGGTGTAGATGTGATGTGGGTGGGTGATTTAAAAGGTTGGATAATCCAAAGGAAATTTATTATTTATTGTTAAGGTGGTTATCCACCTTATTAAAAACAGAGTGGCCGCTTTCTGGCTCTATGGTCCAGTGGAGCTAGCTCATCTCTCACAGTGTGGTCGACATGTTTCATGCATTTTGGTCACTACTGATCCATTGCATTTCATCAGGACCTATTATTAATACTATCTACACGTGGTGATGGGACGGAAAACTCCTACCTACCACACTTCAAGGGTGCGAGCGCAAGGTCCCGCCAATCATAGTGATAACCTAGCTGGAGGGTAAAACTCACTCCATTCGGTATTATTGGCTCCAGACACCAATATCGTGGTGTCCTGTCCACGCTGGACGTGCGCCGATAAACCTCCCGCGCGTCGAGCCGCAAATGCCGGATCAGTAGTGACCAAAATGCATGAAACATGTCGACCACACTGTGAGAGATGAGCTAGCTCCACTGGACCATAGAGCCAGAAAGCGGCCACTCTGTTTTTTAATAAGGTGGATAACCACCTTAACAATAAATAATAAATTTCCTTTGGATTATCCAACCTTTTTAAATCACCCACCCACATCACATCTACACCATATATTTTTCTAGGGCCCTCACACCCATGCACCATACGGCTGGAACAAAAGATCTCCGTGAAAGAGCCCCTTTACGGGTGCCCGTTGGTATTGCAGCGCCGATCCGACGAGGAGCAAGTCCAGATGATGAAGCATGACACCTAGCTTGCTGGGTGTGAGGACTTTAGTTCCTATTAGGGGAATTCCCCTCATAACGTTGTCCGCCCTGGGGAACAGCATACCCTTTTGTAATGGCACAAATCCCTCTACTTTTTCACTTCCTTTCAGCCTGGGCCCTCATTCCTACAAGGGGTTGCTGGAGAGGTTCCTTTTTTGGATAAACAGCTTTGTTGTGACAAGCGAATACAACAAAGAGCGTCAAGACACTCAAATACTGGACAAATCCCACTGGCTAACAGCACCCCAGTCATCAGCAGTGAAGCCCGTAGTATTCCCAACATTTACCTCATATTTGTTCATGCTTGGTAGAAAGGTTTCTCCACCTTGGCGCACCAGTCCACTCCTGTACGCCATTCCTCCACCTGCGGTGGATCCTTCAGTTTCCATTTCCGGGCAATGTACCATTTGGTGACCACTGTAGGCATGCTTATCAGACATCTGTCATCCCTGCTATCCCCCATCTCATCTAGTACCCCTAACAAAGCTTGTTTGGGTGACAGTTGGCACCCCAATACCTTGGTAAGAGCTGCATTTATTCCTCTCCAATAGTGCGTGATTGGGGACACTGCCAAGTCATGTGATAGAAATCAGCATCAGAGTGGGAACACTGAAAGCAAGTCTGGCTCAGGTGTTGGCCTGCACGCCACAGTCTCTTGGGGGGTGTGGTTTATCGTGTGGATGTAGTGCAGTTGAATCTGTCTCAATTTGGAGGAGATGGCAATTTCGCGGTGGGTTAAGCGCCAGTCCTGGTCATCTGCTGCAGAGGTTTTGTGGTTACATTATGTTTATTTGATTAAAGACTAAAACAATTTTTAAGAGACTGGTTTATGGTTTAGGTCAAGGTTTCAGGTAGTAGGTTATAGGTTTGTAGGCTTTAGGTTTGGGTATTTCAGTATAGGCGTGGGTTAGGTATATATATTTATAGGTTAAGTTTGGGTTATAGGTTCAAATGAGTTCATAGGCACTTTCGAGG
The DNA here is from genome assembly GCA_963921515.1 of Calotriton arnoldi. Lineage (NCBI taxonomy): Eukaryota > Metazoa > Chordata > Amphibia > Caudata > Salamandridae > Calotriton > Calotriton arnoldi. The sequence goes on along the minus strand of CAWUFW010000309.1, from coordinate 4,424,353 downwards.
TGTGTATGTGAAGATATTCCATGATATGTCATAGTTTTTATGATCGTTTTTGTTATGGTCTGATATTGAATAAGACACCTTTTTCTGGTTTTCGCAACTCCATACTTGGCTATCAAGGTCTATAGTATAGTTGTCTCCTGGAGTGCTCTGTAAATCCTGATACTCCCCAAATAATAGTCTCTTTATTTTTCTACAGACGAATTGGGGGTGGGACTACTCTGGATCCTGCAACATGAACGAGCTGAAGGTGCTGTTGGAAGAGTCTCTGATGCTGCGACGGCTGAAGTCAGATGTTCTATCCCAGCTCCCAGCCAAGCAGCGCAAAATGGTGGTCGTGGCCCCAGAGGGAATCAATGCCAAGACCAAGGCAGCACTGGCAGCAGCTACTGCAGAGATGACCAAAGGCTATAGAAGTGTGAGTCTCATCTTTTTGCGTCATTGAAACATCAGGTCATTCTACATGTTGACTGCATCTTTGACAAAACATGCAAAATTGATGTATTCTGCCTCCAGCCATTGGCCTCTCCTAATAAAGTTCTAATGTCCCGTAACATTTCTCTTCAAAATTAACCAGCGGCACTCCTAGCACTGAATGCTATTAGGGATGCATCTAACCAAAGACAATGCCTGTTAACACCACATTATCAGTGCATTTGGAGATTATTCAACCGCTCATTGCCAGATGGAGTCCACATCCATGCTGCTTTGCTGATCCACAGTGTATCATGCATACAGCATCCAAAATGTGTATCTGTTGAAAGTACTTCCTTTAAAAGTAATCTCCACCCCTTCGTTCTGTTGGAGGGTATGGTAATGGTGGCAGCCCACATTCTGAAGGCATTAATCTTTGCCTACCCTTATTGGGATGATTGACTTTGTGGTAGACTTGATTCTAGCACCACAGTAGATCTCCAATCAATATCTTAACAGCAGAAGTCCCAGTTCCCTCTTTGCAAAACTGGGTGCTACTTGGGATAGTGAAAGGAAATGTTTCTTTGGAGGGGAGATTCGACTCTCTTCTCAGAAAACTGCAACTATTTTAGGTTACCAGAGATTGTAAATCAGTGTAGTGAATTCACTTTTCGGGGTTGTGGCATCTTGTATTTTCTGATTTCTAGGTTTTACAAGTTCTCATGACCAAACGAAACATGGTCTCTATGGACTTTGTGGGCACAGTCCCTAGTTCAGACAAAGCCAGTCAAGTTGCGCCTGTTATATTCAGTCTGAGCATCTACAACAAAGGGCATACCATTTGAGGAGGCTACGCAAGGTCTGACAGTACTAATCATACTTTATCATGATTGAAGGGCTGGAAAATACTAAATAGACAATGAAGAGAATAAACTGAAATAAAGTAAGCAAGTTAAGGAAAGGGACCCCTGGCCATAGTAGTATATATATTTCATAAAAAAGAATCGATAAATATTATGGAATATACTCGCCATATATTCAGTGCTCTGTCCAGCAGTGAGGGGAAGCCCATCCTATTGACTTGATCTCACAATTCGACAAAGATCAAACCAGTAGACCAGGCTAATTAGTATCACACACTCAAGCTCCATGTAAAAAGAGGAAACCATGTTTAACCAAGTCACATGTGGAAGTCATACCTACATTTTAAACGTGAAAAGATTCAGATATCAGATCATTTCAGAGAATCTAACAGAAATACATAATTACCCCACATGTTTTTTAATTCTACATCTTTATTAAGGCCTGTGTGATGTTTGGTTTGTAAATCCAGGTTATACCTAGATTCCAATTGTATCAATTGTTTGGTTCTGTTGACACCACATATGTTCCTACATATCCTGTCAATTCCCCAAAATTTATAATTTTGATACATCTTGTTGGTGTGCCAATCCAAAGTGTCTAGCTCTTGGGTAAGGGGGCTTGAATGTCTGAGTCTAGGATCTGTTGTGCCTTCATTTGGAAGAGAATTTGTATTTCATGTATGCAGAATGGAATTGACTCACTAACATATAAAAAAGGCTATTTCATGCTATCATTGCAATAAAAAATTATATAATTTGTAGTGGTCTCTCCAATTTTTCGGATTTGTTTTGCCGGTGTTAGAACTCTAAGCGCTAGGACTCGGCTATTCTGGGCCACAGTGTATGTGCTCTTCCCCTTAAAACACACCGTACAAATTAGTTCCACACAATTGTCTAACTTTTCAATAAGGCTGTGAATGAATATCTTTATTGATTCAATTATTTAAAATTGTTACAATAAGTATATACCACACAATTTTTTTTATTATTGTTAAAAGAAATGTACATGGTAAAATGTTGTTTAAAGGTTAACATTTTATGGGGGCATGGCTACGGAGCAGAAGATGGCGGACGCGTGAGCTCTGAGCTCCGCACCAGCCTCGTCAATTCTCCTGTTAACCGGTGCATCCGCCCGAGCCTGGGGGCGCGAGAGCTCGGTGTGACAGTGGGGGGCCGCTGCGGGAGCGGTTCGCATTACTGTACGGGCTCGGAAACTGACTGCGAGCCCTGACGGAGCGGAGCTGTGCTGCGGGAGGAGGAGGCCCTAAGATGGCGGCGTGGCCCTGCAGAGTGAGTCGAGGGCTGGCGGTGACGCACTGAGGCGACCCGGTGTTTGGCTGACGGACCCCGGTTGGAGCATGGCAGGCTCTCAGTGCGGGGCTCTGGGCTGATCGGTGGCGGTGGAGTGGGGTGCCCGGATTTAGTGGCCTCCCTTCCCTGCAAAAGCTTGAGGCGGCGGTGGGAGACGCTGAGAGTCGGCGGAGTGAGCAGCGGCCCACTGCGGAGGCGAACTACGGCGCAGCGGGCCCCCGATTGTGACTCGCCCCCGGGTACGTAGCCCTGTGGACCTGAGGGCCCTGGCTGCTTTTTGCACGTTTTGTGCTGCGCTGTTGGGAAGGCGGGGCGGAACAGGCCCAGGGGGAGAGCTGAGGACCTGCGTGGAGCGGGGGCCTGAGGTGCCATTTTCTGCGGAGGGCTGCAGAGCAGCCCGGTCCGTGGAGGGGTCCCTCTCTCTGCCTGGCTGGTGCCCCTGGTTCCGGAGACGGCCTGAGAGCACAGGTCTGAGTCCATCGAGCAGCAGCTGCGTGGGGACCGGCCTTGATGCGGGACTTTGTGTGGCTTGGCGGCGCCTGGCCTCCTGCCCCCACTGTGGCGGGGGGATCGGTCTGCCCCCCAGGAGGTGGTGGAAGTCGCTTGGAGCCTGGGGTCGGCCTGAGGAGGTTGGGGCCCGCGGCGCTGCGGTGCCTCTGGGGGTTGGCCGCCGAGCGGCATTGAGGATTGAGGCCGCGCGCTCGAAGAGGGGGCTAATGTCTCTGGGGCCTGAGGAGGCGCCCGGCCCGGGGACTTCGGGAGCTGACATGGAGGTGAGGAGCATTGATGGCCCAAGGCGGGGGCCTCCGCGTCCGGGGAAGCGGATGAGGCGCCGTCAAAGGAGGAGGGAGGCCAAGAGACCGAGCCCGTCCCAGACAGCGGTAGAAAGGGCTGAGGCGGTGGCCCATCTAATGCACGCTAGAGACTCCTCGTCGGAGAAAGACTCTGAAGCGAAATATGGGGAGGAGGAGACGGACTCAGACGCTTCCCAGGCCACTAGTGGAGTGTTGCCTATTGTTACCCCGCAGACCTCAAACGACATGTAGTGCTGGCTGTTCTGCAGCGGGCCTTTTTCCCCCTGTTTTCACTTTCCTTTCTCTCTCTCTCTGCTGACCTCCACTCTGTTTTACATTCTCTCTTTGTCTGGTGGTTTGGGAAAGCTGCCGAGGAGATGTCATTTTGCTGTTGACAGATAAGAGTGGAGTGGAGTGGAGGGGGGGGGGGAGGGGTTTGGGTGAGTGCCCCCGGGCCGGAACGGACCGGCCCTTTACGGCTGACACCGTAAGAATGTGAGAAATCTTTTTTTTTTTACATAGTCAAAGTACACTGCACTTGCTCGCTACGCCCCCAGGCAGGTCCTAGCCCGGTTTGTCTTGGGCCTTTCCGAACTGGTATACATTACCACCATGCGAATTGTGTGTGAGTTTGGGCAGCTGACCGTTGTCAGTCCGCTCTTGGGATGGGGAGTTGGTGTTTTTGGGTTTGTTGTGTTAGGCCGGGGGGTCTGGAGTGTCTCGGTTAATTGGTGCTGGGGTGGGAGAGTTTGGGGGGAGTGGCGCGAGATCTGATGGCGTGTTCTGATTGTCATCTTGAGGGGTTTAAATTTATTACCTGGAATATCAGGGGTATGGGGTCCCCGTCTAAGCAATATAAGATCCTGAACTATATTAAGCGCAGGGGGGCGCACGTGGTGTTACTGCAGGAAACCCACCTTACTGATGTGGAAGTTTCGCGCCTGAGCCGACGGTGGCGAGTCAGCTTTTCGCAACTACGTATTCAGCCTTCTCCAGTGGGGTTTTTGTGTGGGTTCGACCGGGGGTCCCTTTTCAACTTTCCCGGAAGGTGGTAGACAGCGAAGGGAGGTATGTTGTGGTTTCTGGCACGTTGAAAGGGAAAGAAATCACGGTGGGTAGCATATATGGGCCCAATCGAGACCAGCTCTCCTTTATTGATAGGTTATCTGGGGTGGTGGCGGGATTCCCTCATGAACGCTTGTTGCTGGGTGGGGATTTTAATTGTGTGTACGATATACAATGGGATCGATCAACCCCACTTCTGCGGGGTACCACGGCGGCCACCACAGCTAGGGGGCTCCGGGGCTGGGCCACGGGGTGGGACCTGCAGGATGTTTGGAGGCTACAGCACTCTACTCAAAGGGAGTATTCGTTCTATTCTCACTTGTATGATTTGCACACTCGCCTTGACATGTTTTTCTGTTCAACCACGCTCTCCCCCATGTTGTCTGGTACGGAATACTTGGGCAGGTCCCTTTCTGATCATAGCCCGTTGCTTATGGAGTTTGTCCCAGTCCCTGAGAAAGCACTGATCCCACGATGGCATCTGAACCCGACCATGTTAGAGGATGATGGCTTCCGGCAGGGCTTATCTGAGGCCCTCATTGACTACTTTGCGTCCAACCATGGTACCGCTAGCTCTCCCTTGGTGTAGTGGGAGACATTTAAGGTGGTGACAAGGGGCCATTGCTTGGGCAGGGCGGTGGGAACGAGGAGATTGGTCACGCAGGAACTGGATGACTTGGATGCCCAAATTCTGACATTGGATAGGGAGATAGCTGGAGGGGCCCAGAACCAAGGGAAACTGGCGGAAGTGAGGAGCCTGTACAATTCCACCTGGGACAGACTGCGGACCCTAGATTTCAAAACGTATCGGGCCGCGCAGCACAGGGAGGGGGGAAGGACTGGGAGACTGCTGGCATGGTTAATTAAACCAGATGGTAGGGGATCTCCTATAGTGAGTGTCACGGATTTCCAGGGCCACATTCTAACTTCCCAGAAGGCAATCAACGACGCGTTCAGGGAATACTATGAGATGCTCTACGCCTCCCCGGGGCCACCGCTTGGGGAAACACTGAAAATATACCTGGCTGAACAACGTTTGACACAGTTGGATCGTGACGCCAGCGAGCTGCTGGCCTCGCCTCTTAAGGCGGGCGAAATTCGGGCGGCAATTCGGGAAATGGCCCGTGGGAAAACGCCTGGGCCTGACGGCCTGCCGACTGAATTTTACGGTGCTTACGTGGACGTCTTGGCCCCACAGCTGGAACGTATGTATGCCTCTGCATTACACGAGGGACTGCTGCCACCCACGCTTCGGGAAGCCTTAGAGATTCCGTTACCCAAAACTAAGACGACCCATGCTAACTTAACCTAATTTCGGCCTCTCTCTATGTTGAACTTGGACTTTAAGATTTTAAGCAAGGCTTTGGCCTTGAGGCTCCTCCCTACTATGCGTACGTTGGTCCATGCGGACCAGAGTGGGTTCATTCCTGCGCGCTCGACGTCCAATAATCTTCGAAGGCTTTACCACGTTATGTTTCATCCAGACCTGCGCGAGTGGCCAGACGCAGTGGTGGTGGTGATTGATCTGGAGAAAGCTTTCGATGCACTGCGTTGGGATTTCTTGCTGGCGGTAATGGGTGAGATGCAACTGGGAGAGGGGTGGTTGAGCTGGGTTCGGCTACTATATGGGAACCCCGTGGCCCGAGTGCGCATGGGCTCCGCGATATTGGCATCCTACCGCATTTACAAAGGGACCAGACAGGGGTGCCCTTTATCCCCACTGATCTTCGCCCTGGCTATGGAGCCCCTGGCGGAGCGAGTCCGGAGAGAGGGTGAGAGGCTGGGGATACCCCTTGACGGGGTCCATCATCTCATTTCGTTATATGCCGACGAAGTGTTAATATACCTGAGGGATGGGAAGACGGGGATCCATCTGGTACTGGCTATCCTGGACGAGTTCACAGCTTTTTCGGGCCTGCAGGTGAACGGGAGGAAAACGTTTGTGTTCCCGCTCCACCCCGAGATGAGCACACCCTTAAGCCTGCCGCCCACGTTGACTTGGACACCAGTGTCTGTCAAATACTTGGGGATTCAGATTTACCATACGCAGACCGATTTGTTTGAGGGCAATCTGGGAGGGGCCCTGAGGACGCTGAGGCCTCAAGTGGCCTTTTGGCGCACCCTTAAATTGCCCATAATGGCCTGTTTGGCCTTGTCTAAAATGATAGTCCTGCCTCGGCTATTGTATTATTTTGTTAATCTTCCAGTCCTGATCCCGAAATCCTGGTTTAAGCTGTTAGATGAACTCTTAGGGACTTGGTATGGGACGGTGGCCGCAATAGGGTGTCGCTGCAGACTCTACGTCTTTCGATTGTAGATGGCGGTTTGGGGGCCCCGGATTTTGAAGCCTATTACTTGGAGGCCCAGCTTCAGTGGCTGTCCAGATGGCTGGAGGGCAGAGACTTGAGCACGTTCTCGCTTCCAGTGGGGGCGACCTTTTCTCGGTTGATTCCCAGGCTATTAAATAAGCGTCAGAAGCTACACCATATGGGAACTCTACTCTCGGTGGCGGCGAAGTGCTGGGATAGATGCCTATTTCGCGCCAGGAATAGGTTACTGTACGCTCCAAGTCTCCCCCTCAGGGGGATTCCCCAGGCGGGAATGGGCCCCCCTCTTACGCAACGTCAATTGCCAGGATGGGAAGAGGCGGGACTGAGGACAATTGGGGACTGTTATAGGGACAGGGAGTGGCTTCCACTGGATGATTTTTTAGAATATCATGAGCTTCCGGCGGGGCAATTCCTGAACTATCACAAGGTGATGGGGGCAGTGTCGGAACTGTGGGGTGGTGGGTACCGACGAGCCAGACACAAATCCAGTACTGGAGGCAGTCATGACATTGGGATCGGCGGGGCATCTGATACGATGGCTCTACTTGGCGATCAGGGATCTGGCGCCTCGAGAGTTGCTGGGCTTGAGGGGCCGTTGGGAACACTTGCTGAACAGACAGCTAACTGATAAAGAATGGCAAAAAGCCCTCGCAGGCCCTAAGAAAGTTTCACGAAATACAGCGTTTAAGGCCCTTCAATTTAACATTCTCCACAGAACCTATTTGACTCCGCACCGGCTGAATGTGGCCTATCACAGAGATGACCTGAATTGTGCCAGATGTTCACTGGAAGATGCTGACTTTCATCATATGATCTGGTCCTGTCCGCGACTTTCCAAATAGTGGCCATGGTCAACAGGACGCTAGCGCGCACGTTGTCCTGCAGTCCTGCGGTTTGCCTCCTGGGTCTCTTCCCGAGGCCTAAGTCGCGCAAACCGGTTCGCCGATTTGGCCCTCCTCCTGGCCAAAAGGAGGATAGCTCTCCATTGGAAATCACAGACTGCGCCACTGGTGACTGCATGGGAGGTAGATGTCTCGTGCTGGGCAAGAGCAGAAGAAGAGACGCTGATAGCAGAGGATAGGATAACTAAGAGGCGCAAGCCGTATGCGGAACCCTGGGGGGACATAATTCGGGCATGGGAGTCCAGGCAGACGGTGGACCCTGACAGTCAGAACGAAGTGGTTGGGACTGGGGAGTAGACTCATCGATGGACAAGGGTCTGGTTCCTTGCCCTGCTGGCTTGCTGGGCGGGCTTGGACGTTTCCCCCCCTCCTGCCTGTCCCCACCCCCCTTCCCCAGCACAGGACAAACGGTTGGATATATCTGCAATTTCAGGTGCTGAGACGCATAGACCCCCGGCAGTTATGTAATAGAAGGTTTTTGTAAGTTTCTTTTTGGTTACTGTGACTATATAGTGATTTAAACTTGGGTTGGCCTTCCCTACCCCCGACCATGGTTATGCCGTCCTGTAGTGAGTGAGGCCCTCCACTATTGAGAAATTCAGGGAGATAACCCGCTTTCTTTACAGCGGGTGGGCTCAACAGAGGGTTGGGCCATGGGGGAGAAAGTGGACTGGGCAGGGACCTATGTTTCGGATATCGATGGTTGGTGGACCTTGAGTTTCCTTTGCATGTCGGGAGGGAGGGATTGGCGACTCTGCATGCAAGTTACAAGGTACAGATGATAATCGGCTAGAATGGGGAAGACCGTACCAAGATATAATCTCCTTCCTTGATAACATGACTCCTTGTCCATATACGAGGGGAGAAGATTGTAGATTGTGTTTATTTATGCGCCTAGGAAGAAGGTGGAATTCCTTGACTGTTGTCACGATAATGATAATTGTAATTATGAATGTCTTTAAAAGTCAATAAAAAAAGTTTCAAAAAAAAGGTTAACATTTTATTTACAACAGCACTCAAATACAAAAAGTCAATGAGAAGTTCCTTTGTTGCCAGATAGTCATCCTTTATGGTATTCTAGGCTGCAATGATTGTTGGCGAACGTTCATTCTGATGCTGTTTGACATTATAAGATCTTTATTTTTTTGCTATGTTTATAAATTTCCCAAAACGAGCAAGTTCCGTTGTGTCAATGGTAGTGAAACAAAATGCTAGTGCCCTTCAAAAGGTTTTAATAGCATTTTTAGGAACATTGGCTCCAGTAAAGTGCATTGTGCAGATAAAAATTCAGTGAAGCAGCAGAGTATATAGGCAATCGATTCTCTTCCATAGTTACAAACCTGCAACCCTTATTGGCCATTGATTGTTTTCTACAGGTTGCCCTATACGCGTTGATGGGCAGGACCATAAACATAGCACGAAGGATTTGATTTCTGCAAGTTTTGTTAAAAGCCTTTTTTAAGTAAAGCTGCATTTGATTAGTTTCCTAAATAGAAAGCATTGAAACAGTGAGCTGAGTTTTGATGGGAATTCTACTGGGATTGGAGCGAGGGAACTCTCCATTTACTGACAAGTGTTCAATATAAAATTAGCTCCTCACAATCAACTCCTCAGAACATTCCTGGATCTGGAATAACATCTGATGAAAAGAAAATCTCTGCCTGACTTTGCTAGTAGCACTGCCTTCAGAACCCCCTTATCTCCCCTTGCAACTCTAGACTGGAACTGCTGTCCTAGGTCATCTGACTTGCCACCTGTTCACTAACTCTGGGACATGAAAGATGGAGAAGGGCTCCATCATGTGAAAAAGACCCAGACTGCCAGTTGTGAGTGGATTGCACTGGACCCTGTGGGAACCCTGGAAGGAGAGAGACTTCGTTCATAAAAGCCTTCTCTAATGACCTGTGGCTGTGTGGGAGGCCAGGAGAGGCTTTCTATTTCCAACCTTCAAAAATATTGAGGCCTATTCTTTTAAACAAAAAAAAAATACATCTGGAGGAATGAGAAAGACACCAAGGCTCCTGAAGGAAGGTGCCATCTAGCTGGATTGCTGGTTTGTTTCGCTCACAGCTTTTTCACATGAGTTTGAGGCTGGCATGGGATTGCAACAATATCAGCCACAGCAGAAATGTCAGAGTGTAGACTTAGGATCAGAGCAAAACTAAAAGACAACCACAGCAGCAAAGATCAGCTTTGTGTCACAGAGCTTTCCGCACGAAAACTGAAGGATTCAGCAGGTGCTTGACGACGATGTATCCGACACCGAGGAATGCTTGTTGGCTTCAACGTCCTAACTTGACCCACTGAAGGATTTTTGAGAACCAGAAAAGTAAAAATTGTGACCACTTTGACCCTTCAGGATTATCCAACTCCACTCCATAGAGGTCATCCTGAAATCACATCTTGGTCTACCACAGACATTGACTTTGACTTATTCTTTCCTATTTTGGTGCTTTTTTGCTTTAAAATGTAAAAGTCTGTGTCTGTAGTTTCCCTTAATCAGTTTTCAACCATTTTCATGTCATTCTGTCAATTACATATTTCTAAATTGGTTTGGGAATTTTAATGTCTTGTGATCTTAGCTGTAATGTTATTTTGTACTGCTTGAACATAAGACACAGTTCTATAGAGAATACCCTGCTTTTTGTGCCATAGCTACTGGAGGTTAGGCAGAATTTCAAATCGAAATGTCTTGTGACCCAACCAGGTTGTGTGTTAAGTTGGTAGGCTCATCCCCTCTCAAAGTAATAACCCAATTTCTGACATTGCCATCCGGGCAGGTGCGGTCTATGTATCAACAGGTATGGGGTATAGAAAAATCCAGAGAATATTTGTTTGCTCTACCCGTTACCAAAGAGAGACTGTATAATGTTTGCCTTAAAGTCAGAATGCCCACTCTGGGCGTTCTTTTCAGCCTTTGTATTAAGCATATCTAAAATACATCTTGTAGAATGTAGCATTTCATTGTCTCAGTGAGTAAAACATCTAGAATCTTCGTATAGATAAGCCTGTTATGATTTTTCGTGGGACTCAATTTGTTGCACTCATCCCTATTCCTAAAGTTATCTCCGGTTTCCGTGCCAGTCGTTGTGACCTCTTGTCTGTCCACTACATCTTCCCCAGCAGACCAGTCTCTACACATTGGACATCAAAAGACTGCTCGGATACTACCTGGATATGATGACGAATACTAGATCATTCGCCCAACACATCTTTTGCATATTCCTCCACTGGTGCAAGCTAGGCTTTTATATACATCAACTTTCTCTGGATGGGCAGTTTATTGCAGTAGGCGTTGAAAAAGCTAATGGCCCTTGCAAGATAGGCTGCCTCTCCTTTCAGCTGGGGAAGCTGCTAATGCAGCATTTAAAGATAACAAGCCAATTGCAGCGATTTATTAAGCACTTCTCATATTTATTCTTTTTTATGGTTATTATTGACTAAAATAATATTTGAGAGTATACTTCTCGGGTTTGGCAAGCAAGGAAGCCAATTTAATGTCCGTGTCCTGGCAGCCTCTCTTTCAAGCAGTGCTGCTTCACATTCTAGTCTGAGGATATTGATTCTGATGATTCCATTAAGGAGAAGGTAAGATTTATTGCCTCTAATCTTAGGTATCTTAGGTCATCTTGTTTTAAGGGTAGCTTGATGAAGATCCCATTATAGAGATGGCAGGTTTACTTATCTGTAATTCTAAATGTGCATCATGAGTAACTTAATTTTATTCGCAGATATCCCTCTTTGCCTCTTCCTTCATTGGAGAAGTGGCAGGTTTTAACTTATCATAAAATAGAACCGAAATGGCTGTTGGAATGCATTGCATTATGGGTGACTTCTGGCTCTCAGCCCTCATGAACCATAGTTTTTTTTCTCTTTAAAAAACCTCTGTCAATGTGGCTTCTCCATTATCCTTGCTCCTATCTGGCAGATCCCAACTATTTATGCGGTGCCTAAATTGTGCCATTGATCCATTGTTTGCTTATGGTGGTTGATTTGCCACTATTGTTTTGGTTGTTTGTATCGGTTTCTATTTCTCATCAAATGGATAGCATCTGTAAAAGATTTATCCTAGATTGCTCTTTCATTAACTCCTTTCTTCCTCTTAACAGAAAGTTCAGGAGAAAGAAGCCCTTCTGCTCTTCTTCAACAGGACCGCTGAAGCCAAGCTGAGAGCAGTCACGTAAGGCCCTGGTTTCCTATTGGCAGTGGTGCCATTCACAGGCCATACAAACCACAGCTCTGCAACGAGAGGGCAACTAGAGTTTCTCACATCACATGCTGACACTTTCACATGTAAAAGATGTGAAGTTACTTTAAACTGCAGCATAATTTTCCAGTATGCAGTCCAGCTGTTGGTACTTATGGTAACTGGAGCTTAGAGGCCTGCAGATGATGCTGGAGCACACGTCTTCTTTCTATTTTATGAAATTATCTGTGCTAATATAGGTTTTCCAAACATGCGCTGCAGCAAAGTGTATTGTGTGTCACAGGGCCGCTCAAACTTCGTTATGCTTTCACACAGTCATATTGTTGTAGATTCAGAGAACTCAAAGTGTAAACAGTTGCACTGTATTGTGCATGTCTAAATTTATTAAACAATAATGAATTCTCCTATTTTAACATTCCCTTTCGTATACAAAAAGAGCATGTGTGCTTTAAAGTTACAGCTGTGGGTGGATAAAATGGGCATCAGTTGGATGGAGGGGATAAAAGTGTGATAAGCACAAGTGTTCTAGTGATGGAAGAGGGAAGAAGTGAAATAAAGTGGAGAAATTGAACTTTGCTCCTTGGTAAAGGAGGTAGGAAGAATGAGTTTTCACCTATTAAACATTCAAAATCATAGGTGTCCTCTCTGAGCCAGGTGGGCCGCATTTAGGCCAGATTTTCAGGGTAAGCACAGACTATTTTGTTGTTTTTGTTTGAGATTTATTTGTGTAAATTCATCTTATGGATATCCAAAGGAACAGGCCTTCCAGCACCAACATTGGACACAACTGATCTCAATGAAATCCAGTTGAGAACTAGTCTTTAGGATATCATATTTACCATTGAATCTGCAACATTCCTTCTAATTTTCACCCAGTGGCTCTGATGGTAGGCCTTAGTCTCCTTTGCAGCTCCTGGACAGAACTCGTTTCTTACACATAAAAGATACCTACAGGTAAAGAGGTGAATTCATTGCAGGAGTAGTGTTTCCAGCTACAGAAGTGGTAGTTCCATGGCTTCCCCCCTTTCTGAATCCCTACTTTGCTGCAAGTGAGTTTTTAATATCCATAGCTGTGGAGGTCCACTGTTACAGCACTGAACTGACATCATTGGCTGCTTGTATACCAATGTGTTCAACGTGCATTTGTGTTTTTTTTCTCTTTATTTGCTGCAGAGAATACATCCTGGACTTATTGGAAAGTGGGCGAGAGAAGTTTTTGGTATTTGCTCATCACAAGATTGTTTTGAACGCTGTGTGTGAAGAACTGGGGAAAAAGGCAGGTTTATTTCTAACTCTTTTTTGATATTTCTTGTTTCCTTAAGTATCTTCTGCTGCACTAATACATTGGGGAATCTGTGCAGGATTTCTGCTCATTGAGTTTTTAGATTGTGTGAGATTAACCCTTTTTGCTATTAAAACCTTTATAATTTGTTGTGGAATTAAGGAAAAGGCTTTGAATTATCTTGAACATTTGAGTAGTTTGGAGCCTCATTTTGTTTCAAGCTGTGATTCACTACCTTGTGTGTCTGAAGATGATTTTGTTACAATGACATAATATGTGAAGACCACAGACTTTGCTGCTGATCCATTATCTGCGTCTCCACTGAAATGAACACCATTTGTTTTGGGCCTTTTTTTGGGTTCCTTGTGTTTATTTCTTTTTCTGTGCAGAAGCAATCCCAATTATCCTCAAATGCACACAGGCGTCCATTATTTGAAGGTGCCCTCCTTATCTTCTGAAGACATAGGCAAATTTCATTCCATCACAGGTCTCTCCTTATCGGGTAAGTGCCTTGGGAAATCTGTGCCTGTGTTTCTTAACATGGCTTTCTTTAACCCTCTAATCGGGTTCTTCTGTGACGACATACAGGTGGTAGACGACTTAATGAGCACACTGTAGTAAAGGTCTGCTTACTGGTGCTCACTGATCTCTGATTTGATCAACCACGAGGTCCTCCTATCTATCTTCGCAGAGCACATGGGTACTGGGTGATCAGGAATACAATGGATCTCTTATTTTCTTATGTTCCAGGCTGCCCAGGTTAGCCCTGCCCTTCTTCTTATGCCTTGCACAGTGCACTGATGCTCAGTTTTGTCTCCTGCTTTATTTAATATCTACAATTGCCCACTGGGGGACTTAAGTCTTATAGGAAGCATCTCCCTGCATCAGTATGCTGATGACACTTATCTCTTTCTGAGGGTTTCAACTGTGATTGATGTCCCATGCGTGAGAGACTGTCTCATGATATAGGGTTGTGGATGTCTGTACTCTTAAAAAAGGAAAAAAACTCCAAAGTCTGACCTTTGTAATTCTCTTCGTCAGTAACACCTCCTGTTCCGCTTAGACTTGCCTTACTTACTTTATTATGTAGCCTTTCTGCTAACGTCTCTACTGTTCTCTCTGAGTTCACGTTTCATCTTTGTTAACAAGTGCAACCTGAAAGCCCAAGTTTTTACACATGCACAACCCTGACTTTCAATTCTTCAATTTAAACCTATCATTGTGATGGGTATTTTTATCCACAGATTCCCCGCCTGCATAATCTCCCCAGGCTCCATCCTGAAACTGGAAATTCTTCCAATAGTTCCTTTATGCCAGGAAGTGGTGTCATTGGCCTCAGTTGTGCCTCCATCACAGCCTGGATGTGACAGCAAAGAGCTGTATATAGGCTGTTTATCGGCTCCACTCTAACAACAGTTCCTTTTTTTCTGTACCCTGCAACAAGAAACTGTTGAGTTGCTTCTTCCAATTTCAATTATTTCTTTCAAAGTGTTACAATTTCTCTAAAATATATTCTGGTACTGTAGCAGGAATGTTGCTGCCGAAGACTATAGGCTTCAAACTGTGCCACACTCTTGAGAAAGAGCCCTCTCACAGCAGCAGCAGATCCTGCCTAAAGTCTGACTGCCTTCTCCAGGGGCCAGGCCATGCATGCCTCTACTCCTCGGCCCAAGGCCTTACTAGATTTTGCTCTATCAGCTCCACCACCAGCTTTCGTGACGTCACTACCAGATCCATCGGAGTCGGACCCTGATTCGGTTCCATCATCAGCGAGGATTCACCCATTGATGCTTGGCACAATTATTAAAGTGCAACACTCTGTTGAAGATGACTCCCTGCTGCTTCACTCCTTCAACATGAGTATTTTCTGCTCTGTTAGTGACACGATTTATATGCCTGATCTAGTTCAACACAATGAGGATGATGTTGAGGAGGCAAAAGCATTACTTTCCTGATGCTGTTCTTTATTTGGATTTACAATGCTAGTCGCATCAATGATTTGCCAGCTTAAGCTCTTGATTCGCCACGTGGTCATCCCCCCCTACTGACAAGAATGCCTCTTTCGCTGCTGTCAATAGGAGAGCTGCAGAAGTATTAGGGCTACTTCTGCTTACTGAGAAGACTAAAGCTAATTGGTTCATGGGAATTCTTTAGCATTCACTTGCTACTTCTGAGACCTTTTTGCCTTTCAGCTAGGCTTTGGTGGACCCTGTTTTGGCAGCCTGCTGCAAGCCCTTTTTCACTCCAGATGCTAGCTGCTCCATAGCAACACTGAAGGGAAGCGACAGCATGGGACTCGAAATTGTCAAATCACCCTAGATTTGAGAGCCTGGTGCTGCAAGTCTCCACTTGTAAACTTAACCCAAACTCTTTCCCTTGTACTCCTCTGCACAAGGAGACAAAATGTATTGAAGCAATAGTAAGAAAGTCTTTTTTTTCCTGGCAGTTTGGCATTGCACTTTGTAAATGCCAAACCCTTTGGGAAGTGGCACATCATGTTTTGCTGCCATTACTGGAAAACCTTTGTGCGTCCTTTACCCAGATATTTCATGATGGTCATGTTGCAGCCAAACAGTTCTGACCTGGACTCCATGGATGTGGAGTAAGTGTCCTAATCAGCAAGCACTCCTCAAAACGTTCCATCAGATTTTATTGAGTTGTCATCTCTTATTTGATGCATAGCC
Organism: Calotriton arnoldi; assembly: GCA_963921515.1. Taxonomy (NCBI): domain Eukaryota; kingdom Metazoa; phylum Chordata; class Amphibia; order Caudata; family Salamandridae; genus Calotriton; species Calotriton arnoldi. The sequence goes on along the minus strand of CAWUFW010000309.1, from coordinate 4,408,504 downwards.
TACCGAGTGCATCAGTTCCTTCCAAGAGCCGTATTGGTTTTCCAGGGACCTATCCTTCTGCCACTATCAGACATTGCAACTCATCCTCTAGCACAGGCTTCTCCAAGAAGTAGCTCGAGAGCTATCAAGCTACATGTGAGTAGCTCTCTGTGTGCAACTCAGCCTACTTAATTGGAAGCATTTGCTTTGCTGAATTAATATATTTATACCAACATTTTAAATAGTGTATTTCAGACGAAAATGTGTGCATTTTTAGGATTTTCTTTTTTTGAAAATCCAAATATTTTTAAATTCATATTTGAGTGATAAATTATGTGGCATTGGGGAGACTTATTACTAATACTATTATCTTGGTGCCATAGGCTTGCCGCTATGGCTGTTGTGTTGCCTATGTAAAAACATTCCAAATTGACAAAGCTTTTTGTACATTACTGTTCCCTGTGGGAACCCTGGAAGGAGAGAGACTTCGTTCATAAAAGCCTTCTCTAATGACCTGTGGCTGTGTGGGAGGCCAGGAGAGGCTTTCTATTTCCAACCTTCAAAAATATTGAGGCCTATTCTTTTAAACAAAAAAAAAATACATCTGGAGGAATGGGAAAGACACCAAGGCTCCTGAAGGAAGGTGCCATCTAGCTGGATTGCTGGTTTGTTTCGCTCACAGCTTTTTCACATGAGTTTGAGGCTGGCATGGGATTGCAACAATATCAGCCACAGCAGAAATGTCGGAGTGTAGACTTAGGATCAGAGCAAAACTAAAAGACAACCACAGCAGCAAAGATCAGCTTTGTGTCACAGAGCTTTCCGCACGAAAACTGAAGGATTCAGCAGGTGCTTGACGACGATGTATCCGACACCGAGGAATCGCTAGTGATAATCTTGCCCAAGGTGGCTACTAATGCAATCTTGTCTGATGTGATCCCTTTTACATCACTAGTAATATTAGTAGCTTGGGATAATTTTCATTGAACATAAGTAGCTTTTGTTACAAAAAAGGTAGGAGGCGCCTGCTTTAACGTATGAAAAATATTCAGGGCTTTAAAGACAAAGGCAGCCACAATTGTCCTCTTTCTCTTTGTATGTTAATGCAACAAAACCCCTTTAGTTCACCTTGGGTAAATAAGCGATCAGTGGAGTGGTTGGTTTCAAATTTATGTTTCCCACTGGTACTCGATTACATGGGACCAGTGGTTTTCTGCAGGTTGTCCAAGTGGGCCATTCCCAACCCTCTCTGGGTGTTGCTCCTCATTTGCCCTCGGTTTTCATGCTGGTTTCGACAGGACTTACTCAGGTCATTTGCAGAGAGGTGTTAATGTTGCTCACTGACGGTGCAATTGACATAGTACCTGGTTTGGATGTTGCCCCTGTTACTTCCTTGTACACAAGAAGGATGGAGACCTACTAAAAGGAGAATTTCAGAATCAAGACACTTGTGCAAATCCTGCTGGCTTTGGGCCACGAGGACTGCACGGTGTCCATGGCTCTGAGGGGTACTTGTACTGATCTTGCAATCCCACAGGAAATATCAACATTTTGTGGTACGATCCACTCTCTTTCAGGGTTGGCCTGACAATTGCCCCTTAGGTCTTTACCAAGGTCATGTCAGTAGACATGGCCCCGTTACTTCAAGAATTGGCTGTTGCAGACTAGCTTGCCTCAGGTACTCTTGGACCACCTACCAAGTACAATATCATAGTTGTTCAAAATAGAGGTTTCCTTCAGTGAGTACAAATACCATCTGAAACCAAGTTGGCCTTCATTGGGGCCATCTTGGTTAGAGCTGCTTGGAAGGTCTTCCCTCCGCCGTAATGAGTCCGGGATTTTCAGGCTATGATCCTGATGTTTCTGCAAAGCTGGTGTTCCAGCCGGCTAAACCTGTTGGCCTCCTGCAAACTGCTGGTGGCACTTTCAGTGGAGCTTATCTTTACAGTGGGCCAAGCATGAGGGTTTGCCTGGGAAGATCTGCAACTCTGAAGAGGGTTCTCAGGATTTGCAGTGGTGGATGACAGACACCATCCTGACATGCAGAAGACCGTTTTGTGTTCTTCTGGAGGTCGCAATACAGGTTGTGCCTCAGCCGTGTAGATCACCTAGATGATGTGGAGCTCAGGAACCCTTCATCCTCATTGGATCAATGGCAACACATACTTTTGCTGCAGCTGCCTGCATTCTGCTGAGCATCATGGTTTTTCCCATTAGCCTGAGGCAAGCTAATTCAGGTGCTCATAGGCAAAGATCACCATGTGGTACTGCAACATTCAGGGCAGTGTGAGCTTTCACACTTTGTCTAGAGGTGATAGGGTGGTGTCCCATAGTATTTCACTAACAGTGAATCACCTGGAATTGTGCTATAAAATAAGGCTGTATGAAACCAGCAAGCTTCATGAGCTGGCTCAAGAAATCTAAGCCTAGTGGGGCATATCCTTGGTGGACCTTGTGACCACCTCCAAAAATGCTTAGTCCAGCATTTTGCTCTCTAGAACTTTCACCATGCGGGTATCTAGAGGCGGCGTTCGACCTCTGGTGGGACTACAGTCTTCTGTGTGCATACCCAACTCTGACTCTCATTCTTCAGGCTCTGACAAAAGTCAGGCGGGACTGAGCACAGCTCATTCTGATGGCCCCAGATTAGACTTGTACACCAAACTTAGGTCCTGGCGCTGTTTCCCTCCACTTCGACTTACATCTCAGGAGGGGCCCTTCTGTCCCAGCAGCAGGACAAGGTACTCCATCTAAATCTTTAAAATCTACACCTTTGTCATGGAGATTGTGCGGAAAGCTAAGAGGCTTTGACCTTCTGGCAGAAGTGGTGGATGTTATTCTGTCTGCCCAACGCCCTTCCATCAAGTCCATATATTCAGGTCATTGGGTTCAATTTGCCACCTGGTGTAGGGAGTACTATGTTGACCTCTTGCAGGCGCAATAGTCTGTATTTCTTTTGTTTGTCGTCTTTAGCCCTCAAGGCTTTCCTGTGGGCACGATTAAGGGGTTACTCTGCAGCCCTTTCGGCCTTTCTCGGTTTGCCAGACCTTCCCGCATCATTCAAGGGCACAAGTTGCAATTCTTGCCCTAACAGGGCTTTCACATATGATTCTCTCTGCTCGCTTTGTCATTCTCTATTGGGACCTTATTCAGGTCTTGTCCTTTCTGATGTGAGCGCCTTTTGAGACGATCCATAGCTGCACTCTCTGACTTTTTCCTTTGCAAACTGTTTTCCTTAATGCAGTCACTTTTATGCATAGCATGAGCGTGCTTCGGGCCTTGTCAATTCTGCCACAATCTACATCCTGACAAACTGGTTGTTAGAATCCACATGCATCCTTTCTTCTCGAAGTTGTCACTTTCCCATGCAGGCAGGTACATTATGATTTCTTCATTTTTATCTCCACCTTGTCATTCTGAGGAGGAGGAGAGGTCGCAGTAATTGGACACACTGCATGCCATTTGCTTCTGTATTAATAGCACCAAGGAGTAACACATTGATGATCACTTCTTCGTTTACATTAC